>OY856414.1:436275100-436832600 GCA_963693085.1 Alisma plantago-aquatica | reverse complement strand
TTGTAGAGACAATATGAGAACCTGGATGCTATTGAGATGGTCACACATCTCAAGAACATGTTCCAAGAGAAATAAAACAAGAGAGATATGATGTCTCTAAGGCACTGTTCAAATGTAATAGGTAGAAGGAGATCCAATAGGTCCTCTTGTGTTCAATCTTATTAGGTATGTAGAGAAACTTGCTAGGATGGCATTTCCCTTGGGTCAAGAGTTGGCCATTATGTGATTCTGTAATCACTACTAGAGTCATACAATCAGTTTGTCATGAACTACAAAATGAATGACTTTGACAAGCCGTTGATAAAGTTACTTGGCATATTGAGAACAAATGGGGCACAAATGAAGAAAGACAAGACCAAGCCTATGATTATGATAAGCAGATCAAAGGGAAGGTCGAAGGGTAAATGCAAGGCTAAGAAGAGTTCTAAAGTTGTATAGAAACCCAACTCTTAAACACTTAAAGCATAGAGAGGGGTGATCAAGGGAGGCAATTCTCACCACTGTCACTAACCTAGACATTGGAAAAGGAATTTCCTTCTCCATTGGAGGAACTAAAGAAGAATAATGAGGGGATGGAGATCTCCACTTTAGGTATATACACTATGAGATATGATACCGGATGTAGATCTCATATATGTTCAAATATGTAGGATCTGAAAAGAAGTAAGCCTTTACAAAAAGGTGAGGTTGGACTATTCGTTGAAAATGGAGAAAGAGTTTCTGCCATAACAATCAGAGCTTATAATTTATATCTACCCATAGGGCATGTAATAGAATTTATGAACTGTTATTTCATATCTTCCAATAATAGAAACATTTTACTTTTTGCATCTTGTATGGACAAGGATGAATATGTAAATCATATTAAGTATAGTCAATGTTCTATTTCAAAAGGATGAGATCTTTTATGAAAGTACCCAAATATCTAATGGTCCTTGTTTTCTAGATCCAAAGATAAATGTTTATAACTTAAATACCAAAAGATTAAAACTTGATACCTCAAACATTGAATACCTATAGCATTGCCATCTAGAGCACATAAATTAGAAATGCATTAATAGAATCCATGACGATGTTTGTTGATGAGTGTATTTATACCCATTTTTACATATTGTTTTACTCACTTTTTAAGGGCTATTGTGTTTCTATTTCCTAGTTTTAGCTTCATATTCAATCAAATACAATTATCTTTCCTTTTCTAAACTTTAATGCATATATATATACACATATATATAGCAAAATCAGCCAAAATCATATGAAAATTCCTAGGTGGATGATCAAGCCCTCACGATGCTATGCCTCAAGGGAAGGAAGGCCCAAAAGCTTTTCATTTGTTTGTCTTCCAACCTCCTAGTCAAGCGATCAGCTCTGCCATTTGCCTGAATCGAGCCACTCTCTACCCAAAGTCTTTGATATTCTTCCATTTCGACGTACGCTCCCAACATCCAACCCATTTTGGTTCACCCCATGCTGGTCCGCCAGAGAACCGGATGAGAGGTCTAAATTTAGTAACCCACACAGTCACCTATTGGATCAAGTACAAGCCATGCAATTAGATGCCTTCAACCACAATCATTCAACATCAGGGTTTTGACAATGAGGAATTCATCTATAAAAGGGAACCCTTATCATCCATTCTAAAGGGTCTCTGATCAGTGATTAGAAGCCACATTGTGTAGTGCAAATCCTATTGGGGAGCGAGGAGGCGATGGCTATAATGGAGAGATTGGTCTTCCTACACCAGGCATCATGGCCCTCTCCATTGTTCCTTCTATCTTTATGTTGTTGTCCCTCACCATGAACGAGTAGAAAATTGTGCTGGGGTATGGGGACTAGCCCCATCTGTACATATTTTATTCTAGATTGCATATAAACTCTACAATATAGTTGCTAAATAAAGTATTATCCTTCTTATTTCCTTGCCTTAAAAATTGATGACTTGCTTTGCATATACGTTATAATCATGGATATGTAGGTTGTTGTGAGAGTGATTAGAACACCAGAATAGTCTTATTATCCCTTTGAGGTGCCAAAAAGGGATAGTGAGGTGATTGGGCTACAATATGCTACATGCCGATGATGGTCGGTCATAAGTGAGGGACTCTAGTTGGAATGAACTAGGAAGTTGGGTGCCAAGGATGTCTGGTTCCAAGGGAGTTTAGGCCAAGTAACGATTTGTATCCAATTAAGGTGCAACTATTGAAGGGTTAGATCTCGTTAGGATAATTACATAGACAATGGTAAGGAAACCCTATGCCCTAGTTCTTTTTATTATCTATTATTTGCCCCTTTAATATCTATTGCTTCGATAATAATTTAGTTTAATCAATCATTCAACTACTAGGTGATAAATATTATTCTTAATGCTTCTAAATCTATACAACTTCTTGAAAAGGTTATCCTTTAGGTTCGATCCTAAAGCATACTACAATAAGGCTTTGTCCTGTGTGGAGTGGGGAATTAGTTCACCACTTTTGTTTAAACCCAGGAGTTATTCTTTTAGTTTTTTTTTTGGTGCGACATATGTAGCCCCATGAAAAATTGTCACTATTTCTAGGGACAACAATAATTAAATATTTTGGAAATATAAATGTAATTAGGCTTTTTCTTTTTATTTATTTAATTTTCCTGATAATATTGAAAATCTTCTATAATTAGACGCACCACTTACGATCATCCTACCTCTTTTCAGGTACTCAAAACATATGTGAAAATCCAAAAGTCTTGATTTAGGATTTCTATTCAATCCTAAAATTCAGAAAACCCTCAGAAAACTTCACAAGGAGAAGACCATGGAGGATGTAGTACTTGTAGAAGTAGCTATCCAAGCACAAATCAATGCAGTTATTGCATCCCAATGAGAATTACTCAATGCAGAAGCTAGAGAACAGGCGGAAGCTAAGTTCAATATCAACCAAGAATCTATCAAATATATAGAACATGCAAAAGAACTATGGTATTTCTTCATCCCTAAGGGCACCAACTTCACTCATCTAGTTCAACCACCAAGCGACCCGATAGATATCATAGCCTAATGGGTTATACTATTGCAAAATTCCACCTTTACATGAAGGGTTAGAGATGATTTTCAGGAGCATATCCTTAAATTCATCAACCTTTGCTTGATGATGATGCCGCCAGGAGCTACTAACAGTGCTATACGGTTGCAACTTTTCAAATATTCCCTTACTGACAAAGCTAGAACATGGTACAACTCTCTTTGAGGGGATCTGATCATTACATGGGAAGTCCTTGAAAATAAGTTTCTAGAGAAATTCTACCCCCCTCCGATGGCATACTCAATCTAAGGACAAACTACAAGGTCCAATCAGGCATTCAAAGAGTCCATGTGTAAAGCATGTGAATGATTTAATGAATCTATGTGAAAATGTACACACCACGACAACCCCGATAACCAGATCATTGAATCCTTCTATCGGGGGGTTGAGAATGAGACATAGAAGTTCCTTAACTCTTCCTCTGATGGGAATTTCGTGCAATAGAGCTTTGATAGTACACTAAGAATAGTCGAGCAAGAAGATGAGAATTAGACTCATTAGACAAGGTCCAATAGGCAGGAACATGTTGGGTTTTAGGGGAGGCAGAGAAGGCAGCGGAAAAAAAAATTTCTCCCAAAACCCAAAACAAAGGAATCACGTCAACGTCTATACAATAGGAAGGACGGTTTGTAGATACATACCTTGTCTCGAGGCTTACTCGGTGACGTTACCTTGCGGCTTGCGCGGTCTTCACCTCCAGTCTTGGACGGTGTCTGTGCAACTCCTGGTCTCACTAGGACTGTCTGGATTGACAGCTATCCTCTGAGCGGCAAAAGTCTAGCTCCTCTACAGTCATCCACACGGACTTCCTGGAACTATGATTGCCTTGTCCCACAAGGCACCGGAAGGAGTCATACCCTCCTATCAGTGTACTAGTCACCGACACACTCTCCTGCAACCAGTCACTTTTCTACAGTTGTATTTCCTTTATTGTGCCTCCCTAATCGGGCAGCACTTGCTCGAGCTATCCTGGTTACCACAACAAGAGAGAATGACAACTTTGCAGAGTAACTGGTGTTCTGAGTTGTACTATTGAGAAGCCCCCAATACCCCTATATATATGAGGGTCATGGGATAGGGTTCTCTTCCCCGATCAATGTGAGATTAAAGTAGGAGTAGAAGGGTTCAAGTTTTTCCACAAAATGTGACAAACTGTGCCAGTTGAACCGATCGTTTCAAGCACGAAATGGTCGGTTGGTGACCTAATCCGATCGATTCACACCTGAACCGATCGTATGGGGCATTTGAGCTGATCGGTTCATGCTCCTGGTCCAACTCGAATTGACTTTCATGTTTGTTTCTAACTAATCATATATTAGTCCTTGTCCAAATCAAATTTGACAAGTGAAACGAACTCGGTTGGTCACCCGACCAGTTCAACAATGTGAACCGACCAGTTCATTGACCTGGTCTGGTCAGCTCACCAGCCTGAGCCGATCGGTTCATCTCTATGAGCCGATCAGTTGGGGCAGCAGATCATTCAATTGTAGATTCAATCAATATGATACTCTAATAATCTAATCCAACACCTTGAACACTATGATTTTAAGCTATCCATCGATTGGGTGTTTAATTGAACTACTAAACTCCTTTAGTAATCAATCCAAACAAGATTTAGGGAGAAACTCCTCTTCCAGGAACATGTCCTAATGTGTGTGACCCTGCAGGTCCATTTCATGTTGGTAGTGAAAGTCCATAACACTTATGACTTCACAAGCAAAGAGCGGTGCCTAGTCACACATCAGTGCCACCCAAGTGAAATAGAAAGTTGGAGAACAAATTTCAATTCTACAATCCATGAATGGTGTTACAGTGAATGTATAATTCCTTTGTCACTAATATCCTGAATGAACTCAAGGCATGGTACATTCATCCTTTCAACGTTCATCCATTTCCTTGATCTCAGAGCAGACTGGGTGAGATGTGTGTGACATCAATATCACATATTGATTCAGACATGCATGCGCATGCCTTTCTCAATCCTACTCATCAAGTGGCCATGGACATCAAACTCCCTTAGGAGGGATAAATCCCATATCTCTCACTCACCCCTCAAAAGCACCATGTGTCAAAGTCACCCAATCATCTCCTTTATAACAATCCATGTTTCAGGACTGTGTTTGATGATGTCAAAGTGTATCCAATGACATGTGTTGAGTGTAGTGATTTCAGGTCAAAGAATCACACTCACCACCATCATTATGAGAGCTGACTATGACTGCCAAATCATGGTTCCATGTGTCACTCTCATGGTGGGTCTGTCTGGTACACTTGTTCTCTAACAAGTACCTATGTGCTTGGTTTGATATCACTATATCATGACTAATGAGATTCTATCAACAACCAACACACAATCTAGTCTTTAGTGTTATTGATGTCTATGGTTATTTCCACAATAACAACTGACTAGGGACTGAACAAGAAAGTATACTCTTAACATCTGTATGATCTCATCATTTAGGTCCTCAACCCAAAAGCATACATCATCGAGTAAAACAATTCTTTAGACATCTATCATGTTACACTATCATCTCAAAAATAGTTAAAACATATAGATCAGAAATTGCCTTTATTATTATTCGAATCATTTACAAAGTATCCCATTACAATCATCACATGACATGCTCTATGGACATACATACCAACAGACTCCCATTTGCACTTAGATCCAGTCACCTAGGAACCTCAGTCCTTATAACCTAGCATGACCATAAAGCTTCTGCTGAGAAAGGGCCTTAGTCAGTGGATCAGCTATGTTGTCTTCAATTGGTACTTTGCAAATCTTCACATCTCCTCACTGTACGATCTATCGTATGAGATGGAAGCGTCATAATATGTACTTGAACCGCTGATGTGATCTGGGCTCCTTAGCTTGAGCAATATCTCCATTATTGTCATAATAAATCTCAATTGCATCACATCTACTGGGAACTACACCAGGTTCAGTGATGAACTTCCTGATCCACACAACTTCCTTTACTGCATGTGAAGCAGCAATATACTCAGTCTTTGTAGTAGAATCGACAATTGTTTCTTGCTTGGTACTCTTCCAGCTCATAGCTCCATTGTTTAGGAAAAATACAAATCCTGATTGCGATATGTAATCATCTTTGTCAGTTTGGAAGCTTGCATCGGTGTAACCCCTTACTACCAGTTCTTCCTCACCGCCGTATACAAGGAACTAATCCTTAGTCCTTCGCAAGTACTTGAGGATGTTCTTTACGGCTGTCCAGTGAGCATCCCCAGGATCTGACTGGTACCTGCTCATCATGCTAAGGGCATATGAGACATCTAGGCTTGTGCACAACATAGCATACATGATAGATCTGATGGATGAGGCATATGGGATCCCATTCATACGCTCCCTCTCTTCACAAGATTGGGGACATTGATCTCTAGAGATGGTGACTCCATGTAGCATGGGTATGCTGCCTCTCTTTGAGTTCTCCATGTTGAACTGCTTCACCACTTTATCAATGTACGTGCTTTGACTTAGTCCGAGAAGCCTTTTAGATCTATCTCTATAGATCTTAATACCTAGAATGTAGGATTCTTCTGCTAAGTCCTTCATTGAGAAAGTATTCCCAAGCCAAGTATTTACCTTCTCTAAGGTTGAGAAATCATTCCCCATCAACAGTATGTCATCTACATATAATATAAGGAATGTGGTCATGCTCCCTCTATCCTTCTTGTACACACAAGGTTTATCTTCATTTTGAATAAAGCCATACACTTTGACTTCCTCATCAAATCAAAGATTCCAACTCTGAGATGCTTGCTTCAATCCATAGATTGACCTTTGTAGCTTACAGACTTTATATGCATTCTTTGGATCTACAAAACCTTCAGGTTGTGTCATGTACACATCCTCATTTATATTTCCCTTAAGGAATGCGGTTTTAACATCCATTTTCCAAATCTCATATCATAGTAAGACACAATAGCAAGCATGATCCTGATGGACTTAATCATGGCAACTGGAGAAAAAGTTTCGTCATAGTCAACACCTTGAACTTGTTGAAAACCCTTTGCAACCAAACTGGCTTTATAAGTTTGCACATTGCCATCCATGTCAGTCTTCTTCTTGAAGACCCACTTGCACCCTATGGGTTTTACCCCCTCGGGTGGTTCCACCAAAGTCCATACTTTGTTGGAATACATGGATTCCATCTCAGATTTGTCATGGCCTCAAGCCATTTCTCAGAATCGGGTCCCTCCATAGCTTCTAGATAGGTAGTTGGATCATCATCTATGATCAACTCACAACCTTCCTGAGTTACAAGGTATCCAAACCTCTCAAGTTCAAGGTGTGTCCTACTAGATCTACGAGGTCCTTGTATTACTTGAGGAGACTAAGATTCCACAACACCTTGTGAACCTCTATGTTCCTCTTGTACATCTACTGGTTCAATGTTTTCTTGTGGGCTTGAACCTCTTCAAGCTCTATATTCCTCCCATTGTTTCCTTTGGAAATAAATTCCTTTTCTAGGAACACAACATTCCTGGCAACAAACACTTTGTTGTTAGTTGGGTGGAATAAGTAATATCCCTTGGTCTCCTTAGGATATCCTACAAAATAACATTTATCAGATCTAGGGCCTAGCTTGTCAGGAAACATTTTCTTGACATATGCCTCACATCCCCAAATCCTCATAAAAGACATATTGGGACGCTTCCTAGTCCATATCTCATATGGTGTCTTTTGAACCGATTTAGATGGTACTCGGTTAAGTGTAAATGCAACGGTTTCAAGAGCATGACCACAGAAGGAAATCGGAAGATCAGCAAAACTCATCATTGATCGCACCATATCCAGTAAAGTGTGATTCCTTCTTTCAGACACACGATTATGTTGTGGTGTTTCAGGCGGAGTCCATTGTGATACAATACTACGGGCTCGCAAAAGGACCTCAAACTCTTGGCTTAAGTATTCTTCACCTTGATCGGATTGAAGTGCTTTAATACTTTTACCAAGTTGGTTCTGTACTTCATTCATGAAATCCTTGAACCTTTCAAGGGTTTCTGACTTATGTTTCATCAGGTACACATAGCCATAGCTACTGAAGTCATCAGTGAAGGTAATGAAGTACTGATACCCACCTCTGGCATTAGTTCTAAAAGGCTCACATACATCAGTATGTATGAGTCCTAATAGATCACTAGCTCTCTCACCTTTACCCGATGAGGGAGTCTTTGTCATCTTGCCCAACAAACAAGATTCACATGTCTCTATTGATTCATAATCAAAAGAGTCTAGATAATCATCTTTATGGAGTCTAGAGATGCACTTCTCATTTATGTTCCCTAGACGACAATGCCAAAGATATGTTTTGTTTGAGTTGTTGAGTTTTTGCCTTTTGGTGTCCATGTTATACATTTGTCTCTAGATCTATCAAGTATAGACCATACGACATTGGGGCACTGCCATAAAAGATTCCATCTTTTGAAATGGAACATTTTCCATTCTTAATGAGAAATTCAAAACCATCCTTGTCTAAACAAGAAACGTAAATGATATTCCTATTTATGGAAGGTACATAATAGAAGTTCTTCAACTCTATTATTAACCCACTAGGTAGAGTTAACTCATAGGTTCCTACGGTACTGGAGGCAACCCTTGCCCCATTGGCAACATGTAGTTCAATCTCTCCTTTCCCCAAAGGCCTACTCCTTTTAAGATCCTTCACATTTGAACAAATGTGAGATCCGCATCCAGTATCAAGTACCCACGACAAAGAAGTAGTAAAGTTAATCTCTATTACGTATACACCAGAAGTAGAGATCTCTATCTCTCACTTCTTCTTCCATCGTTCCTTCCATCCTCTCCATGTTTTGAGCGTAGAAGACTCTGACATTGGTTTGGCGAGAGAACCCTTCTCTCCCTCACCTTTGTCCTTGGACTTTGTTCCATTGATCTTCATCAATGAACTATCCTTCTTCTTATTTTTCTCAAACAACGTATTAAGCGTACATAGAGTGGAATAAAAAACTACCAATATATCTGGATTGTGCAGAACACTTCTCACAATCCCTAACTAGTTATGGAATTTATTATCAATTAATTTTCCCATTTTAAAATATGATTCTTTTTCCATTCTATAAGAGAAAATTGCATTTGTCAAAACTCCTTTTGATTTGAATAAAATTTGATGATAGTTAATTAGGCCTTTAATTAATTACTGCTTCCACTATTTTGATTCAAATTGACAACCCTCACTATCAATTCAGAAGATTACAACGTACAATCTTCTAGTGGGTCCAAGATCCATATTTCATCCAAGCATGAGTCAACTTTGGTTGATCACCCATAATATAGATTATTTAGGTAGGCAACACTTGCCAATTGCATCCTATGCAACTCTCAGATGGATGAAATGTGCAACTCCTTGCCATTCATCCCATTCCTCTGGGCCTAGACTCTCTAAGAATCACTAGTTAAGTCTAAACCAAAAGCCAACATGGTAAACATGCATCCTGCTTTGGCAGATCCTACATGTCTACCCTTCACACTTCCGAAAGATGGACGGCGCACCACGCTTTGGCGTAACCTACGCTTGGTCGATTAAGTTTTTCATGTGTGTCGATAATAGAAGGCGTATAAGACTTAATATTTAATGAAGGATTTGGTTTTATAGGTACATATACATATCCAATCACCACAATACATAGTATGTATCATATACATGCTATATCCCACAAAAAACAAGTGAAATAATAAAAGCGATGATTATGGCCATCCTAATGTGATTCCTCGAGCCAAGAGGAATCACGGTCATCTAGGTCCATATTTCATGCAACCTATACAAGATGAACTCTGTGCTTTGCCATTCTGGGTTTGATCAACTCATCTCCATGATTGATCGGCTCGCCATCAGGCCGGTCGGTTGGGTGCCACCATCTGATCGACTGGCACCTCCAGCCGATCGATTCACTGGTCATCGTGCATCTCCTTAGGGCCGCCACCTTCTCGTCTCGTTCCTCAAACCGATCGTCTAGAATGCCAACCGATTGGTTCATGCCTTGAACCGATCGTCTCAGTCGTCGTCAGGTTGTCCTCCATTCTTTGACATAACAGGAAATAAAAGTTCTATCCTATATATATTTGAATTGAGAAACCCCGAGTTACATTTGGGGGGAGCAAAGGTAGGAAAGAAATCTCGAGTTATCTCAAGTTACATCATGAATAAGAGATAGGGAATCGGTGCACAGACCGAGATGCAATTAACCACATTCAACCATACACATACATAGGGTTTATTAGCCATAACCACACTATACATCGACCAAAAAACTCATTTAAGGGAGACACGTATTGAGTGCATTCATATTACATATCATATATGTATATTGGGATTTGTGGATTTAGGATTGGACATGCATAAAGCCAATTTTATTCACATCATATGCAATAAATAAAGGTGACAAACCAAAATCGATCACATCGATAATCCTAAAGTATAGAGCAGTTGACGTGGCTCTAATACCACTGTTGGGTTTTAGGGGAGGCAAAGAAGGCAGTGGAAACAAAAACATTTCTCCCAAAACCCAGAACGAAGGAATCACATCAACGACTATACAATAGGAAGGATGGTTTGTAGAGACATACCTTATCCCGAGGCTTGCTCGGCGACATTACCTCGTGGCTTGCACGGTCTTCACCTCTGGTCTTGGACGGTGTCTGTGCATCTCCTGTTCTCACCGGGACTGTCTGGATTGACAGTTGTCCTCCGAGCGGAAGAAGTCTCCCACCTCTACAGTCATCCACACGGACTTCCTGGAACTCCGATCGCCTTGTTCCACAAGGCACCAGAAGGATTCGTACCCTCCTGTCAGCATACTAGTCACCGACACACTCTCCTGCAACCAGTCGCTTTTCTGTAGTTGTCTTTCCTTTGTTGTGCCTTCCTAATCGGGTAGCACTTGCTCGGGATCTCATGGTTCCCACAACTTGAGAGAACGACAACTTTGCAGAGCAACTGGTGTTCTAAGTTGTACTACTGAGAAGCCCCCAATACCCCTATATATAGAAGGGTCATGGGACAGGTTTCTCTTCCCCAGGCAATGCGATATTAAAGCAGGAGTAGAAGGGTTTGAGATTTTCCTCAAAATCTGACAAATTGTGCCAATTGAACCGATTGTTTCAAGCATGAAATGGTCAGTTGGTGACCGGAGCTGATCGGTTCACACCTGAACTGATCGTTTGGGGCATCTAATCTGATTGGTTCATGCTTGAGCCGATCGGATCATGCTCCTGGTCCAACTCGAATTGACTTTCATGTTCATTTCTAACTAATCATATATTAGTCCTTGTCCAAATCAAATTTGACAAGTGAAACAAACTCGGTTGGTCACCCGACCAATTCAACAATGTGAACCGATCAGTTTATTGACCTGAGCCGGTTGACTCACCAGCCTGAGCTAATCGGTTCATCATCCCATCAGTTGGGGCAGCAGTTCAGTCAATTGTAGTTTCAATCAATTTGATACTCTAATCATCTGATCCTACACCTTGAACACTATGATTTTGAGCTATCAATCGATTGGGTGTTTAATTGAACTACTAAACTCCTTTAGTAAACAATCCAAACAAGATTTATGGAGAAAATCCTCTTCCAGGAACATGTCCTAGTGTGTGTGACCCTGTAGGTCCATTTCACATTGGCAGTGAAAGTCGATAACACTTATGACTTCACAAGCAAAGAGCGGTGCCTAGTCACACATCAGTACTACCCAAGTGAAATAGAAAGTTGGAGAACAACTTTCAATCCTACAATCTATGAATGGTGTTATAATGAATGTATAATTCCTTTGTCACTAGTGTCCTGAATGAACTCAAGGCATGGTACAATCATCCATTCAACATTCATCCATTTCCTTGATCTTAGAGCAGACTGGGTGAGATGTGTGTGAAATCAATATCACATATTGATTCACACATGCATGTGCATGCCTTTCTCAATCCTACTCATCAAGTAGCCATGGACATCAAACTCCCTTAGGAGGGACAAACCCATATCTATCACTCACCCCTCAAAAGCTCCATGTGTCAAAGTCACCCAATCATCACCTTTATAACAACCCATGTTTTAGGACTGCGTTTGATGATGTCAAAGTGTACCCAACAACATGTGTTGAGTTTAGTGATTTTAGGTCAAAGAATCACACTCACCACCATCACTGTGAGAGCTGATTGTGACTACCAAATCATGGTTCCATGTTTCACTCTCATGGTGGGTCTGTCCGGTACACTTGTTCTCTAACAAGTTCCTATGTGCTTGGTTTGATATCACTATATCATGACTAATGAGATTCTGTCATCAACCAACACACAATATAGTCTTTAGTGTTATTGATGTCTATGGTTATTTCCACAATAACAACCGACTAGGGACTAAACAAGAAAGTATACTCTTAACATCTGTATGATCTCATCGTTTAGGTCCTCAACCAAAAAGCATACGTCATCGAGTAAAACAATTCTTTAGACATCTATCATGTTACACTATCATCTTAGAAATAGTTAAAACATATAGATTGGAAATTGCCTTTATTATTATTCGAATCATTTAAAATGTATCCCGTTACAATCATCACATGACTTGGTCTATGGGAATGCATACCAACAAAACATTCTTGAAGAAGTTGTGACAAAGAATCTTTCATAACTTGAATTTATTTATGAAATAATGAAGGCCATCTCCATCAAGTAGGACAACCTTGAAAAATCCTTCAATGCATATGAAAGGAAGAGCCAAATCCCCCAAGTACAAATTATCACAACAACCTGTGAATTTTGTCATGAAATGAATCACAACATGACCCATTGCCCTCACCTGAAAGCTTGCAACCAAGAAAACTTTAGATTTATTTTTTCTCCTCAAGACTATTAGAAGTAACAACAGGCACTGCCATTACAAATAGGGAGAACATTGACACAAGCTCCAATGGAGACACTTCATGCTATGATGGCATCATATCATGCTCAACAAGATAATATCACGACCAAACAAAGGGCATTGTAATCTCAAATCGCCCAATTAACAACCAGTCAACAATCACTAGTAAGAATGACTTCTGATCAATCAAAAAACAACGTCAATCCACCAGAACAATTAAATGCAATAATGACTAGGTCGGGAAACGTGTGCTCCACACCCCTACTCCTCCTAGTAGAAATAAAGATACCCTAATTAAGGTCCTGAGTCAGTAGAATGACCACCCAGAGGTGGGTCCAGTGGAAGCCTCAATAGAAAATACACCTATAATAGTGGTCCAGTTAGAAACCAAAGAAAATACGACCACTGTAACATCAATAGTCGATTTCGAGCCACTAGTGGCCTCTGATGCGTGTGTATACAAACCTCATATACCATGCACAGAATGCCTAAATCAAACCAAGCTGGACGGTTGATTTATGAAATTTAAAGGCACAATGAAAAAGCTCCATGTCAATATTCCGCTCCTAGACGCACTAGTCGAGATGCCAACTTGGTCCAAATATCTCAAGATTCTCCAATTTAGGAAATATATGACCAAAGAATGTGAAAAAATGAATCTAGAAAAATGGCTTCTGACATAGTTAAAAACTAGATGCCTCAGAAATAGAAATACCCAGGTTCATTCGAGATAGATTATTTCCCAGGGCATGGCACTTTTTATAAGGGAATGGCCTATATAGGCGCAAATATATGCATACCGCCATATACTCTGTGTTGACACCTAGGATTTATCAATCTCCTACCAACTACTATGACCATTCACTTGGTTGATGCCTCCACAACAAAGCCTCTAGGGATAATAGAAGACATTCCTCTTAGATTGAAGAATACCTATATCCCGTGTGATTTTATGATCATGGACATTGAAAAAGATGATCAATACCCACTGATTTTCAGAAGACCTTTCTTGGCCACATCATGGGCTTTAGTCGATGTTGATACAGAAACACTTCTCCAATGACTAGGTGGAGAAACTCTTGAGTACTGGGTCCTTGATGGTGTGAAGGCCCCCAACTTCACCGTAGAATCCTTTTTAGTAAACCGTGTCAAAGAAATGAATCTACATAGACAAACACCTTATAAAGATCCCCAACAAATATCTCTTGATGGTGATGAAACCAATGTGGAATATGTTGGCTAAATTGGACATTAACATAGACTTTATTTTGATTATGAAAAACATTTCATACTTGTGTATCTAACGTGCTAGTTGAGCATTTCAGGGTTCAAGGTAATAAGGAGATTCTACTAAGTGGAAAGTTGAAGTTCAAAGAAAATTGAAGATCAAATAGGCTTAATTATATATGTGTTCATGATTGTACTCAAATGTAAACAATTGTACTAATATATAACATACGATTACTTAGGCATCATGTAACTTAAGCGTTAGATTTTCCCTATCCACTTATAACCCTTAGCGAGGTTCCCCCAAGAGTTAGAGTCACCATCATTCATTGAAACACCCACTTAATAGGGGATTCAAAAGAGTAATACGAGGACATCCACAGTTGAGAAACTAGTCGACCAAGACACACTCAGTCGAAGTTTTTCTCGACTGAGAACCATCTCGATCGAACATTTGAGCATTTTTTAAAACCTTACATATTTTTGCTCTAAAATAGATTTTGGTCAAAAATATTGTAGATCAAGCAAACCTCGGTCCAAAGTTTGTGACCGTTAGACCAAGTGGTTAGTAGTTGGGGGTTAAATATAGATGTTGCTACACATTTGCCTTAAACCCAGTGTAAGGACCCTGACCTGCGTTTAGGGTTTACCCTGTTTGTTTTGCTTGATCTTGGTGCTTTGGTGCTTGCTAATCACCTTTAGTGGTGATTAGGGTTTGGTTGTGCTTTGTTGAGAGTTCGAGGGGCTACTTGCAAATAACCCAAGTTTAGGGTTTTGTGGGCAAATTTGCCATCTTGTGAGATGTTTCCCCTCTTTGCTTCCTCTAGGGTTGAGAGGAAGGCTTGGGCTTGTTGTTTGAGTCCTTTGGGCTTGAGTTGAGCTTGTTTGGGCCTTGGAGTTCCTTGTTTGGGCTTGCTTGAGCCTTGTGTCGCCCAAGGAGTAGTGTGTGTCGCCCTAGGTTGGTTTGTGTTGACCTAGAGGTGGTGTGTCGCCCAGTTTCTTGGTGTGTCGCCCAGTAGCTCTTGTTGTGTCGCCCAGATGGCTTGGCTTGGTTGATGGACACATGGTGCACATCTTGGACAAGTGCCTTATGGCTTGCATGAGAGGTGGCTTGAGTTGGTGGACATGTGTCCCTTGGGTGGGCGACACATAGCATGGTTGTACCTTGGTTTCTCCTCCCCTTCTTCCTATATAGGTAGCTCTTCTCCTTGCCTTAGTCTCCTTTGGTCCTTTGGTCTCCCCTCCACCCTTGGTGCACGATACCCCTCTCCATCTTGCTTGTGTTGGCCGATACACTTCCTTGGAGCTGAAGTGGTGGCCGATACACCTTCCTGGAGCAGCCTGGTGGACGATAGCTTTGGGTCTTGGAGTGCTTTGGAGCTTTGGTGGCCGAAAACCTTGGAGCTTAAAGTGCATCTTCTTCCTTGGAGCTTAAGGCGGGTTGCATAGTTTCTAACCCTAACTCTCGTACCTCTAGCTTTAACCTTGTTGCATGTTAGTAGACTAGCTTAGTTCCTTGCTTGTACATCTTGCTCATGTACCTTAGTGGCCGATATCCCTCTCTAGTGTTTAGGGTTCCTTGTATACCTTGCTTTTTAGGGTTTGTGCTCTTTGTGTTGGAGGTTGAAGATGACCTCGGGTTGGGCGATACCCCCTTCCTTGTGAGTATGTTGGGCGACACACTTGCCTTTAAGTTGAACGATATGAGTGTTCTTGGGTTGAGCAACACCTTTGTTCTTTGTGTTGGCCGATATGATGATTTAGGGTTTGAGTTCCTTGAGTTGGAGGTCGATAGGTTGACCTAGCTTGAGTGTTGGCCGACATGGTGACCTTGTTGGGCGACATGGTGCTCTCTTTGGTGGCCGACATGGCACCTTGGTGGACGACATGTTGAGCTCTTGAAGTTGGCCGATACCCTTGCCCATGAGTGGGCGATAGGGTGAGCTAGGGTTTGGTTGGCCAATATGAAGGGAGACATAGTGATGTTCTTTGTTGGCCGATATGTGAGGGCCCTTGGAGATGGGTGATACTCTCTCTCTCTCTCCCTCTCTCTCTTGTTGGGCGATATGGTTCCCTTGTTCCTCTCTTGAACGATAGGCCTTAGTATCTTGGTGATCTTTGTGGTGGAAGTTAGGGCCAAGCATGGCATGGCATGTTGGACGATAGGCTATGTGCCCTAATGCCCGATACCATGATGGGCGATATCTTGATGGCCGATACCATGTTGGGCGACATGCTTTGGGCCATGATGGCCGATAGGGTTAGTAGTGTGTTGGCCGATAGGGTTAGTAGAGTGTGATGGCCGATAGGGTTAGTGAGGTTGGACGATACCTATGTTGGGTGATAGGATTTAGATGAGGGTTGTGAGGCTATAGTGAGGGTATGAGTTTCTTTGGTGACGGTCCCTCATGTGATAGAAGTGGATGCTTATACATAAACCAATAAACGATGGTGGTGTTTGTGATATCATCAATATGTAATATGTTGCCTTGCAATTAATAAGAGTGCTAATGATAGTAATGTATATCATGATAGCCCTCATGTAATAGATGGATGATGTGACCCTTATGCTTAATTGTTAATGATAATGAAGATGATGATAACTACTCTAGTAGTTGTTTAATGATAATAATGTTGATAATAATGATGCTAAGTGACAGTAATGTTAAAGGTTGCTTCATGATAAAGATGAAAATAGTTGATGGCAATAGTAATGACCTTGTTAATAATAGTGTTGGTTCTGTATACCCAACATGATTTCTATATACCCTGATTGTTTGTATAATCCTGAGATTTAGGGTAAGCATCAGTGTAGTTTGTTAATGATGTACTTAACACACTTGGTTACCAAATAAGTGTAATATTGGTAATTTAATTATCTTGAATGATATTTCATGATAGTGAGCATATTCCTTATGTTGAATCTACAATTATTGCATACCTTAACCTTGCAGGTAATGACTTAGCCATGAAAGGGCTATGTGACATATGTAATGAGTAACATTACTTTGATAATTGCTCTATAAGAGTATGCATGTGATATGTCTGTCCCATGATGATGAGGTGAGCCTTAAGAGACAATGGCAGTGCATGATGAAGGGTTGAGACCCTGTGGCATGTGATGATCCTTGAGATGGATCTGGATGGTTGGAAAGAGGCCAAGTGATAACATGTGATGTTGGATCCTTAAGATGGATCAGGTTGATATGAATAGATCATAGTATAATGTTCTTTACTTTCTGTTATATCTTGCATGTTATACAACTTGGTTGAATCCTGCAATCCATCTAAAAGATACTAACTAATCACAGTGAAACATATCATGTAGTTTGCCCTGGCCATAGATCCATCATCGTCAGGACTTGGTGATGGTGAAACAGGTTTTCCTACGGGTTAACCTGGAAGCGCATATTGTTGAATATGTGTAGGTTGCTCCTAGCCTGAAAATGAGGAGGTAAGAGTGTAACTTCGGTTGCAGACTCAGACATGTGTGTAGAGCATGGTGAACAGGCCCATGGCTCAGGATATGTGATGTATGGAGCATGAATGCGTTCATGGCTCAGAGCACGGTGAACAGGCCCGTGGCTCAGTTTTACTAGCGCCGTGACCTGTACCAAGGCGGGCTAGAGAATGGGTAGCCTATGGAGCTAACCCTGTGGCTTAGACCACTTCAGCATGTGACTGCGGTCCTGCTTGTGTTGTACTCATGTACTGACCATGAGGAGGGAGGTCGTGGAGTCCGGCTCTTCCATTGACCTTGTATGGCACCGTCTTGGGTTTCGTAATTGAAGGTTGGATTTGAACGGTACGGTTCAAATCCTCAGGGCATAATAAAACGTAATACAGCCGTTTAGTATTTACTAGTCATATCAAATACGAAACATTGGTTGAGGCCTTGTTTGTGTAATATTCCGTTATACCTTGCAGGTCATGTGGTAATCTACCTTATCTTGATAATCAGGTTATATGGCACTATACCCGGTTCTAATAATCCTACTACATAGTGATATATCTTATCTTGATAATCATGTTCCTTTGAAAGACATCTGGTTATATGCTTTAATACAGCTGGTATGCTTGCCGGTAAGAATGATCTTGCTATATATATATATATATATATATATATATATATATATATATATATATATATATATATATATATATATATATATATATATATATATATATATATAACTGCTTCTGATATATCCGCTCATGTTATAATTGCTGTTATGGTTTATCTTGCTGAGGTTCTATGGTTGCGGTGGGGAACTATGTTTCCCGCTGGGACAATTGTTCAATTGTCTCACCCTGCTGGTTTTCACCCTTTTTAGGTGGTCGAGGTAGACGTGGTCGTGGTTGTGGTGTTGCGGACGAGCAGCTTGAGGAGCAGTAGAAGGCAAGCTTTGGAGATGTTGCTGTTATGATGTTTTGCAGTAGAGTCTAGAGTCATCCCTATACTCTCAGGTCCTTGGCAGTGTTTTGACGATGTTTCACGAAGATCGTTCGATGATATCTGTATATCCTGCTGTTGGCCGGATGTGGGCCTTTATGTATATATGAACAGGTGGTGAACTCATGTGACGGATGGACAGCTGTTCCTGAGCTGTGGACACGTATCAGATCTTGTGTATTTATATGACATGTTTCTGTGCAGGATGAGGACTGGAAAGTAATAGTTTCACAGTTTATCAGTTTTCCGCAATTGGTTTTAATTAACCCATGTTTTTGATAATCTGTGGTTATGGTGTTTTCCGCACGTTTTCGCGTAACACCTCATTATCTGTGTGATAATGGGATGTGTTGCTACAAGCTTGGTATCAGAGCTTTAGGTTCGCTGAGTCTACAGGGATCTAGGACTAGGTTGAGTCTGTTCTTATGAGTTTCCCAGGTTATCTTACAAAAATCTTCTACCCTCAGAAGAAGAAAAGCCAAGATGTCTGGAAACCATGAAGAACATGCTCCTGAGCATAGTGATGCTGCATCGGTTGATGGAGCAGATGGACAGGCACATGAAGATCGGGTGCCTGAGGTCCCCCAACCAGACCCAGCCATACTTGAACACCCTTCTTACCAACAGCTTATGGGGCAGTTAATGGCTACGATGAATCTCATGGTTGAGCGATTACCAGTGCCTCCTCTGCGAGCACAGGTTCCCCATGGAGAAGCATCGGGTATTGGGAAGACCTTTGAGCGGCTTCGCCGAGTCGGAGCTTCGAATTATGCTGGAACGACTGATCCAGCGGATGCAGATATGTGGCTGACGAGTCTTGAAAATGCTTTCCAGATCCTCGACATCCCCGAAGCAGACAAAGTAAAGCATGCTGTCTACCTTTTGAAGGGTAGTGCTGGTCACCGGTGGACCATCGAGAAAGAAAAGTGGCCTGGTGAGGTGATCTGTTGGGAAGTGTTTCAGCACGAGTTCGTCACCACATACTTTCCGAAGACGTACCTGGATGAGAAGATCAGTCAGTTTGAGAAGTTGCGGCAAGGAACGATGAACATCACCGAGTATGAAGCTAAGTTTATGGATCTGTTGAGGTTCTGTCCTCACATGGCGGCGACAGATGATGAACGGATCAGACGTTTCGAGAAGGGTTTGAGTGCTGAGTTGACAACCCCTGTGTCTGCGCTGGAAAACTGAGAGCGGTTTGCTACATTTGTGGAATCAGTTCGACGGATCGAGAGGACAGTAAGGGATAAAAGAGAGTCGGTATCTCTTAAAAGACCTGCTCAGTTTCAAGGATGAAGGTTTGGTGGCTTCAAGAAACCCAGGTTTTCAGCACCGTCAGTGATGAGAAGTGCTGGTGTACCATCTCAGTGGTCTCTGAGTAAGGGAAAAGGTTATGTTTCTTCACCATCTAAGGCGCACAACTCAGCTTCGGTGGCAGTGACAGGGCCATCTAGGTCACGAGTTGACAATAGAGCATGTCATCTCTGTGGACAAGTCGGGCATTGGAAGTTCAATTGCCCGAATAGAGATGTCGAAGTGACGCAGCAACCGAGGCAGAGTTTCGAAAAGTCTGAGAGACCACAGCCCAGTGGTAGCAGAGGACGAGGACGCGGTCAAGCGTCTCAAGCTGGATCGTGTGCTCAAGGGAGCAGAGGTCGTGGACAGCAAGCTACGGCTCAATTCTATGCCATGAATCAGCCGGAGGCGGTAGTCAACCCGCGAGTGGTGACAGGTCAGATGGAGTTATTTCATTCTGATATGTCTTCTTCTTGCTTTATATCTGTTCTGGTTGACCCGGGTGCTACACACTCTTTTATCGCCTATAGTATGCTTGAAAACTGTCATCTACCTGTTAGTTGTAAGAAGGATAGCTTGTTGTTAGAAACCCCTCTTGATGGTTCCTCTTTTCTTCGAGAAGAGTGTCCATCTTGTGTTTTGTCTTTTTCGGGACACAACATTCAGGTGGATCTCATACCACTTGATATGCATGGTTTCGATGTTATCCTTGGGATGGATACCTTAGAGAAGTATAAGGTTGTCTTGGACTGTGGTTCCAAGTAGGCGGTGTTTGATGTTGCTGGAGAGAAGTGGATCTTCCAGAGAGATAGGAAGATTCTTCCGACGTGTCTGGTGTCAGCTATGGTGGCAGATAGGTTGTTGCGACAAGGATGTGAGGCATTCTTAGCTCACGTTGTGGATACCAAGGCGAAAGGCCTTAACCTTGAAGAAGTGTCAGTGGTCCGAGAGTTTGTAGATGTGTTTCCAGAGGAGTTTCCTAGTGTTTCTCCACCCCGAGAGATTGATTTTGAAATCAATCTGGTTCCGGGAACGCAGTCGATTGCACAGACACCTTATAGGATGGCTCCTGCAGAGATGGTAGAGTTGAAGAAGCAGTTACAAGAGTTGTTGGAGAAAGGTTTCATCAGACCGAGCATGTCACCTTGGGGTGCTCCCGTGTTGTTCGTTAAGAAGAAGGATGGTTCGATGCGGTTGTGTATAGACTACCGACAGTTGAACAAGGTCACGATCAAGAATAAGTACCCGTTGCCGAGGATAGACGACCTGTTCGATCAGTTGCGTGGTGCTACAGTGTTTTTGAAGATCGATCTACGGTCTGGATATCATCAGTTGAGGATAAAGGCGGATGACATACCAAAGTCAGCATTTAGGACGAGGTATGGTCATTTTGAGTTTGTGGTTATGCCGTTTGGGTTAACCAATGCACCTGCTGCTTTCATGGACCTGATGAACAGAGTGTTTCGTCCGTTCTTAGATCAGTTTGTTGTAGTTTTTATAGACGACGTCTTGATCTATAGTCAGAACCGGCTAGAGCATGAGCAACATCTTCGTCAAGCATTGACTCTCCTTCGTCAACATCAGTTGTATGCTAAGTTTAGTAAGTGTGAGTTCTGGTTGGATGAAGTGACTTTCTTAGGTCATGTGATATCTGCTGAAGGAGTCAAAGTAGATCCGAAGAAAGTGGAATCCGTTGCGGATTGGGAACAGCCGAAGACGCCGACAGAAGTTCGTAGTTTCCTTGGTCTAGCAGGATACTACCGGAGGTTTATCAGGGACTTCAATTCGATAGCTCTACCGATGACGAAGTTGACCAGGAAGGATGTACCTTTTGTTTGGAATGATCGATGTCAGCAAGATTTCCAAAGTTTGAAGGAAAAGCTAACCAGTGCTCCAGTGTTGATCTTGCCAGAATCTGGAAAAGGCTATGTTGTTTTCTATGATGCGTCCAAGAAAGGTTTGGGTTGTGTGCTGATGCAGGAAGATCATGTGGTTTCTTTTGCTTCGTGACAGCTTAAGAAACACGAGGAGAACTATCCGACCCATGACTTGGAGCTGGCAGCAGTGGTTCATGCCTTAAATATTTGGAGACACTATCTTTATGGGGAAGTGTGCCAGATCTTTACGGATCATAAGAATCTGAAGTACATCTTCTCACAACAAGAGTTGAACATGCGACAACGTCGGTGGATGGAGCTAATCAATGATTATGATTGCACTATCGAGTATCATCCTGGTAAGGCGAATGCGGTAGCTGACGCGCTTAGCAGAAAGTCTTCTACTCCCAAGAAGGCACATATGAGTTCTTTGGTATGCCATAGGCAGGACATGTTAGTCTCCTTACGGCAGATGAACGTACAGATGGAGGTTTCCTCGTTAGCTGGACTTTTAGCACAGATGCAAATCAAGCCCACGTTGAGACATCAGATCAAGGATGCACAGCAAATAGATGGTACAGTACATTTAATCAGATCAGAGTTTGGCAACGAAAAGCGTGATGGGTTCCATGAGTCCGAGGATGGAGTGGTTTTCTATCATAATAGGATGGTGGTTCTAGATGCTGATAATTTGAGGAAGCTGGTGCTCGAGGAAGCACACACGTCGATGTATGCTATGCATCCAGGTGTCACCAAGATGTACCATAGTCTGAAAGACTTGTACTGGTGGCCCGGCTTGAAGAAAGATGTAGCTGAGTTTGTGGCTAGGTGTGCGGTGTGTCAGCAAGTCAAGGCAGAGCATCAAAAGCCGGCAGGTACGTTGCAACCTTTGCCTATACCACAGTGGAAATGGGATCATATAACCATGGATTTCATAGTTGGTCTACCCAGGACAACTAGGAATCATGATTCCATTTGGGTGATAGTGGACAGATTGATGAAGTCTGCCCATTTCATACATGTGAAGACCACGTATACAGCTGAAAAGCTCGCTCGAGTATATGTGGATGAGATAGTTCATTTGCATGGTGTGCCAGCAACGATAGTTTCTGATAGAGGTCCTCAGTTTACAAGTCGTTTTTGGGAACAGTTGCACAGGGCAATGGGAACGCAGTTGAAGTTCATTACCGCTTTCCACCCGCAGATAGATGGACAGTCTGAGAGGACTATTCAGACTTTGGAGGATCTTCTTCGTGCTTGTGTTTTGCAGTTCCTAGACAGTTGGGACGTACATCACAGTTTGATAGAGTTTTCCTACAACAATAGCTATCAGCGGAGCATTGAGATGGCTCCCTATGAGGCTTTGTATGGGAGGAAGTGCAAATCTCCTTTGTGTTGGTATGAATCAGGTGAATATCAGCTTTTGGGCCCTGAGTTAGTACAGCAAACGACAGAAAAGATCAAGGTGATACAACAACAGTTGAAAGCGGCACAAGACAGGCAGAAGTCTTATGCAGACAGTCACCGACGACCCTTGGAGTTCCAGGTGGGAGACAAGGTGTATCTTAAAGTCTCTCCGTGGAAAGGTGTGCTGAGGTTTGGCCGGAAGGGTAAGTTAGCTCCCAGATATATGGGGCCTTACCCAGTCATAGCACGTGTTGGCAAGGTGGCTTACGAGTTAGAATTGCCTCTAGAGTTGCATAGGTTACACCCAGTGTTCCATGTCAGTATGCTGAAGAAAAGTCATCCGGATACAGGAACAGTGATACAACCAGTTGAGGTTGAGATTGACAAAGATGTGACTTATGAAGAGGGTCCTGTGATGATCCTTGACAGAAGAGTCAAGAAGCTGAAGAGAAAGGATCTGGTTCTTGTGAAGGTCCTTTGGCATCACCTTGGTGTTGAGGAAGCCACGTGGGAGCTTGAGCAAGAGATGAGGAGGAAGTATCCCTCGCTTTTCTCTTCGGATTTCGGGGATGAAATCCTTTTGTAGAGGTTTATGGCTGTAAGGACCCTGACCTGCGTTTAGGGTTTACCCTGTTTGTTTTGCTTGATCTTGGTGCTTTGGTGCTTGCTAATCACCTTTAGTGGTGATTAGGGTTTGGTTGTGCTTTGTTGAGAGTTCAAGGGGCTACTTGCAAATAACCCAAGTTTAGGGTTTTGTGGGCAAGTTTGCCATCTTGTGAGATGTTTCCCCTCTTTGCTTCCTCTAGGGTTGAGAGGAAGGCTTGGGCTTGTTGTTTGAGTCCTTTGGGCTTGCGTTGAGCTTGTTTGGGCCTTGGAGTTCCTTGTTTGGGCTTCCTTGAGCCTTGTGTCGCCCAAGGAGTAGTGTGTGTCGCCCTAGGTTGGTTTGTGTTGACCTAGAGGTGGTGTGTCACCCAGTTTCTTGGTGTGTCACCCAGTAGCTCTTGTTGTGTCGCCCAGATGGCTTGGCTTGGTTGATGGACACATGGTGCACATCTTGGACAAGTGCCTTATGGCTTGCATGAGAGGTGGCTTGAGTTGGTGGACATGTGTCCCTTGGGTGGGCGACACATAGCATGGTTGTACCTTGGTTTCTCCTCCCCTTCTTCCTATATAGGTAGCTCTTCTCCTTGCCTTAGTCTCCTTTGGTCCTTTGGTCTCCCCTCCACCCTTGGTGCATGATACCCCTCTCCATCTTGCTTGTGTTGGCCGATACACTTCCTTGGAGCTGAAGTGGTGGCCGATACACCTTCCTGGAGCAGCCTGGTGGACGATAGCTTTGGATCTTGGAGTGCTTTGGAGCTTTGGTGGTCGTCAACCTTGGAGCTCAAAGTGCATCTTCTTCCTTGGAGCTTAAGGCGGGTTGCATAGTTTCTAACCCTAACTCTCGTGCCTCTAGCTTTAACCTTGTTGCATGTTAGTAGACTAGCTTAGTTCCTTGCTTGTACATCTTGCTCATGTACCTTAGTGGCCGATATCCCTCTCTAGTGTTTAGGGTTCCTTGTATACCTTGCTTTTTAGGATTTGTGCTCTTTGTGTTGGAGGTTGAAGATGACCTAGGGTTGGGCGATACCCCCTTCCTTGTGAGTATGTTGGGCGACACACTTGCCTTTAAGTTGAACGATATGAGTGTTCTTGGGTTGAGCAACACCTTTGTTCTTTGTGTTGGCCGATATGATGATTTAGGGTTTGAGTTCCTTGAGTTGGAGGTCGATAGGTTGACGTAGCTTGAGTGTTGGCCGACATGGTGACCTTGTTGGGCGACATGGTGCTCTCTTTGGTGGCCGACATGGCACCTTGGTGGACGACATGTTGAGCTTTTGAAGTTGGCCGATACCCTTGCCCATGAGTGGGCGATAGGGTGAGCTAGGGTTTGGTTGGCCGATATGAAGGGAGACATAGTGATGTTCTTTGTTGGCCGATATGTGAGGGCCCTTGGAGATGGGTGATACTCTCTCTCTCTCTCCCTCTCTCTCTTGTTGGGTGATATGGTTCCCTTGTTCCTCTCTTGAACGATAGGCCTTAGTATCTTGGTGATCTTTGTGGTGGAAGTTAGGGCCAAGCATGGCATGGCATGTCGGACGATAGGCTATGTGCCCTAATGGCCGATACCATGATGGGCGATATCTTGATGGCCGATACCATGTTGGGCGACATGCTTTGGGCCATGATGGCCGATAGGGTTAGTAGTGTGTTGGCCGATAGGGTTAGTAGAGTGTGATGGCCGATAGGGTTAGTCAGGTTGGACGATACCTATGTTGGGTGATAGGCTTTAGATGAGGGTTGTGAGGCTATAGTGAGGGTATGAGTTTCTTTGGTGACGGTCCCTCATGTGATAGAAGTGGATGCTTATACATAAACCAATAAATGATGGTGGTGTTTGTGATATCATCAATATGTAATATGTTGCCTTGCAATTAATAAGAGTGCTAATGATAATAATGTATATGATGATAGCCCTCATGTAATAGATGGATGATGTGACCCTTATGCTTAATTGTTAATGATAATGAAGATGATGATAACTACTCTAGTAGTTGTTTAATGATAATAATTTTGATAATAATGATGCTAAGTGACAGTAATGTTAAAGGTTGATTCATGATAAAGATGAAAATAGTTGATGGCAATAGTAATTACCTTGTTAATAATAGTGTTGGTTCTGTATACCCAACATGATTTCTATATACCCTGATTTGTTTGTATAATCTTGAGATTTAGGGTAAGCATCAGTATAGTTTGTTAATGATTTACTTAACACACTTGGTTACCAAATAAGTGTAATATTGGTAATTTAATTATCTTGAATGATATTTCATGATAGTGAGCATATTCCTTATGTTGAATCTACAATTATTGCATACCTTAACCTTGCAGGTAATGACTTAGCCATGAAAGGGATATGTGACATATGTAATGAGTAACATTACTTTGATAATTGCTCTATAAGAGTATGCATGTGATATGTCTGTCCCATGATGATGAGGTGAGCCTTAAGAGACAATGGCAGTGAATGATGAAGGGTTGAGACCCTGTGGCATGTGATGATCCTTGAGATGGATCTGGATGGTTGGCAAGAGGCCAAGTGATAACATGTGATGTTGGATCCTTAAGATGGATCAGGTTGATATGAATAGATCATAGTATAATGTTCTTTACTTTCTGTTATATCTTGCATGTTATACAACTTGGTTGAATCCTGCAATCCATCTAAAAGATACTAACTAATCACAGTGAAACATATCATGTAGTTTGCCCTGGCCATAGATCCATCATCGTCAGGACTTGGTGATGGTGAAACAGGTTTTCCTACGGGTTAACCTGGAAGCGCATATTGTTGAATATGTGTAGGTTGCTCCTAGCCTGAAAATGAGGAGGTAAGAGTGTAACTTCGGTTGCAGACTCAGACATGTGTGTAGAGCATGGTGAACAGGCCCATGGCTCAGGATATGTGATGTATGGAGCATGAATGCGTTCATGGCTCAGAGCACAGTGAACAGGCCCGTGGCTCAGTTTTACTAGCGCCGTGACCTGTACCAAGGTGGGCTAGAGAATGGGTAGCCTATGGAGCTAACCCTGTGGCTTAGACCACTTCAGCATGTGACTGCGGTCCTGCTTGTGTTGTACTCATGTACTGACCATGAGGAGGGAGGTCGTGGAGTTCGGCTCTTCCATTGACCTTTTATGGCACCGTCTTAGGTTTCGTAACCGAAGGTTGGATTTCAACGGTACGGTTCAAATCCTCAGGGCATAATAAAACGTAATACAGCCGTTTAGTATTTACTAGTCATATCAAATACGAAACATTGGTTGAGGCCTTGTTTGTGTAATATTCCGTTATACCTTGTAGGTCATGTGGTAATCTACCTTATCTTGATAATCAGGTTATATGGCACTATACCCGGTTCTAATAATCCTGCTACATAGTGATATATCTTATCTTGATAATCATGTTCCTTTGAAAGACATCTGGTTATATGCTTTAATAGAGTTGGTATGCTTGCCGGTAAGAATGATCTTGCTATATATATATATATAACTGCTTCTGATATATCTGCTCATGTTATAATTGCTGTTATGGTTTATCTTGCTGAGGTTCTATGGTTGCGGTGGGGAACTATGTTTCCCACTGGGACAATTGTTCAATTGTCTCACCCTGCTGGTTTTCACCCTTTTTAGGTGGTCGAGGTAGACGTGGTCGTGGTTGTGGTGTTGCGGACGAGCAGCTTGAGGAGCAGTAGAAGGCAAGCTTTGGAGATGTTGCTGTTATGATGTTTTGTAGTAGAGTCTAGAGTCATCCTTGTACTCTCAGGTCCTTGGCAGTGTTTTGACGATGTTTCACGAAGATCGTTCGATGATATCTGTATATCCTGATGTTGGCCGGATGTGGGCCTTTATGTATATATGAACAGGTGGTGAACTCCTGTGACGGATGGACAGCTGTTCTTGAGCTGTGGACACGTATCAGATCTTGTGTATTTATATGACATGTTTCTGTGCAGGATGAGGACTGGAAAGTAATAGTTTCGCAGTTTATCAGTTTTCCGCAATTGGTTTTAATTAACCCGTGGTTTTGATAATCTGTGGTTATGGTGTTTTCCGCACGTTTTTGCGTAACACCTCATTATCTGTGTGATAATGGGATGTGTTGCCACACCCAGGCTCAGTCAAAGAAAATCTCGACTAAGACACAATTCAGCCGACAAACTTGTCGACCGAGTAGGTTTCTGGATTGTTCTTTTAAGCACGAATAAATTATCCATTGCTAGCCAACTATTGTATTCCTAATGGCTAGTTAAGCACTAAGAACACTCTAGAAACTCCCTATAATGTCCCTATGTACTTACAAACCATTCCTATAAATAGAAGAGGCCTTAGGACACCTAAGCTACACTTGAGAATCCATTCTAGTGAGCAACACTTGCCATGTTGTTCTTCAAGCTCCAAATTCGTGTCCTATAGCCATGGCCTCTTAGCCACCATCAAGAAATGTCCATCCTATGTGGTTTGAGTGATCTAATGCTTGATATAGGATCAAAGAACAATACAAAATTGGTGTACTTCCTTTCTTCCAATCCTCATTCGTAGGTTAAAGCTGCTTGTGCTCCTTGGCTACTCCAAGTTGTAGAGGTTGTTTGAGGGAGCTTGTTTGAAGCTACTTCTTGGTGGAGAAGGCTACTTCAAGGGGTGCTTGAGATTACTTCAAGAAGGAGGCTTCAAGGGAGGTTGGAGCTACTTCTAAGTGAAGGCTATGTCTAGGTGGTGGAGCTGCTTCACGGAGAAGAAGGCTGCCTCAAGGGCTTGGAGTTACTTCAAAGAAGGCTGCTTCGAGGAGGTTGAGGCTACTTCTAGGAGAAGGCTACTTCAAGGAAGGTGATTATATTTTATTGAAACATCCTTGAAAGGAAACTAAAATTAATCATTCAAAATCCAAATTGGAGATAATTCAGTAGTGGACTGACAACCTTTGATTCAAAGGTTGGAACCACTCTAAACTGAAGTACCTTCCTTGTTTCCTCCTCCTTCTTTGGTTGAATGTTTAATTATTTTTAAAGTATCAAGCAGTTCTATTCACCCCCGTCTAGATATTTTAATTGGTATCAGAGTAGGTCTTCAAGGAGCCCTAACAGGTCTTGAAGAATGGTGGACAACATGCTTAGCAACCGCAACCTCGAAGGAACTCATGTGACTTGACCACCACCATTTGATGGAAGCAACAACACCTATTGGAAGACAAGAATGCAATTCTAATTCTAAGGGATAAGATTAGAGATTTGGAGGATGGTATCTTCACCTTATCAAATTCCTACTACTGAATATGCAACATGGGATCCTGATACAGTAAAACAAGTTCAATTAAATGCTAAGGCGATAAGCATTGTTCAATTTATGTTATGAGTTAAATATGATATCTTCATGTGATACAACTTATGATATATGGCACAAACTTTTGTTTACACATGAAGGAACCACTCAAGTTAAAAATACCAAAATTAACATGCTTAAACAAAAGTGTGAACAATTTTGCATGGAACCTAACGAATCCATTAGTGAAATGTATGCATGATTTTCCTCTATTGTTAACAGCTTGAGTGCACTAGGTAAGTATATAAGTGAACATGATCAGGTATCCAAGATCCTTAGATCTTTGCCTCTAAAACACAAGCCAAAGGTAACATCCATTTAAGAAGCTAATGATCTCACAATAATGAGGATGTGGCATCTCATTAGCAATATAGAGACTCATGAAGTCACCCTTGAAGAAGAAGAAAGATTGGAGGCTGAACTTCAAAAAGAAAACAGGAAGGATATTGTTGTTATAACTTAATTTTTCTAAACCATGTAATGATATTTGTAAATCTCCTTTTAAAAGATAAATGTAATCAAAGGTTGATTTATTTGTTTGAATTGAATGATTTACGTGCATAATAGCCTTGTTTGTTTTCTTAATGGGATTTATTGGCTATTGAACCCAATTGAGAGAAAAAGAAAAAGAAAAGAAAAAGGAATTCAAGTGAATAAAGGGATAAATAAGATAAGGGATAAAAGAATAAAATGAAAAGGCAAAGGAATATTTCCCAAGGTAAGATTTTGTGCCTTTAAGGTTCCTTGAGGTCTAAGGAATCTAAGATGATAATTTAATAGCAAGGGAAAAAGAAAATATGTGAAAAAAATATATATTTAAGTGATGACTTGCAACTAAATAAAAGGACTGTATTTCTTTAGATAATAATCCCAAATTTGGCATGATGAACGATTAAGGATTTAGTGAGTTTCCCTTCAAATTTGAGATAAAATGTACCTACGGATTAGGAGTTATGATTTTCTCAAATTATCTTCAAAAATATGGATTTATCTTAGAAACAGGAATTCTTTTCCTTTTTGGTTGAGCGCGAGGAATGAGGGCCATTGGATCTTGATCCAACGAGCGCCACTCATTGTCCAGTTCCAAAGGAACTAGAACTCTGGCCGAGTTACAAAGGGACTTTTCCCCTCGATTTCATCTTGATCCAGTGCACACACACTCATGGAAACAATTCCATTGAGTTCGGGAGGGAGTTACAAACCTCCTCGACCCTATTTTGTTCAGCTCTCGAGGTTTCTAGAGGAACATCCCAATTGGGCCGAGATCTAGGGCGGAGGGGTTGAAGGAACCCTAAATAATTCCCCACATCCTATAGATATACCCCCCTCTCGATTTCTCACACCCTCGCAAATACAGATGGCTGCCTCCCAAGTTCCAACTCTATCTCTCTCTAGATTGATCTCTCTCTAGTGAGAGAAATGCCGTGGAGCCACTACAGGTTCAAGTAGAGGAAAGGAGGAAGACAAGTAGCAGCAACCGACAGATTGAGATCCACCGTGATCCCACACGAAGATCTGACAATTCGAGGAGCGTCCGACTAAGTTAGATTGTGAGTAATGAAAAGTGTTGGATCCATGGGCAAACCAACGGACTATAGATCGGGCGGCCATCAATTTTTGGTAAACTCCTCTCTCTGACCAAAAATTTAGAAAAAGGCCTTTTCTTGCAAAATTCATAGAAATCGCTAGGAATCTCGGATTAACAAACTTAATACATGAAAGTTGATCAAAAAAATATGAGGAATGGGTTAAAAATAGTTTGAAATCCTAAATATATATCTTTTAGCACAAGTATATAATTTTTATGAAAAAGGTATTAATTTGTGGTTAGAAACCCTAATTGATGATAAAGGATAGATTAGTAGTGCAAATAAGTTAATTTGAGTATTGTTAACTTGTTTAATGATAGAGATGAATATTAATCTATTTTGAAGATGAAATTGCAAGATTTAGGGTTTTAAACCTAATATGATGGTTAATATCCTTAGAAACCCTACATAGGGTAAAAAGGAAAGAAAAGTGACTTTAATCTGAAATTAAGGTTATATGTGGATAAAAGGTAACCTTAATATCTTTCATGAAGAGTAGATGAGATAATTAGGGTTTGTGAGTAATTTTATAAAGTTAGGGGTTTAAAATAGTAAAAATGAAGTGAAACCCTAATTAGGATCGAAACCCTAAAAAGGACTAGTAACCCTAGGAAACAACTAGGCTTATTAGACCTTGATGGCATGATCAATGATAGGAAAATTGGATGCATGTTTTCAGGGTCATCTCGTGTGCTTGCTTGATTATTGGATTTCTTGCTTAGTTGGATTATTTTTGCACTCAAGATAGCCTGACATCTATGTGGTTAATTATGGTTAATCACCTGAGTTTTATGAAGATTTTCTGGATGATTAATCACATTGAATGCAACCTATCAGTTTGGATGTTCATACGTGCAAATTATAAAGTCACTACGATTATCACAAATATAATATAAGTGTGTATTCTCTCACCTACATGCCACCCTGATGAATGATGCCAAAAGGTCAAGCCCAGGAGGGAAGACCCATGGGTACCATGAGTGGTGACCCCAAACACCAAGCTCGAGAATGAGCAGGTGGTCTTTATTGCTGACTAATGGGCACCATGAGAGGTGATCACAGGAACCAAGCTCGGGATTGAGAAGGTGGCCTTAAGTCAATGGCAAAAGAGAAATCCTAAGGAGGGTATTCCAGGGTTAGGGCAAAAGCGGTGGAGAATGTCACATTGAAAGCATAAATTGGCTTGTTAATTAACTTTATTGTGATATTTAGATTGTTATCCATATTTGTGAAATTTTGGTTGTCCCCACATACCGACATATTCCTATATGCTGACCGACGTTTTGTTTGTCAGCGTTTTAGGTGCAACTCTGAAAAGAAAAAATAGTAAAGTGACACATTGTGAAAACAAGAAATAAAGTGCAAGGAGGATTAGATAAAATAGATTCAAGTTGTGGTTAGAAGTAGATTTCCAATTTTTTTAAAAGGTATCCAAAGTTTTATTTTATACCAGATTCCAGTTTAGTTGGTAGAATTTCATAATTATTATTGATTAATTGTCGAACCTTTGATCCAATTTATTGGGATAAAGACTCTGACCTCTTACTCTCCCTTAATTGGGGGTTACCGGGAGGTGGGGTCGTTACATTTGGTATCAGAGCATAGGTTCCTCATTTAATCTTTAATAATTATTAAATTTTACAAATTCCATAGAACCGAGGGAGTTATTAGAGGATTTTCTGAAAGACAAAGGTGTCTAGAAAAGGATCACGTCCGGGGGCTAGCAATATTTTCCTCCACACCACTAGTCAGAATATGAGGACTCCCAAATTTGTGTGACTGCCAAGCCAATGTCTCAGGATTTGACTCAAAATAAGATACCTTTAGGACTCTCTCATCTTGTTCATCCCTTCTAAACTCAAATGTTATTTAGGATTTTAGGGATTAGGGTTTTCTCTCTTCCTCACCCCCTTGAGGTATGGGTAAGGTTGATAAGGTTTAAGGAATCCTCCACCAAATTAATAAAAGATACGCAATTAAGATGTCGACATAAGTATAATTAGTCTAGTATAGGCTAAAGGTCTGTTTGCATGCTTTTGTAGATGGCTTGTACAAAGATCGTTGCTATCTCGGTTGCTGCCGATAGTGGTGGGCCTCCTCGCAAGGAGAAGGGGTCTTCCAAGAAGAGGAAGCGGAATGATGGTGGTGAATCCTCAAAGAAAAGGAAGAGACATGAAGAAACTGCTTATGAGGTCCCCAACCCTGAACCAATACCCTTCAACAACCTTGAACAAGGAGAGGGACATGGATATGAGGAGCAACATGTGTACAAGGAGGTAGCCCAGATGGAGGAGGACCAGTCTGGTGGTTCAAAATCGACTATGGTAGTTCACACTACTAATGCGGTATGGATGGAGCAGTAGAAACGGATGACTGAGGCTATCCATGCCATGGCCATCAGAGATATAGCTAGAGATGAGAATGGTGAGCCACTTCGTGTTCGTCCTCCACTGGGAGCCACCATCTTGGACTTTGTCAAGTTGAACATTGAGAAGTTTTGGGGAGAAGATAAATTGGAAGTGGTTGACAAGGAAGAGGCTTGGCTACTTGTAGTCGAGAGTGGATTCTGTATGCTTGAGGTGAAGCCAAACAAGAAGGTTCTCTTTGCTTCTCACCTCTTGGAAGGTGCAACCAAGATATGGTGGGAGAACCATATCATGGGAAGAGACCTAAGTGAAGAACCAATGGCGTGGACTGATTTCAAGACCATCTTCACCACCATATTCATCCCTGTCTCTGCTAAGAAGGAGGAGTGAGAGTTCACCAACATAACTCAAGGAAGCTCGTCAGTTGCGGACTTTGGTTGCAAGTTCCACATCTTGGAACGTTTCAGTCACATGATGGATGAAGAGAGGAGGGTGGACCACTTCATAGAGCGTATACACCCTGCCATCAAGCCTCATGTGATTTCTAGTAAGCCGAAGACCTTCTCGGAAGCCTACAACACCACCTTGGACATGGAAAGGACGGTGATGACTACACAGAATCCCCCCAAAGGATACCTGGGTTTCACTAAAGGAGTTAAGGGACAAAAGAATGAGCATAAGAAGGGACAGGGGCACAACCACAACAAAGGCAAGCATGTACACAAAGGCAAGCCTCGTAATCGCCTCCAGCAGTGTCGCACCTGCAGACAGACACATCCTGGGAAGTGCTACTTTGAGAAGAAGGTGGGCTTCCGATGTCAGCAAGAAGGACACTTCATCGCCAACGGCCCCCAGCCTGACCCAAGAGGACCTTTGGGGTCACAACCATTGGTAGAACAACTGGTAGCTGCAACACCCCCGGCAGGAGCACCAGCCGGAGCACCCCCAGATGGAGAGAGGAGACAAGCTAGAGTGTTCTCCATCGACAATGAAGAAGCCCAAGAAAATGCTAATAGGTTGATCGAGGGTAATAACCCCTAGAGTTTTCCTTTTAGTCTAGTAGATCATGTAGTAGCTTTTTGATGTGGTATGAACTATGTAGGCTTGTTGGAAGTTATGAGATACAATGTAAAAGCACTTTTTGATTCTGGTTCTACTAATACTTTTATTTGGAGAAATTTGGAAACTATGCTTTGTTTGGATATCAAGGATTTGGGTTATGCTTTGGATGTCACAACCCCGAGTGGTCGTATCTATACATCTCTTTTGAAAACCCCTGTCTTGCCAGTTAAGTATCTAAACCATGAGCTTCCCACTGACTTCATCCTCCTTGATATGAATGATTTTGATGTAATCATTGGTATGGATTGGATTTCCACCTACAGAGCTCAGATTGACTGTAGAGAGAAGAAGATCCTTATTAGGAAAACCGACCATCCACACTTCACCATTCGAGGGAGGAAGGATGCGACGACCAACCTTTGTGTGTCAGCCTTGAAAGCTGAGTAGATGATATCCAAGGGTTGTCGAGCCTATCTAGCCATAGGTACTGAACCTGAGGTTAAAGGGCAATCCTTAGGGGAGATATAAGTGGTACGAGAGTATGTGGATGTGTTTTCGGATGATCTACAAGGGATTCCCCCTGAGAGGGAGGTAGATTTCTCCATCGAGTTAGCTCCTGGGACCAACCCTATATCTAAGGCACCCTATAGAATGGCCCCTGTCGAGTTGCTTGAGTTGAAAACCCAGCTTCAGGAGTTTTTTTATAAAGGCTTTACCCGACCCAATACATTTCCATGGGGAGCACCAGTCCTCTTTGTGAAAAAGAAGGATGGGTCGCTTCAGATGTGTATTGACTATCGGATGATCAATCAGGAAACCATTAAGAACAAGTACCCATTTCCTAGAATAGATGACATGTTTGACCAACTCAAATCAGCTTGAGTCTTTTCCAAGATTGATTTGAGGTCAGGATACCACCAGGTGAGAGTGAGAAGTGAGTATTTATCTAAAATGGCTTTCTGAACCCACTATGGCCACTATGAGTTTGTGGTCATGTCGTTTGGAATATCCAATGCACCTAGTGTCTTTATGAACCTCATGAATAGTGTGTTCCATCCTTTCCTTGACTCTTTTGTGATAGTGTTCATAGACGACATCTTGGTGTATTCTGATGATCTAGCCCAACACCGTGACCACCTGGGTAGAGTCCTTGATATCCTGAGAAAGCACAAGTTTTTCAGAAATTTCTCGAAATGTGAGTTTTGGATAGACGAAGTCATGTTTCTTGGACACATCATCTCAGTAGGAATGATCATCATAGATCCAGTCAAAGTATCAACAGTTTGAGACTGGCCAGCATCAAAGAACCCCTCTGAGATATACAACTTCTTGGGGTTGGCCGGATACTACCGTTGCTTCATCAAGGATTTCTCAAAGATTGCGTTGCTGCTGACCATGTTAACCTGGAAGTATGTGAAGTTCGTGTGGTCCGACATATGTGAACCTCACTTCCAAGAGATGAAGGAGAAGCTGACCACCGCCCCTGTGTTGACTCTACCTTCCAGGAATGAGGGTTCATGATATTGACCGATGCTTCTAAGATGGGACTTGGCTGTGTGTTGGAACAGAATTGGCACATGGTTGCATATGCTTCCTGATAGCTCAAGCCCAATGAGGTGAATTATTCGACACATGACCTGGAGCTAGATGCTATTATACACGCCTTGAAGATATGGAGACATTACCTCTTCGGTGCTACCTTTGAGATCTTTACCGACCATAAGAGCTTAAAGTACATGCTGACACAGAGAGACCTAAACCTATGACAACGACGATGGATGGAGTATATGAAGGATTACGACTATACCATTGCCTATCATCCTGGTAAGGTGAATGTCATAGTGATGCTTTGAGTCAGAAACAACTTAAGTGTGTAGCTATTTTTTCCAGTCAGTGGATGAGTTTGGAGGAGCTGGTGGAGTGGACTCCAGAACTGCTAGAAGATCGAGTCTGATTGGCTAACATCTAGATCCAATCTAAGTTGTTAGGTGAGATCATAGCAGCATAGTTGACCAGTGAGGAGCTAGACAAGATGAAAGGTTTGATGGTGATACCACAGACTCATCTATCTGTGGGAGTAGATGGAGGAATAAGGTTTGAGAATCACATATGGGTTTCGGTGGATTCATTGATAAAAGAACGTATCCTGCAAGAGGCTCATGGATCCAAATACACAGTGTATCCAGGAACTACTAAGATGTTCAAGGACCTGTAGTGGTTTTTCTGGTGGTCAGGAATGAAGAAAGACATTGCGGCATGTGTGGCCAGCTGTCTTACATGCCAAATGGTGAAGGTTGAACACCAACAACCCGGCGGGATTTTATAGTCGATAGAGATTCCAGAATGGAAATGGGAGAAGATCACCATGGATTTTGTGGTAGGTCTACCCCGGACCAGGAAAGGTCATGATGCGATATGGGTCGTGGTAGATCGCCTTACCAAGTCAGCACACTTCCTTGCCTTAAAGACCACTACTAAGGTGTCATACCTAGCTGAGTTGTATATCAGAGAGATAGTGCATTTTCATGGTGTACCAAGATCAATCATCTCTGATAGAGACCCAAAGTTTACTTCTAAGTTGTGGAAGCAAGTTCAAGAGGAACTTGGTACCAGGTTTAAGTTTAGTACCGCTTATCACCCCCAGATGGATGGTCAGTCAGAAAGGACGATCTAGACATTAGAAGATCTGTTGAGAGCTTGTGTGCTTGACTGGGGTTGCTCATGGGAGTAGTACTTACCTTTAGCTGAGTTTGCCTACAACAACAGCTACCAAGCCAGCATCGAGATGCCTCCGTATGAAGCTTTATACGAGAGACTATGTCGGTCACCACTTCACTGGGATGATGTGGGTGAAAGGACCTTGTTGAGGTCAGATGAACTGCAAGTGTATGCTGATAAAGTTGCTTTGATCAAGCAAAGGCTGAAAAGAGCCCAGGATCAGAAGAAGTCGTATGTTGATGCAAAGCAAACTGATGTGCATTTCACTATAGGAGAGCATGTGTTTTTGAAAATCCGACCATTCCGAGCTATAGCTAAGAATAGAGGAAAGCTGAGTCCCCGATACGTGGGTCCATTTTAGGTGTTAGAACGGATTGGTGATGTTGCATATCATTTGGCGTTAACCCCTCAGTATAGCATGATGCATGATGTGTTTCACATGTCCAACTTGAAGTGATATGTGCAAGATCCGAGCCATGTACTGAGCATTGAACCTATTGAGCTTCAAGGGAAGCTGACTTATCCTGAGACACCATTGCAGATTCTAGAAACTAAGGTGAAAGAACTCAAATGCAAGGATATATAGATGGTAAAGGTTTTTTGGAGGCACCATGGAGAGGATGAGGCCACATGGGAGCTGAAGGAAGACATGGAGAAAGCATACCCTGATTTGTTTGTTTGATTTCTTGGAATTTTGAGGGAAAAATTCCTATAAGGAGGGGAGGATGTTATAACCTCATTTTTCTAAACCATGTAATGAGATTTGTAAATCCCCTTTTAAAAGATAAATGAAATCAAAGGTTGATTTATTTGTTTGAATTGAATGATTTTCATGCATAATAGCCTTGTTTGTTTTCTTAATGGGCTTTATTGGCTATTGAGCCCAATTGAGAGAAAAAGAAAAAGAAAAGAAAAATGAATTCAAGTGAATAAAGGGATAAATAAGAAAAGGGATAAAAGAATAAAAGGAAAAGGCAAAGGAATATTTCCCAAGGTAAGATTTCGTGCCTTTAAGGTTCCTTGAGGACTAAGGAATCCAAGATGATAATTTAATAGCAAGGGAAAAAGAAAATATGTGAAATATATATATATATATATATATATATATATATATATATATATTTAAGTGATGAATTGCAACTAAAGAAAAGGACCCGATTTCTTTAGATAATAATCCCAAATTTGGCATGACGAAAGATTAAGTCTTTAATGAGTTTCCCTTAAAATTTGAGATAAAAAGGACCTACGGATTAGGAGTTATGATTTTCTCAAATTATCTTCAAAAATATGGATTTATCTTGGAAATAGGAATTCTTTTCCTTTTTTGGTTGAGCACGAGGAATGAGGGCCGTTGGATCTTGATCCAACAAGCACCACTCATCATCCAGTTCCAAAGGAACTAGGACTCTTGCCGAGTTACAGAGGGACTTTTCCCCTCAATTTCCTCTTGATCTAGTACATGTGCACTCATGGAAACAATTCCATTGAGTTTGAGAGGGAGTTACGAACCTCCTCGACCCTATTTTGTTGAGCTCTCGAGGTTTCTAGAGGAAACGCCCAATTGGGCCGAGATTTAGGGAAGCAGGGTTGGAGGAACCCTAAAGAAGCCCCCACATCCTATATATACCCCCTCTTGATTCCTCACACCCTCGCAAATCCAGACAGTTGCCTCCCAAGTTTCAAATCTCTCTCTTGAGATTGATCTCTCTCTGGCGAGAGAACCGCCGCGACGCCACCGCATGTTCAAGTAGAGGAAAGGAGAAAGACAAGTAGCAACAACCGTCAGATTGAGATCCACTGTGATCCCACGCGAAGATCCGATGATTCGAAGAGCGGGCGACTAAGTTAGATCGTGCGCAACACAGATCATTGGATCCAAGGGAAGACCAACAGACTATAGATCGGGCGGCCATCGATTTTTGGTAAACTCCTCTCTCTGACCAAAAATTCAGAAAAAGGCCTTTTCTTGCAAAATTCATAGAAATCGCTAGGAATCTTGGATTAACAAACTTAATACATGAAAGTTGATCAAAAAAATATGAGGAATGAGTTAAAAATAGTTTGAAAGCCTAAATGTATATCTTTTAGCAAAAGTATATATTTTTTATGAAAAAGGTATTAATTTGTGGTTAGAAACCCTAATTGATGATAAAGGATAAATTAGTAGTGCAAATAAGTTAATTTGAGTATTGTTAACTTGTTTAATGATAGAGATGAATAGTAATCTGTTTTGAAGATGAAATTGCAAGATTTAGGGTTTTAAACCTAATATGATGGTTAATATCCTTAGAAACCCTAAATAGGGTAAAAAGGAAAGAAAAGTGACTTTAATCTGAAATTAAGGTTATATGTGGATAAAAGGTAACCTTAATATTTTTCATGAAGAGTAGATGAAATAATTAGGGTTTGTGAGTAATTTTTATAAAGTTAGGGTTTAAAATAGTAAAAATGAAGTGAAACCCTAATTAGGATCGAAACTCTAAAAAGGACTAGTAACCCTAGGAAACAACTAGGCTTATTAGACCTTGATGGCATGATCAATGATAGGAAAATTGGATGCATGTTTTTTGGGTCACCTTGTGTGCTTTCTTGATTACTGGATTTCTTTCCTAGTTGGATTATTTCTGCACTCAAGATATCCTGTATGTGGTTAATTATGGTTAATCTCCTTAGTTTCACAAAGATTTTTCAGATGATTAATCACATTGAATGCAACCTAACAGTTTGGATGTTCATACTTGCAAATTATAATGTCACTATGATCTTCACAAATATAATGTAAGTGTGCATTCTTGCACATACATGCCACCCTGATGGATGATGCCAAAAGGTCAAGCCCAGGAGGGAAGACCCATGGGTACCATGAGTGGTGACCCCAGACACCGAGCTCGGGAATGAGAAGGTAGTCTTTATTGCATGAGTAATGGGCACCATGAGAGGTGACCCCAGGCACCAAGCTCGGGATTGAGAAGGTGACCTTAAGTCAATGGCAAAAGAGAAACCCTAAGGAGGGTATTCCAGGGTTAGGGCAAAAGCGGTGGAGAATGTCACATCAAAAGCGTAAATTGGCTTGATAATTAACTTGATTGTGATATTTAGATTGTTAGCCATATTTGTGAAATTTTGGTTGTCCCCACATACCGACATATTCCTATATGCTGACCGATGTTTTTTTTTCGGCATTTTAGGTGAAACTCTGAAAAGAACAAACAGTAAAGTGACACATTGTGAAAACAAGAAATAAAGTGCAAGGAGGATTAGATAAAATAGATTCAAGTTGTGGTTAGAAGTAGATTTCCAAAGTTTTTAAAAGGTATGCAAAGTTTTATTTTATACCAGATTCCAGTTTAGTTGGTAGAATTTCATAATTATTATTGATTCATTGTCAAACCTTTGATCCAGTTTATTGGGATAACGACTCTGACCTCTTGGTCTCCCTTAATTGGGGGTTACCGGGAGGCAGGGTCGTTACAATTGCCTTAAAAGCTACAACAAAGGCTCAATCAAAATTCTTCACTCAAGAAAGTGATGAAACAAGTGAAGGAGACGATGAAGAAGATGCACTCATTATAAATGGTAAGAAATATAGAAGGTATAAATCTAACAAAAATTCTAGTGCTTCTTCCTCTTCTTCCCTTAGGTGCTTCGAATGCGGCAAGAAAGTACATGTTAATAATGAATATCCTAAGATCAAGAAAGGGAAGAAATATTCCTTCAAGAAGAAAGACAAGGGAGTTAAAGCTTACAAATTATCTTGGGATGAATCAAGCAATGGCAGTGAAAGTGGAGAGGAAGAAATGGAATGTCACATGGCTAAGGTAGATGAAAATAAAGACTCAAGTGAGGTAAGAATTCTTGAATTATATAAAGAAGAATTAGTTACTAGTCTTCAAGAAATACATGATAAATATGTTGATAGTAAAAAGAAATTGAAGAAGCTAACAAAAACAAATGGCATTTTGCATGCTAAGTTGTATGTGCTTTCTTCTAAATATGAAAGTATTATATCTGAAAGAGATACTTTGAAATCCTTTATTAATGACCATAATGTCAAGTTGCTTGTTGTAGAAACAAACTATAATTTTCTTTGCCAAGAAAAGGTTGAATTGCTTGCTAAAATAATTGATCTTCAAACTCAACCTATTCTATGTACTCGTTTGGATTATGATGTTACTGGAAAAGAAAGAGATAGTTTTTTTATCTAATTTAGGTCAAGAAAATTTAGACATTAAAAGGAAAATGGATGAAATTTCTAAGTTGGAAAAAATATTAGTAGCTTGAAAAACAAAGACATTCTTGATAAAATCCTAGAAAGATTAGTTGGTCAAATTGGGAGGAGAGGCCTAGGTTATGTACCCAAAGGAAAATCCTTTAAAAAACCTAGAGCTAGAAAGATACAAGTACCCAAGATCAAAGTCATGTACGTACCTAAAAACAATCTAGCTCTTGACCACAATGTTAATAAGAGAAATGAAATTGATTTCATTTGTTTTCATTATTACTTACATCTTGGACATTATTCATTTTCATGCACTTACAAGAAAAATAAGGATAAAGATTGAGTTTGGGTTCCAAAACCAAAAACTTAGAAACATGGAACATTTAGTTGAGATTTGATCTAAACTTTAATTTGAAATCCTTATTGTCTTATCTCAACTAAAATAAGCTTTAACTTGCATATTCTTGTATGATTTGATTGGAAATGACAACATGTTATGCTTAAAATTGATAAACTTACTGGAAACACACAGAACTTCATCTTAGTCGAAAAAGTTCTCGACTGAGACATCATCCCATCGAAGAAATACTCAACCAAAGGGAATTCTGTCAAAACTTACATTTTCTGACAAATCCTTCCAGTCGATAATTACTTCGATTGAGAACTTTATCGATTGAGTAAATGTTCGATCGAAGATAGTTTTGTCAAGAACTATTATTGAAATAACAAAATATTTTATATTGAACTATTTTCTTTGAACCTGCAAAGAACTCTTCATATTTATTTTGTTCTAAATCATGAAATGTTTTAATTAATGCTCATAACCAAAAGGACCACCATATGGGTACCAAAATCTACCTATTTTGTAGGATTGGGTGATTGATAGTGGTTGTTCCAAAAACATGACTAGAAACAAGGAGGCTTTCCAAACACTTGAAGAAAATAAGAGTGGAATAGTCACTTTTGGATATAATGTGAAAGGTAAAATTATTAGGATAGGTAATGTTGGTATAAACCTTCATATTAAAAATGTGCTACTTGGTGATGGATTGCATTGTAACTTGAATAGTGTTAGTCAATTATGTGATAGTGGCTATGATGTTCTATTTAACAAATTATGCTGAAAGCTACTCATTGGGAACACTAATGATGTCGCTTATGAAGGAAAAATGATAGGAAATCTATATATACTTAGACCTAACTCAATGCAAGCTAATGTTGGAAAATATATTCTTGCAAATGATAAACCTTTACAATTATGGCATAGAGAATTAGGTCATGCAAGCTCACATGTCATTAAGAAGTTGATTAAGTATGATCTTGTTCGTGGTCCACCTAAACTTTGTTTGGATAAACCTAAAAATTGTGAACCATGTACTCTAGGCAAGCAAAATAAAGCTTCTTTCAAATCCAAAACCTTGATTAGTACTACTAGATCATTAGAACTCATTCATATGCATTTTTTTGGTCCTATGAGGACTGAATCTATTGGTGGTAAAAGATATTACTTTGTTATTGTTGATGATCATAGTATATATACATGGGTTCATTTTCTTTCAACTAAAGACGATACCATTAGAATATTCATTCAATTTTGTTCGAAGATTGAAAATCAACTACAAAACAAAATATGAACCATTAGGAGTGATCATGGTGGGTAATTTGAAAATCATATCTTTGAAGAATATTGTACATCTCAAGGGTATACTCATAATTTTTCAGCACCACACACCCCACAACAAAATGAGATAGTAGAAAGGAAAAATTGGTCTTTATAAGAAATGGCTAGGACAATTTTACTTGGACATAATACACCTAAAACCTTTTGGTATGAAGCAGCAAATACATCATGTTATGTATTGAATCATGTAAAAATTCACTCCCATCTTAAGAAAAATCCTTATGAACCCATCTTTAACAAGAAACCAAGAGTTGACTATTTTCATACCTTTGGTACATTTTGTTACATCTTAAATACAAAGGATGATAGACTTAATTTTGACCCTAAATAACATAAAATATTCTTCTTGGGATATTCGACTTCTAGTAAGCCATTTAGAATCTACAATACTATCTTTAGAAAAGTTGAAGAATCAATTCATATCACATTTCAGGAAATGACAACACAAAGTGCTAAAAATGAAATTGAAAATGAAAACTTAAATGATATTACTCATCAAATCGAGGCCCTCACCATATAAACAAAAGATGATCAAAATTCTGAAATTGAACAACATAATAATGAGGTACGACAACCTATTCCTAGATTAATCAAGGACCATCCTCATGACTTAATCATAGGAAATCCTTTTGATAAAGTAAAAACCCAATCATCATTTAGATATGATGCAAACATGGCCTTTGTATCAATTGTTGAACCTAAAAAGGTAAATGAAGCTCTAGCGAGTATTAGATAATGGCTATTCAAGAAGAGACAAATCAATTTACTAAGAACAATGTATGGGACTTAGTTCCTAGACCTCAAGATAAAACCATCATTGGAACTAAGTGAGGTTTTAGAAATAAACTTAATGAAGATGGGGAAGTAGTTAGAAAAAAGCTTGGCAGGTTACTCAAGGATATAACCAACAAGAAGGGATAGAATTTGATGAAACCTATGCACCTATGGATATACTTGAAGCTATTAGAATGTTATTAGCTCTAGCTTCCCATAAAGACATCAAACTATTTCAAATGGATGTAAAAAGTGTCTTTTTAAATGGAATCATAAAAGAAGAAGTCTATGTTGCCTAATGACTTGGTCTTGAAATTCCCAACAAGCTTGACCACGTTTATAAACTTAAGAAAGCTCTTTATTGTCTAAAACAAGCACCATGAAATTGGTATGAAAGACTTAAAACTATCTCTTTGATAATGGTTTATCCATTGAAAAACCAGATTCCACATTATTTTTCAAAACATATGCATCAAACTTTCTTATTGTTTAAATATACGTTGATGACATCATTTTTGGTGCTTCAAATGATTCCTTATGCAATCAATTAAGTGATATTATGCAAAAATAATTTGAGATGAGTCTTATGGGAGAATTAATTGTTTTCCTTGATTTTCAAATAAAACAAATGCCCATTAGAATTTTTCTAAGCTAAGAGAAATACACCAATGAACTCTTAAAATTATTTGGTATGTAAAATTGCAAACATGATACTACACCCATGGCCACTTCTACTAAAATTGACAAGGATGAAGGTGAACCCATTGATGATTCCTTATATAGGGCCATGATAGGTAGCTTGCTATATTTGATTGCTTCAAGACTGGATATCATGTTTTCTGTTGGACGTTGTACTAGATTTCAATCAAAACCAATGAACTCTCATTTTCAACCCATCAAAAGAATTTTAAGATATCTCATTGGCACTATTGATTATGGTTTGTGGTATCCTAAAGGTCAATTGTTGGATTTAAAAGCTTGCACTGATGACAATTATGCTGGTTGTCGACTTGATCACAAGTGGTGGATGTTTCTTACTAGGAAGAGCCTTAGTATCTTGGTTTAGTAAGAAACAAAATACATTTGCCCTATCTACGAATGAAACTAAATATGTGGCTGCTGGTGCATGTTGTTCTCAAGTACTCTACATGCAACAAGTTTTGAATGACTATGGCTTTGCATTTTCTTCTATGCTAATTTTCTATGACAATACGAGTGCTATAAACTTGGCCCATAATCCTATTTTACATAGCCATGCCAAGCATATTGAGATTAGACATTATTTCTTAAGAGATCATATTTTGAAAAATAATATATCTCTTCAACATGTTGATACAAAAGAATAATTAGCTGATATCTTTCACAAACCTTTTCCTTTGGATCAATTTTAATATATTAGAAAGAGGTAACTCATTACTCCCCTTGAAGATATTATTTTTGATATATGTGATCAAAATCCTTAATAATTTTCTGATTTGAGATTCATGTGAATTTTTAGTGCATTAAATTTTAGAACTATACCTCTGTTTAGTCACAATAATTTATTATCATGAACAAGCACTTAAACAAGCTCAAATCAATTGTGAAAAATTACTCACAGTAACATATTCAGTCGATGATTTAGTGGACCGAGAAAGTCCTCGGTCAAAAAATTCCTCGAACAAGTTTCACTCGGTTGGACCCTTGGCCGACTATGCAAATCTAGCCAAAATTCTTCTAAAAACCTCATGGACCAAATTTCTTTTCACAGAAGTCCCGCATTTGAAAATATTTTTGACCGAGTCCTCGACCGTTGCACCCAAAAATTCAAATTCCATCATCGACTGACTAGCTGTTACAAAGAACTATTAGAAAAAATCTATTGGGGTCTCAGTTGACGAGTTTGTCGATCGAGTAGGTCTTTGTTTTTTTATAAAAAGCACCCCAATCCACCCATTTTCTTCACACCTCAATTGCTCTCTTCTCCATCACTTCTCTAGTGTTCCTTAGAGCTATTCTTCTGCAACATTCTTCCACTATCATCTCTGGCTCTTATTCCATCACCTTTTGATCAAGATGGGCTCCTCCTCAGCCCATATTGCGGAGAAGCAAGTTGCAGCAAGGAAGGGACAGACAATCACTCCAGCCTTGAGCGTCATCAATGATATCCCCTTCAACAACGTTGCTGCTAGAGAATGCCACTTAAAGCTCACCTCAAAGGCTCCACTTCCTCAACTCCAGTGGACCTCAAAGACTTTGTCACTCTTCTCAATATCTCACAGCTATTCAAGGTGCAAAAATTGACAGAGTTTCTTATCCCCTCCTATTTCTGGCCCACCCAAGCCATTAATGAATTCTATGCTAACATTACTAGGGACTCCAATGATCCATTTTCTTTCACTTCCATGGTTGATGGGTTAGCCTTTCATTTCTCTAAAATGACATTCTCAAAATGCTAGATATAGATGTGGAAGAATATGAAGAATTTCTAGACCTCACCGCCAGAAATCCTATCTCCAAATTCTCCACCGATCATAACACCATTATCCTTGGTAATATCAAAAAGGATATCTTCCTTCCCCACACCTCATCTCATGAGAATAGGGGAACTTATTATGGTACATCCTTATCCCCTGAAGCTAGGATAGCAAACCTAATTATTTCCCATAACATTTACCCAGAGCCAACAAAATTGAAATTCCACAGTTTAGGATGTGCCTCATCTATGCTATACTTGAAAGAATTCCTATGAATTTTATTCACATCATGCTATCCAATATGTTTGACTTTTATAGTATGCTGATTTTGTTTGCCAAATAATCCAATGCTCTCTTGACAAAAACATAAAGGACTTAGGCTACAAGTGTGATAGTCATCCTCAAAGAATTACCCAAAACACTGTTGATAAAATGAGAATTCACTTTGGGCACAAAAGAGCGAGGACCAAAGGGGAGACACCCACTAAAGTAAATCTAACCATAGATACCCCATAGAAAATATAACCAAGATGTTTTCTACCTCAAAGGGGCCACCCATCACCTTGGGAGATAACTAGACTATAACTACCATTCTATGACATATCTCAACCAAAGAATGCAAGCTTTATCTCCTAATGTTCCTAGCACATACCCTTATGTACTATCCCAAGAGCCTCTATCCTTTTAACCCTTCCATACAATACACCCAAGTTCCACCACCACCTTCAAATTATCTTTCTGATACACAATACTCACCCATGCAACTCAAGGGCATAACTGTTCACTTCAAATTTGATCAAACACCTACATTTTTGGAGGCATATTCTCTCACCATGATATGTGCACTTGATTGGGAAACACTTGTCAAGTACTACAGTGATGCTCCATTCCTTGGAAAAGATCCTAAAGTTGATATAATCTTGAACTCCTTCAAGTGATGTTGTTATCCTATGTAGTGATTAGTAAATCTTATGTAATCACTTTAGTGAAGATTATGTTGTTATCCTATGTTTTCATCAATGAAATTGAGCTTGTTTGTGGTCACTTCTTCATGATATTAAGAATTTATCTTGTGGCTTCCATTGGACATTTTTCATCACATTGTTTTTCTCTTTACAACTTGTGTATGCTATTGAGGGGGAGTATTCCATTTAGGGGAAGTAAGTTTAAAATTATTATATGGCTATCTTTTTGAAATGACAAAGGGGGAGAAATAAAATAAAATAAAATAAAATAAAATAAATGAGTGTCATGATCTCTTGGATTGACATTAATCGATGCTAGATTTCCTTAAGAGATGGACACTATGTTCCATATCTCTTTAGGAATAATTAGCACACATTTTATGAAAACAAGAGAACCTATTCATCTCAGATATATCATAGGTATGAAACTCATCTCATTTAAATTATTTTGATTATATTTTAGAAATGTTTGTCATCTTCAAAAATGGGGATATTGTTGGTTAAATTGGACATTAACATACCCTTTGTTTTGATGATGAAAAACATTTAATACTTGTGGATCTAACGTTCTATTTGAGTATTTTAGGGTTCAAGGTAATAAGGAGATTCTACTAAGTGGAAAGTTAAAGATCAAATGAGCTTAGTTGTATATGTGTTCATGATTGTACTCAAATGTAAACACTTGTACAAAGATATAATGTACAAGTACTTAGATATCATCTAAATCAAGCGTTAGATCTTCCCTATCCATTTATAACCCTTATCTGGGTTCCTCCCTAGAGTTAGAGTCACCATCATTCATTGAAACACACACTTAATAGGTGATTCAAAAGACTGAAACAAGGACATCCTCCGTCAAGAAACTAGTCGGCCGAGACACACTTGGTCTATGTTTTTGTTGACTGAGAACCACCTCGGTTGAACATCTGAACACTATTCAAAATCTTACATATGTGTGATCTAAAATAGGTTTCGGTTGAATATATTGTCGACCGAGCAAACCTCGGTCCAAAGCTCGTGATCATTAGACCAAGTGGTTAGTAGTTGGGAGTTGAATATAGACATTTCTACACATTTTCCTTATACCTGGGCTCGATCAAATAAAAGCTCGACTGATACACATTTCGATCAACAAACTTGTCGACCGAGCAAGGTTCTAGATTGTTCTTTTAAGCATGAACAAATTATCCATTGCTAGCCAACTATTGTATACTTAACGACTAGTTAAGCACTTAGAACACTCTAGAAACTTCGTAGAACATCTCTAAGTACTTGCAAACCACTCCTATAAATGGGAGAGGCCTTAGGACACCCAAAACACCTATGCTACACTTGAGAATCCATTCTAGTGAGAAACAAAGCTGAGAAACACTTGCCATCTTGTTCTTCAAGCTCCAAATTCGTGTCCTATAGCCATAGCCTCTTAGACGCCATCAAGAAACGTCCATGCTAAGTGGTTTGAGAGATCCAATGCTTGATATAGGATCAAAGTGCAATACGCAATTGGTGTACTTCCTTTCTTCCAATCCCCATTCACATGTTAAAGCTACTTGTGTTCCTTGGCTACTCCAAGTTGTGGAGGCTACTTGAGGGAGCTTGCTTGAAGCTACTTCTTGGTGGAGAAGGCTGCTTCAAGGGGTGGTTGAGATTACTTCAGGAAGGTGGCTTCAAGGGAGGATGGAGCTACTTCTAGGTGAAGGCTATTTCAAGGTGGTGGATCTACTTCAAGGAGAAGAAGGCTGCTCCAAGGGCTTGGAGTTACTTAAAAGAAGGCTACTTCAAGGAGGTTGATGTGACTTCTAGGAGAAGGCTATTTCAACGAAGGTGATTGTATTTTATTGTAACATCCTTGAGAGGTAAATAAAATTAATCACTTTCAAAATCCCAATTGGAGACAATTGGGTAGTGGACTGACAACCTTTGATTCAAAGGTTGGAACCACTCTAAATTGAAGTGTCTTCCTTGTTTCCTTCTCCTTCTTTGGTTGATTGTTTAATTATTTTTATAGTATCAAAAAGCTCTTTTCACCCCTCTAGATCTTTCAGAAGACCCCCAAGTTTTCATGTATTCAAACCAATTGGACATTGTGGAAGCAGACATAAGACATCCCAAAATCTTCAAAGATTTGAGGATGGATGAGGAAATCTATAAAGAAGTCTCACTATAGAAAATACCAGAGTTGAATATGTTGCTCAAAGGACTTAAATATTGATTCATCGATGAGGAGAATCTATGTCTAGTCATAATAAGTTCTAAGATCAACATGGAAGAAGAAGTAAAGATGATGACAGTCCTACAGAAAGGGAAGAAGGCCTTGGCATACAACATGAGTGATCTCACTGGGGTCAGCACTACTATGTGTATGCACAAGATACCAATGATATAAGACCATAAACCCTTAAGAGACAATCGATGCAAACTCAACCAAAACATGAAGGAAGTTTTGTGGAAGGAAGTAATAAAAGTCCTACATGCATGAATCATATGTCAAGTATCTGATCCCTAATGGGTAAGTCCCATTTAGGTGGCACCTAAGAAGAGTGGAACAACAATCATTCAAAATGACCAAGGGGAACTCATACCCACACGAATAGTTAGAGGATGTAGAATGTGCATCGATTTCTGCAAGTCAAATAAGTCAACTGGGAAATACCATTAACCCCTCCCGTTCTTGGATCAGATCTTGGAAAGACTTTCCCACCAGGAATAATTCTATTATTTACATGGCTACTCCGGGTTCTATCAAGTTCCAATCCATCCTGATAACTAGGAAAAGATAACTTTAACATGTCCTTTTGGAACATATGCCTTTCGACGCGTGTCGTCTGGTCTCTGTAATGATCCAACTACTTTCTAGGGTTGCATTTCATCTATCATTTCTGGGCTTATAGAATCTGACATGGAAGTCTTCATGGATGACGTTTCTACTTATGGAGACTCCTTTGACAATTGTCTCAAAAACTTGGACACCGTTCTCACTAGGTGTGAAGAGGATCACCTCATCATTAATTAGGAAAAATTCCAATTTATTGTATTCAAGGGTATCGTCTTGGGTCATAAAATCTCCAGTAAGGGAATTGAAGTTGACCCTACTAAGGTGGAAGATATAGAAAAATTACCACCACCTAAGATCATAAAGAAGATACATGCTTTTATTGTCCATGCAGGTTTCTATCAAATATTCATATGAGACTTCACAAAGATTGCAAAATCTCTAACTAACCTCTTATTGAAGGAAGTTGAGTTTGACTTAGCAAAGAATGGATGAAAATCTTCTCCATAATGAACAAATCTCTCATCACCACCCCATTACCTATGCACCTAATTACAGTCAACCCATCGAAATCATGTGTGACGCAAGTGACGATGCGGTTGGAGCCATCCTAGAATTGCACATTGACAACAAACATCAGGTGATCTATTATGCTTTGAAGACCCTCGATGAGGCACACAGAACTACATGAAAAGAGAGAGAGAGGTGCTGACCATTGTATATGACTTTGATAAGTTTATATCCTACCTAGTGGGATCAAAAGTCATCATTTATACCAACTAGGCGGCTATTTGATACTTAACGACAAAAAATGACATCGAACCATGGCTTATTCGATGGATTCTAGTTTTGAAAGAATTTGATTCGAAATCAGGAACAAGAAAGGAAGTGAAAACGTGGTTGTTGATCATTTGAGCAGACTCACTGACGAACATGATAAAGAGACATCAATTGATGAATCCCTTCTAGATGACCACTGGCTGCATCTAGAAGTAAGTTGGTCATGGTTTGTTGATTATGTTAACCACTTGTCTACATGAATCATCCACCTGAAATATACATGGCAAAGTAAGAAGAAAATCTTACACAATGTCTAGAGATGTTAGTGTGATGAACCATTTCTTTTTCAATTATGTGCAGATGGTCTCTACCAGCAATGCATCACCTGCAAATAATCTAAGGACATCCTATTGCACTATCACTTTGGACCTACATGAAGGCATATGCCTACCCAGAAGACTGCCGCTGAAGTTCTACTATGCAATTTCTATTGGACAACCGTTTTCAAAGATGCCTATGATCACATTCACCTATGCGACCAGTGTCAGTGATATGGAAACATATCTAGGTGCAACGAGATTCCTCTCACATAATGGTAAGAATTGGAAATGTTTGACATCTGGAGAATCAATCACATGGGACCATTTTCTCCATATTGTGGGTTCTCCTACATCTTGGTGGAAGTGGATTACATCTCTAAATTGGTTGAAGCCATTCCCACAGTCTCATGCAACTTGAAACACGTCATCAAAATGTTTAAATACATCTCTTTCCCATGATTTGGAGTGCCACGAATCACAACATTGGACGGGGGCTCCCACTTTGCTAAAAGAAAATTTGAATTGCAATCAGGAAAGTATAGAGTAAACCACATGACAACATCAGCGTGTCATCCCCAGACTAGTAGATAGATTGAAGTCTCTAATAGATAGAACAAAAAATACTAGAGAAAACTGTGAACAGAACATGGAAAGATTGGGTCATACGATTTAGCGACGCCCTATGGGCCTACCACACGCGTTCAAAACACAACTAGGAACTACTCCTTTTTATCTAGTATACAAGAAATCTTGCCACTAACCAGTGGAAATGGAGTACAAGGACAAATGGCAATAAAAGCCCTTAATTTTGATTTATCTACTGCCAAGAATAATTGATTGCTATAAATCTAGGAACTAGACAAACTCATGATGTTAGCTTACAAAATTTGGCAAATGCATCATATAAGAAGAAAGGACATCAAAGTGAGAGACCTAGTTCTAGTGTATAACTCAAGGTTGTAGATTTTTCAAGGAAAGATAAAAATAAGATGGTATGGACTATGTGTGGTAAAACATATCTATCCTCATGGAGCATGTGTGTTGGGAGATGAAGCAAAGAGAAATTTTTTTGTAAATGGCCAACAAATCAAGTGATGCTTCACCTCTAATGACTTCCTATCTCACATAGGCAGCCAAATTAGAGGGAATTGAATATCAGGACAACATAAGCAATCTCAAAGTCTTCACGTCCTACCCATCACCATTGATTTTCTTTATATATATAAAAGATGATCAACTCCCACAAGTAGCAACAACACTACGTTGGGCCAAACGACGTTCAAAATAAGGTGCTTTTAGGAGGGAACCTAATTTTTTATCATATGTTTAAAAAGAGAGAGAGATGGGGTACAATAGTTCCCTTCGCCCCAAAATAACACAACTATTTGTCCCATACGAGTCATCTGACTCACCATCAATCACATGTTTGAACAAAGCCAAACGGTGAGTCTCCATCAAAACAACCCTACTTCCTCAGACATCCATGGTGAAACCTCAAGCTACAACATGTCTGGCGATAAGTCAGAAGCCACTCCGATGGATGAGCAACCAAAATTGCGATACCACAACAAAAAGCTCACTTTTCACCAACGTCTACAACTGCAACACCACGACCTACAATCCACTTCTAAACAAGCCGCCCTGGGCATGTCAGATAGACAAAGCCGTAAGTCACATCATGAAGATGTTGGAATTCTCTCTGTGCTTCCGCCACCAGACCAAACCAGTCCCTTCATCCCTAGAGCATTGCGGTGACCAGTCAATGCCAAAACTACTCCCCTTCCTGGTACCTACTATGTTCCTTACTAAAGAATGTCATTGCCAAGATGAAGTTATCCAGAGAGTCAGGTTAACCTTTCCTTGACGGGCCTGCAACAACACCCAATGCAAATTAGGAATTAACGACCCTGTAGATGATATTCCTTACCAAAATCAGATTCATTCCTTCCTTTACCACATATGGCCGATTTTCCCATCACTTACACTAGAGTTTTTAGCCTCCTTTGAAAAGAAAAGTGCTTCCAATGGGTAGTTTTACTGCAAATTTTAACTATTCAGAAAAAAATCACCAATTAAGATCATACCAACTTCTTGCCATTATATGCCATGATGTTGATGTTGAGTAGTTGTCGAGTTGTGATTCATAGAACTACCCTCATCCTGACTACAAGGCCAATGAATTCTTGACCAATATCACTGGTACATCTGGACCCAAGCCTGGAAACATGAAAGAATCATTAATACATAGCCCTATGTTCTGATATATCCATAGGATGTTTTCATGCACAATTTTTTGTAGGGATTCCACTTAGGGTGTTGCCACCACTAATTGTCACAGGTAAACAACCTAACCCCAATCTACACCACAAAACCCAAAAGGGAATGGTGTAGAATAGGGTTAAAGTTGCCCGTCCTTGAGTGGATGAAACACACAAATATATACATGCACCAAATAATAAGCTTCCTTAAATAAACCAAGTGTTAATTACATAGGGGCCCGAAGGCATAGGAGTACTACAAAAGAAAACTTAATACATGAGATAACTACTTGCAGAAGAAAAAGAACTTAAACTAGAAGTCCCATATAACTTTAGCATCCCCATGAAAGATCTGGTTAGTTGAGATAGCATATTGAGTTGCATCATCATCATCATAAGAAAAAGGTACCTAAAAGCATTTGAAAATCGGTACACGTCAACATAATTTATAAATATATTATACTGAGTACATGTTGGGTTTTTATGTGGTCAAAGTAGGCAGTGGAAACAAAAATTTACTTGACCATTAACCCATAACCAGCAGATTGCATCAACATCTATGTAATGGGAAGTATGGTTTTAGTGAGTTATACCTAGTCATGAGGCTTGCTCATCGACTATACCTTGCATCAAGTGTGGTCTTCAACCACCTATCTTCGACGACATCTGTGCAACTCCCGGTCTTGACCCAGATTGCGGTTGACTGTTGTCCTCCTAAGCGACAGAAGTCTCCTACCTCTATAGATAATCCACATAGACTATCAGGAACTCTAGTCATCCTAAAGAACAGACTAGAAGGAGTAGTCCCCTTCTATTGGTGTACAAGTCACCAACACACTCTCCCACAACCAGTTGCTTTTCTATAGTCATCTTTCCCTTATTGTTCCTCCCTGTACGGGTAGAATTTGCTTGGGCTCTCTCGGTTACCAAAACCAGAGAAGATAATAACTCTCAGAGAACTGATTCTCAGAAGATCTGAGTTGTGTCTCTAGAAAACCCCCCTATACCCCTCTATTTATAGTAGAGGGCAGGGTCAGGGTTCACAGTCTGTGCATGAGTAGTAGGGTCTGGATTTTCCATGAATAATTTGCATTGCGGTAGGCAAACTGGTTGGTTCAGTAGTAAACTGATCCATTGGCATAGTGAACCAGTCAGTTCACTTAGTGAACCGGGCAGTTCACAAGCCAGACCTACTTGTAATTGACTTTCCTAATTAATTTCTAATTAATGCAAAGATTAATTCTTGTCCCAATCTAATTGAACAAGTGAAATAAGAAACTTTTTCTCACAAATTGTGAAACCCAACACATGCTCATTTGGTTTCTAAGTGGACCAATTAATTCACTAGAATGAACCAGTCATATCCCTGACCATGATTCGATCGGTTCACCTAGTGCACCGGTCGGTTGGTGGTCCAGATTGTGCATAACTTATCAATTTAGTTCTCAATCAATTTGACACTCTAATCAGTTTGTTCAACACTTGAACTTGATGATTATGTGTCAAGTCTATTGATTGAATGTTTGATTGAGTACCTAAACACTTTAGTAATCAATCCAAACTTCATTCATGGATAAACTCCTATTCAAGGTGAATACTATGTGTGTGACCCTATAGGTTCCATATCATGTTGGTAGTGAATGTCCATAACTAGCTATGACATCATAAGTAAAGATAGGTGCCTAGTCGCACATCAGTGCTACCCAAGTGAATGGAAAGTTGGAGAACAACCTTCAACCTAAAGTATGTGATTGGTGTTCTAGTAAATGTATAATTCCTTTATCTTTGATATCCTGAATGAACTCAAGGCATGGAGTTGTCATCCTTTCAACGCTCATTCATGTTTCTTGAACTAGAGCAGACTGTCTAAGATAAATGTGAACTCAATATCATATATTGATTCACATGTGCATTCACATGCTATTATGAGTCTCTCTTATCAAGTGGCTTGGACATCATACTCCTTAGGAGGGACAAATCCCAAATCCCATATCTATCACTCATAGTCTATCTCATGTGTCAAAGCCACCCAATCATCACCTTTACAACAACTCATATTTCAGGACTGCATTTGATGATGTGAAAGTGTACCCAATCACATTCGAGTAGTGCAGTGATCTTAGGTCTAAGAATCACAATCACCACCATCACTATGAGAGATGATTATGGCTACCATGTCATGGTTCCATGTGTCACTCTCATGGTGGGTCTGTTAGATACACTATTCTCCAACATGTATCTGTGTGCTTGGTTTGATATCATATATCATGACTAATGAGACACTATCATCAACCAACACACACTCTAGTCTTTATGTGTCATTGTTATCTATCAACCTTCCACAATGACATCTGACTAGGGATATAACAAGAATGTACATACTCTTAGCATCCGTATGATCTCATTGTTCAGGTCCTTAACCCAAAGGCATACATTATTGAGTATTTTCATTCTTTAGACATTCATTCTGCTCCATCATTTATCTCATAATTGATTGAATTAGAATAAATTGGAAGCTTGCCTTTGATATTTATCAAATCAATCATGACATATGCCAATCCAATCATCATATGATTGGCTCTCTGGGCATACATACCAATAGACTCCCACTTGCACTTAGAGCCAATCACCTTTGAATTATATTCTTAGTGATCTTTAAACATGTCCAACATGTTTCTGTTACGCTAGTGCTAATCCAGTGAGTTAGCAACATTTTGCTTTAGTCAGTATATTGCATGTTTCACATCTCCTTGTCGTATGACATTTCATATGAGATGGAGTTTCTGTAATATGCTATGTGATTTTCCTTGCCTAACAATTAGTTCCATAGTTTGACTTAGTATTTCTACTTTATCATCAATGGTTGGAATATATATATATATATATATATATATATATATATATATATATATATATATATATATATATATATATATATATATATATATATATATATATATGCTCATCACCGTGAACTTCTAGATCCATATGGTATCCTCTAATGTTCTCAACACAAGGATACTCGAAATTACTTTGAGAGTTAAATAGCCTTTTAACTTTGCTCGGAATGTTTCCATTTATCAACATAAATTCACTTTTATATTTTGTATTTTGCAATCAATTTCTATCATTTTGGAAGCTTGCATCAGTGTAACTAATTTACACTCAACTCTTCCTTTTATTACCATAGAACTAATCCTTTAATACTTCATAAGTACTTAAATAATTTCTTTATGGCATTCCAGTGACTCTCACTAAAAGTAGACATTCATCCACTCTTCATGTCCATTACATACAAGATAACTAGATGAGCATATCATATTGTCATGTCCAATACATACAAGATGATGAATGCATATATATTTTCTTGTCATGTCAGATACATATAAGATAATGGGATGATTACATATATGATAGATCCAATTGTTAATGCATAAGGCATCTATCTACGTGTTCCTATTCTTCATAGAATTTGGGACACTAGGCATCTGAGAGACTAACTCCATGCAACATGGACAAGTTTTCTCCCAATGAATCTTTGCTTATTGAATTGTTCAACATAGACTGCCAATGTATGTTCTCTTTTATCAAGTTAGGAGGTTTTCAAGAACTATCTCTATAGGTCTCTATTTCTATCACATATGGCATTTCTCTTTATTCCTAAAAGAAGGTATTTCCACACCAGTTTCTATTCTTCATAATCATGTATATGCTCCCACTAAATCTTTGTAATCACAGATCCCTTTTTTATTTTGATATATCAGTCAAACCTTTTGACTATATAATCAAATGAAAGACTCCAATTATGAGGTTCTTGTATTTAATCAATCATATTGATTAATGTCTTTTAACTTATAGATTGGATTTGCATTAATAAAATTATAAAACCCTTCAGGTTGTGTCATGTACACAACCTAATGTTATTCCTTCTAGGAATGTGGTTTTAATATTCATATGCCAAATTTCATAGTCTTCAAGTTCCAATAGCTAGCATGATCCTTTATGTCCTATAGCCACTGCAATTGGTTAAATAAATTCATCAGGTTATGGGTTTTATCCCTATAAGTGTTACCATTAAGGTCATACCTTATTTGGTTCACATGGAAGTTATTTTGGATCTTATGTCTTCAAGCCATAACTCAAAATATAGTTCCTCAACATCATCTAGATAGATTATTGGCTCATCATCATATGACCAATTAATCACCTTTGAGTTTATAGGATATCAAGCTCAAGGTATTTTTGACTAGATATATGAGGTGTATCTGTTACATAAGGAATTTGGGATTCCACAACACTTGTGATTCTTAATCTCCTTTTGTACCTTATTAGATTTCAATGTTATTATGTTGATCTTGAACATTTTGAGTTCTACTTCTCTCCCACTAATTCTTTTGGAATTTAGATATCCTTATAAAAACACTTTGTTATTAGATTGAGATTAATATTCACCTAAAATTATGTGATTTGTGAATGAATCTCTTTCTAGGAAACTAGTTTTCTTATATGAGCATTCAATCACTAAAAGTCATATTAGAACATTTCCAATACCATATCTCATATGGTGTCTTTTATACCTTTTGAATGGTACATTTATTTAGTATAAAGCACGTTCTTTAGAAGAATTCTAAAAGATTAGTTATTTGTTTGATGATCATGCTCTTACTATTTAGAGTACAACTCCTTCTTTGATTTGAAAATTGATGACATTTAATTAGGTCTTCATTTAATCTCAATTTGATAACCCTCATTATCAATTTGGAAGATTGCAGCGTACAACCTTCTAGTGAGAAAGATCCTGATTTCATATAAGCCATGGACCAGCTAGGGCTGTCATTCACAACTAGAGTCTTTCAGGTAGGCAACCTTTGCCAATTGCATCATTTGCAACTCTTGATAGATGTCATGCACAACTCCTTGTCATGTTCATCTTTATGCCTCAAGGTGCTTGATCCAATCAAGGTCACCTTGTTAAGTCCAACCCAAAAACCAACACAATGAATATGCACCCTGCGAAGGCAGACCCACATATTCACCATCACACTTCCATGATATAGATAGTGCACCATGTGAAGGCATGCCCACACTCAGTCGATCTAGCTTTTCATGTATGCTGCTTTTGGAAGGCATTTTTAACTTAATATATTTGTTGAGGGGCTTTAAAATGCTTATGTATTCATACATGTATCCAATCACCACATATATAGTACGTATCACATATATAGTATGTTATCATATACATGCTATATCCCACAAATGAAAACACGCAATGACAATAAAGCGATGATTATGACAATCCTATTATAGTTCCTTGGAGCCACAAGGAACTATTGTCATCTAAGGTATAGATCACATGCAACATGTTATTGATGAAGATCTGTGCTTGCCAATCTGGTTGACTGGTTCAACCTTTGAACCGATCGACTCACCTCTTGGCTGGTCAGTTGGTCTCCTCTAGACGGTTGATACCATTGTTGGGTTTTTATGTGGTCGAAGTAGGCAGTGGAAACAAAAATTTACTTGACCATAAACCCATAACCAGCAGATCACATCAACATCTATGTAATTGGAAGTATGGTTTTAGTGAGTTATACCTAATCCTGAGGCTTGCTCAATGACTATACCTCACAGCAAGTGCAGTCCTCAACCACCTATCTTTGACAACGTCTGTGAAACTCCTGGTCTTAACCCGAACTGTGGGTGAATGTCAACCTCCTGAGCAGCAGAAGTCTCCCTCCTCTATAGATAATCCACACGGACTATCGGGAACTCTAGTCATCCTGAATAATGGAGTAGAAGGAGTTGTCCCCTTCTGTTGGCGTACTAGTCACCAACACACTCTCCCACAACCAGTTGCTTTTTGTAGTTGTCTTTCCTTTACTATTTTTCCCTGGACGGGTAGAACTTGCTTGGGCTCTCTCGATTACCAAAACTAGAGAAGACAACAAATGTCAGAGCAACTGATTCTCAGAAGATCTGAGTTGTGTCTCTGGATAAGCCCCATGTACCCCTCTATTTATAGTAGAGGCTAGGGTCAGGGTTCCCAGTCTATGCGGGAGTAGAAGGGTATGTATTTTCTATGAATAATTTGCACTACAACAGGAAAACCTGTCAGTTCACTAGTGAACCAGTCGGTTGGCATAATGATCTGGTCAGTTCACATAGTGAAATGGGCAGTTCCCAAGCCAGACCTGCTTGTAATTGACTTTCCAAGTTTTTTTCTAATAAATGCAAAGATTAATTCTTGTCCCAATCGAATTGAAGAAGTGAAAGGGGAAACTTTTTCTCACGAACTGGGAAACCCAACGCATGCTCGTTTGGTCCAAGTGGATCGATCAGTTCACCAGAGTGAACCGATCATATCACTGACCATAAGCCAATCAGTTCAAGTGAACCGATCATATCATTGACCATAAGCCAATCAGTTCACCCAATGAATCAGTCAGTTGGTGATCCAGATTGTACAGAACTTAGTCAATTCAGTTCTCAATCAATTTGACACTCTAATCAGTTGGTTCAATACTTGAACTTGATGATTCTGAGTCAAGTCTATTGTTGAATGTTTTATTGAGTACCTAAACACTTTAGTAATCAATCCAAACATCATTCATGAATAAACTCCAATTCTAGGTGAATCCTATGTGTGTGACACTACAGGTCCCATATCACATTGGTAGTGAATGTCCATAACTAGCTTATGACATCACAAGCAAAGATAGGTGTCTATTCACATGTCAGTGCTACCCAAGTGACTAGAAAGTTGAAGAACAACCTTCAACCTATAGTCTGTGATTGGTGTTCCAGTGAATGTATAATTACTTTGTCTCTGATATCCTGAATGAACTCAAGGCATGGAGTTGTCATCCTTTCAATGTTCATTCATGTTTATTGAACTAGAGCCAACTGTCTAAGATATATTTAAACTCAATATCATATATTGATTCATATATGTGTGTGCATGCTATTCTCAGTCTCACTTATCAAGTGGCTTGGACATCATACTCCCTTAGGTGGGACAAATCCCATATCTATCACTCATAGTCTATCTCATGTGTTAAAGCCACCCAATCATCACCTTTATAACAACCCATGTTTCAGGACTGCGTTTGATGATGTCAAAGTGTACCCAATCACATTCGATGAGTGTAGTGATCTCAGGTCTAAGAATCACAATCATCACCATCACTACAAGAGATGATTCTGACTACATTTCATGGTTCCATGTGTCACTCTCATGATGGGTCTGTCTGATACACTATTCTCCAACATGAATCTATGTGTTTGGTTTGATATCATATATCATGGCTAATGAGACAATGTCATCAACCAATACACACTCTAGTCTTTATGTGTCATTATTGTCTATCAACCTTCCAGAATGACATCCTACTAGGGACATAACAAGAATGTATATACTCTTAGCATCCATATGATCTCATCATTCATGTCCTTAACCCAAAGACATACGTTATTGAGTATTTTCATTCTTTAGACATTCATTCTGCTCAATCATTTATCTCATAATTGATTGAACTAGAATAAATTGGAAGCTTGTCGTTGATGTTTATCAAATCAATCATGATGTATGCCAATCCAATCATCATATGATTGGATCTGTGACAAAGTGGGTTTTAGTATAAGAATGAATTAATTACTATTTTTCCCTCCTAATACTCATTCATGGTCCCAAATTATTTTTCTTGTCTTCATAATCATTGTTTAGACTCAAATCCAAAAAATGGTGACCAATGTGAATTTTATACACATTATAATTTGATTTATTTGTTACTTCGTCCAATGAAGTAAATTGATCCATCAAACTTTATCATTTGGTTCTCAACCTTTTTATAAATGTTCTCCACGTTTTTTTCAACATGTGATCCAAATCTGAGAACAATTGAACATTCCTACTATTTACTACAATTTCCTAAAGTTAATGTATTGAAAACCATTATTGTTTTGTCTTTTATTTGACATTTTTTCCATGTCAGCGATCCAAGGCAAGGATCTGAGCTGACCCATGGCCCTTGGATCTACCTCTCATGGATTGTAGATCGATCCAGTGGCCACACACTTGTCTTCAACCTCCCACTGATTGCAGGGAGGCATGAATGCAACCATTATGTGAGATCTCCAACTCTTGAGCACTATTTGAAAAACCAAGCGAACAAAAATCTTTGCATCGTGACTTCAAATACAACAAGCCCTATTTTGATCAGGTTTTGTGCATCCTTGTGCCACCAAAACGAGCTCCTCACCTCCTGTTCTCACTCCAACAGCCACAGCTATGGCCCAAATCTGATCTAGCCTAACCCTAGCCTTCAAGCTTATAAAATGATCCCCTAAGGGGTGCCGACACCCCCACATTGCTAAAACGAGCATCTTGCTCTCTCATTTGGCCCTGAACACCCATTTTCTTACTCTGATCCCTCCTGTTGCTTCAAGCACCACCACCGCCAAGCCTGGTTAGGCGACCTTCCTCCTCGCCCCTTCTCTTCCTTTGGCTCCCATCAGGTCCACGAGGCCAAGGAAAACTCACCCGACCTGCTCACTCTCTGTCTCACCCCCTCCTTCTCCTGGAGCTTCTCCACTTCGGTGAGCCCCGCCGCCTTGTTTCTGGGCTCATGAGGGAGACTCTACAAAGGAGAAATAGAGCCTTGGACTGCCCGGTAAATGTGACATTGGACCAATGAACCGCGGGCCAAACGAGCTAATTTGAAGATTGAACCGACCGATCAAAGGCCTGAACCACCAAGTGAGCCACCCCACCTACATGGATCCATCTCGGCCATTCCTGGTCCATCCGACGACCATCTTTTTCCAATAATTGTTACCTCCTCTCTACTCGAACATTCAAATTAAATGCCCAGATCTTGTTTAAATCATAGAAAATGCACCCGAACTCCAAAAATGATGAACAAGTAGTCAACATTGATCAGAAAAACCCAGTGAATCGATTAAAAATACTTTGGAAACCTGATTCCAAACTATTCTCACTGATATATCTTAATCTTGATCTATTGCTTATATAATTGGTCTAAATGACTCTATTTGTGGTTAATCTTAACTAAACACTGAAAACCCTAATTCTTGACTCTAATGTTCATATTGAGACTCTAAAATTATAATCGACCCATTAATGATCTAGATTTATATTTGTTGACTTGATTTAATCTTGAATATGATGATGACATATTAATAATATGATTGATCTAAATCTTGTGGCATATCTTGATCTATTGACCTAAAAATTGATCCCTGATTTACTCTTAATATTAATCGATACTTGATCTAATCTTGAATACCAATGATATTAAATACCATAATGATAATCTAAATTTGATGATGACTTGGATAATGACCATAAATCAGGGTTAACACATTTGATCCTAGAAAACCTAGGTAAGTCATTCACACTCGAACATATTGTACACTTGAAATGATGTTGGACATATTGAAATATTGATTAAAAGTGAATGACCCAACCCTAAGGTTGACATAGGAAAGTGTAATCCTAATCTCAAATATTGAAACATGACATTCATAATATCATGATCTTAACCCTTGATCCTATCTTGATGATTTAGGATTTGACTCGAAGGGTCTACCTATTATTTGTTGTTTGTACTTGAAATCCTCAGTGAAAGGTACGCTATTATATAACTCCTCCTTGATTGTATTGAAGATACTTTTATGTATCTCTTGACCGTATGCTTGGCTATTTACTTAGATGAGATATTGTTCCCTATGATTAATCTTTTGTTTTTCTATACTATATTTTGAAAAACATGAAAATATAATTGCATGCCCATTATGACTGCATGTATATTGATAATGATGATGATATTGATAATGATGATATTGAGTGCAACAACCCCCTCATTTGGAGGTGGGACTTGTACATTGGCCTCCTATATTCCTATTGTGGCAACACATCCCATTATCACACAGATAACGAGGTGTTACGCGAAAACATGTGGAAAACACCATAGCCACAGATTATCAAAACACGGGTTAATTAAAACTGATTGCGGAAAACTGATAAACTGTGAAACGATTAGTTTCCAGTCCTCATCCTGCACAGAAACATGTCATATAAATATGTACATACACAAGATATGACATGTGTCCACAGCTCAAGAACAGTTGTCCATCCATCACATGAGTTCACCACCTGTTCATATATATATGAAGGCCCACATCCGGCCAACAGCAGGATATACAAATATCATCGAACGATCTTCGTGAAACATCGTCAAAACACTGCCAAGGACCTAAGAGTACAGGGATGACTCTAGACTCTACTACAAAACATCATAACAACAACATCTCCAAAGCTTGCCTTCTACTGCTCCTCAAGCTGCTCATCCGCAACACCACAACCACGACCACGTCTACCTCGACCACCTAAAAAGGGTGAAAACCAGCGGGGTGAGACAATTGAACAATTGTCCCAGCGGGAAACATAGTTCCCAACCGCAACCATAGAACCTCAACAAGATAAACCATAACAGCAATTATAACATGAGCAGATATATCAGAAGCAGTTATATATATATATAGCAAGATCATTCTTACCGGCAAGCATACCAGCTGTATTAAAGCATATAACCAGATGTCTTTCAAAGGAACATGATTATCAAGATAAGATATATCACTATGTAGCAGGATTATTAGAACCGGGTATAGTGCCATATAACCTGATTATCAAGATAAGGTAGATTACCACATGACCTGCAAGGTATAACGGAATATTACACAAACAAGGCCTCAACCAACGTTTCATATTTGATATGACTAGTAAATACTAAACGGCTGTATTACGTTTTATTATGCCCTGAGGATTTGAACCGTACCGTTCAAATCCAGCCTTCGGTTACGAAACCCAAGACGGTGCCATACAAGGTCAATGGAAGAGCCGGACTCCACGACCTCCCTCCTCATGGTCACTACATGAGTACAACACAAGCAGGATCGCAGTCACATGCTGAAGTGGTCTAAGCCACAGGGTTAGCTCTATAGGCTACCCATTCTCTAGCCCGCCTTGGTACAGGTCACGGCGCTAGTAAAACTGAGCCACGGGCCTGATCACCGTGCTCTGAGCCATGAACGCATTCATGCTCCATACATCACATATCATGAGCCATGGGCCTGTTCACCATGCTCTACACACATATCTGAGTCTGCAACCAAATTTACACTCTTACCTCCTCATTTTCAGGCTAGGAGCAACCTACACATATTCAACAATATGCGCTTCCAGGTTAACCCGTAGGAAAACTTGTTTCACCATCACCAAGTCCTGACGATGATGGATCTATGGCCAGGGCAAACTACATGATATATTTCACTGTGATTAATTAGTATCTTTTAGATGGATTGCAGGATTCAACCAAGTTGTATAACATGCAAGATATAACAGAAAGTAAAGAACATTATACTATGATCTATTCATATCAACCTGATCCATCTTAAGGATCCAACATCACATGTTATCACTTGGCCTCTTACCAACCATCCAGATCCATCTCAAGGATCATCACATGCCACAGGGTCTCAACCCTTCATCATGCACTGCTATTGTCTCTTAAGGCTCACCTCATCATCATGGGACAGACATATCACATGCATACTCTTATAGAGCAATTATCAAAGTAATGTTACTCATTACATATGTCACATAGCCCTTTCATGGCTAAGTCATTACCTGCAAGGTTAAGGTATGCAATAATTGTAGATTCAACATAAGGAATATGCTCACTATCATGAAATATCATTCAAGATAATTAAATTACCAATATTACACTTATTTGGTAACCAAGTGTGTTAAGTACATCATTAACAAACTATACTGATGCTTACCCTAAATCTCAGGATTATACAAACAATCAGGGTATATAGAAATCATGTTGGGTATACAGAACCAACACTATTATTAACAAGGTAATTACCATTGCCATCAACTATTTTCATCTTTATCATGAAGCAACCTTTAACATTACTGTCACTTAGCATCATTATTATCAACATTATTATCATTAAACAACTACTAGAGTAGCTATCATCATCTTCATTATCATTAACAATTAAGCATAAGGGTCACATCATCCATCTATTACATGAGGGCTATCATCATATACATTACTATCATTAGCACTCTTATTAATTGCAAGGCAACATATTACATATTGATGTTATCACAAACACCACCATCGTTTATTGGTTTATGTATAAGCATCCACTTCTATCACATGAGGGACCGTCACCAAAGAAACTCATACCCTCACTATAGCCTCACAACCCTCATCTAAAGCCTATCACCCAACATAGGTATCGTCCAACCTCACTAACCCTATCGGCCATCACACTCTACTAACCCTATCGGCCAACACACTACTAACCCTATCGGCCATCATGGCCCAAAGCATGTCGCCCAACATGGTATCGACCATCAAGATATCGCCCATCATGGTATCGGCCATTAGGGCACATAGCCTATCGTCCAACATGCCATGCCATGCTTGGCCCTAACTTCCACCACAAAGATCACCAAGATACTAAGGCCTATCGTTCAAGAGAGGAACAAGGGAACCATATCGCCCAACAAGAGAGAGAGGGAGAGAGAGAGAGAGTATCGCCCATCTCCAAGGGCCCTCACATATCGGCCAACAAAGAACATCACTATGTCTCCCTTCATATCGGCCAACCAAACCCTAGCTCACCCTATCGCCCACTCATGGGCAAGGGTATCGGCCAACTTTAAGAGCTCAACATGTCGTCCACCAAGGTGCCATGTCGGCCACCAAAGAGAGCACCATGTCGCCCAACAAGGTCACCATGTCGGCCAACACTCAAGCTAGGTCAACCTATCGACCTCCAACTCAAGGAACTCAAACCCTAAATCATCATATCGGCCAACACAAAGAACAAAGGTGTTGCTCAACCCAAGAACACTCATATCGTTCAACTTAAAGGCAAGTGTGTCGCCCAACATACTCACAAGGAAGGGGGTATCGCCCAACCCTAGGTCATCTTCAACCTCCAACACAAAGAGCACAAACCCTAAAAAGCAAGGTATACAAGGAACCCTAAACACTAGAGAGGGATATCGGCCACTAAGGTACATGAGCAAGATGTACAAGCAAGGAACTAAGCTAGTCTACTAACATGCAACAAGGTTAAAGCTAGAGGTACGAGAGTTAGGGTTAGAAACTATGCAACCCGCCTTAAGCTCCAAGGAAGAAGATGCACTTTGAGCTCTAAGGTTGTCGGCCACCAAAGCTCCAAAGCACTCTAAGATCCAAAGCTATCGTCCACCAGGCTGCTCCAAGAAGGTGTATCGGCCACCACTTCAGCTCCAAGGAAGTGTATCGGCCAACACAAGCAAGATGGAGAGGGGTATCGTGCACCAAGGGTGGAGGGGAGACCAAAGGACCAAAGGAGACTAAGGCAAGGAGAAGAGCTACCTATATAGGAAGAAGGGGAGGAGAAACCAAGGTACAACCATGCTATGTGTCGCCCACCCAAGGGACACATGCCCACCAACTCAAGACACCTCTCATGCAAGCCATAAGGCACTTGTCCAAGATGTGCACCATGTGTCCATCAACCAAGCCAAGCCATCTGGGCGACACAACAAGAGCTACTGGGCGACACACCAAGAAACTGGGCGACACACCACCTCTAGGTCAACACAAACCAACCTAGGGCGACACACACTACTCCTTGGGCGACACAAGGCTCAAGCAAGCCCAAACAAGGAACTCCAAGGCCCAAACAAGCTCAACTCAAGCCCAAAGGACTCAAACAACAAGCCCAAGCCTTCCTCTCAACCCTAGAGGAAGCAAAGAGGGGAAACATCTCACAAGATGGCAAACTTTCCCACAAAACCCTAAACTTGGGTTATTTGCAAGTAGCCCCTCAAACTCTCAACAAAGCACAACCAAACCCTAATCACCACTAAAGGTGATTAGCAAGCACCAAAGCACCAAGATCAAGCAAAACAAATAGGGTAAACCCTAAACGCAGGTCAGGGTCCTTACAGCCATAAACCTCTACAAAAGTATTCCGTCCCCGAAATACGAAGAGAAAAGCGAGGGATACTTCCTCCTCATCTCTTCCTCAAGCTCCCACGTGGCTTCCTCAACACCACGGTGATGCCAAAGGACCTTCACAAGAACCAGATCCTTTCTCTTTAGCTTCTTGACTCTTCTCTCAAGGATCATCACATGACCCTCTTCATAAGTCACATCTTTGTCAATCTCAACCTCAACTGGTTGTATCACTGTTCCTGTATCCGGATGACTTTTCTTCAGCATACTGACATGGAACACTGGATGTAACCTGTGCAACTCTAGAGGCAATTCTAACTCGTAAGCCACCTTGCCAACACGTGCTATGACTGGGTAAGGCCCCATATATCTGGGAGCTAACTTACCCTTCCGGCCAAACCTCAGCACACCTTTCCACAGAGAGACTTTAAGATACACCTTGTCTCCCACCTGGAACTCCAAGGGTCGTCGGCGACTGTCTGCATAAGACTTCTGCCTATCTTGTGCCGCTTTCAACTGTTGTTGTATCACCTTGATCTTTTCTGTCGTTTGCTGTACTAACTCAGGGCCCAAAAGCTGATATTCACCTGATTCATACCAACACAAAGGAGATCTGCACTTCCTCCCATACAAAGCCTCATAGGGAGCCATGTCAATGCTCCGCTGATAGCTATTGTTGTAGGCAAACTCTATCAAACTGAGATGTACGTCCCAACCGTCTAGGAACTGCAAAACACAAGCAAGAAGAAGATCCTCCAAAGTCTGAATAGTCCTCTCAGACTGTCCATCTGTCTGCGGGTGGAAAGCGGTACTGAACTTCAACTGCGTTCCCATTTCCCTGTGCAACTGTTCCCAAAAATGACTTGTAAACTGAGGACCTCTATCAGAAACTATTGTTGCTGGCACACCATGCAAATGAACTATCTCATCCACATATACTCGAGCGAGCTTTTCAGCTGTATACGTGGTCTTCACAGGTATGAAATGGGCAGACTTCGTTAATCTGTCCACTATCACCCAAATGGAATCATGATTCCTAGTTGTCCTGGGTAGACCAACTACGAAATCCATGGTTATATGATCCCATTTACACTGTGGTATAGGCAAAGGTTGCAACGTACCTGCCGGCTTTTGATGCTCAGCCTTTACTTGCTGACATACCGCACACCTTGCCACAAACTCAGCTACACCTTTCTTCAGGCCGGGCCACTAATACAAGTCCTTCAGACTATGATACATCTTGGTGACACCTGGATGCATAGCATACATCGATGTGTGTGCTTCCTCGAGCACCAACTTCCTCAGATTATCAGCATCTGGAACCACCATCCTATTATGATAGCAAACCACTCCATCCTCGGACTCATGGAACCCATCACGCTTTTCGCTGCCAAACTCTGATCTAATTAGCTATACTGTATCATCCGTTTGTTGTGCATCCTTGATCTGCTGTCTCAACGTGGGATTGATTTGCATCCGTGCTAAAAGTACAACTAACGAGGAAACCTCCATCTGTACGTTCATCTGCCGTAAGGAGACTAACATGTCCCGCCTATGGCATACCAAAGAACTCATCTGTGCCTTCTTGGGAGTAGAAGACTTTCTGCTAAGCGTGTATGCTACCACATTCGCCTTACCAGGATGATACTCAATAGTGCAATCATAATCATTGATCAACTCCATCCACCGACGCTGTCGCATGTTCAACTCTTTCTGTGAGAAGATGTACTTCAGATTCTTGTGATCTATAAAGATCTGACACACTTCCCCATAAAGATAGTGTCTCCAAATCTTTAACACATGAACCACTGCTGCCAGCTCCAAGTCATGGGTCGGATAGTTCTCCTCGTGTTTCTTAAGCTGTCGTGAAGCAAAAGAAACCACATGATCTTCCTGCATCAGCACACAACCCAAACCTTTCTTGGACGCATCACAGAAAACAACATAGTCTTTTCCAGATTCTGGCAAGATCAACACTGGAGCACTGGTTAGCTTTTCCTTCAAACTTTGGAAAGCTTACTGACATCGATCATCCCAAACAAAAGGCACATCCTTCCTGGTCAACTTCGTCATCGGTAGAGCTATCGAACTGAAGTCCTTGATAAACCTCCGGTAGTATCCTGCTAGACCAAGGAAACTACGAACTTCCGTCGGCGTCTTCGGCTGTTCCCAATCCACAACGGATTCCACTTTCTTCGGATCTACTTTGATTCCTTCAGCAGATATCACATGACCTAAGAAAGTCACTTCATCCAACCAGAACTACACTTACTAAACTTAGCATACAACTGATGTTGACGAAGTAGAGTCAACGCTTGATGAAGATGTTGCTCATGTTCTAGCCGGTTCCGACTATAGATCAAGATGTCGTCTATAAAAACTACAACAAACTGATCTAAGAACGGACGAAACACTCTGTTCATCAGGTCCATGAAAGCAGCAGGTGCATTGGTTAATCCAAACGGCATAACCACAAACTCAAAATGACCATACCTCGTCCTAAAAGCTGACTTGAGTATGTCATCCGCCTTTATCCTCAACTGATGATATCCAGACCGTAGATCGATCTTGGAAAACACTGTAGCACAACGCAACTGATCGAACAGGTCATCTATCCTCGACAACGGGTACTTATTCTTGATCGTGACCTTGTTCAACTGTTGGTAGTCTATACACAACCGCATCAAACCATCCTTCTTCTTAACAAACAACACGGGAGCACCCCAAGGTGACGTGCTCGGTCTGATGAAACCTTTCTCCAACAACTCTTGTAACTGCTTCTTCAACTCTACCATCTCTGCTGGAGCCATCCTATAAGGTGTCTGTGCAATCGGCTGCATTCCCAGAACCAGATTGATCTCAAAATCGATCTCTCGGGGTGGAGGAACACCAGGAAACTCCTCGGGAAACACATCTGCAAACTCTCGGACCACTGACACTTCTTCAAGGTTAAGGCCTTTCGCCTTGGTATCCACAACGGTATCCACAACGTGAGCTAAGAACACCTCACATCCTTGTCACAACAACCTATCTTCCACCATAGCTGACACCAGACACGTTGGAAGAATCTTCCTATCTCCCTGGAAGATCCACTTCTCTCCAGCAACATCAAACACCGCCTGCTTGGAACCACAGTCCAAGATAACCTTATACTTCTCTAAGGTATCCATCCCAAGGATAACATCGAAACCATGCATATCAAGTGGTATGAGATCCACCTGAATGTTGTGTCCCGAGAAAGACAAGACACAAGATGGACACTCTTCTCGAAGCAAAGAGGAACCATCAAGAGGGGTTTCTAACAACAAGCTATCCTTCTTACAACTAACAGGTAGATGACAGTTTTCAAGCATACTATAGGCGATAAAAGAGTGTGTAGCACCTGGGTCAAACAGAATAGATATAAAGCAAGAAGAAGACATATCAAAATGAAATAACTCCATCTGACCTGTCACCACTCGCGGGTTGACTACCGCCTCCGGCTGATTCATGGCATAGAATCGAGCTGTAGCTTGCTGTCCACGACCTCTGCTCCCTTGAGCAGACGATCTAGCTTGAGATGCTTGACCACGTCCTCGTCCTCTGCTACCACTGGTCTGTGGTCTCTCATACTTCTGGAAACTCTGCCTCGGTTGCTGCGTCACTTCGACATCTCTATTCGGGCAATTGAACTTCCAATTCCCGACTTGTCCACAGAGATGACATGCTCTATTGTCAACTCGTGACCTAGATGGCCCTATCACTGCCACTGAAGCTGAGCTGTGCACCTTAGATGGTGAAGAAACATAACCTTTTCCCTTACTCAGAGACCACTGAGATGGTACACCAGCACTTCTCATCACTGACGGTGCTGAAAACCTGGGTTTCTTGAAGCCACCAAACCTTCGTCCTTGAAACTGAGCAGGTCTTTTAAGAGACACCGACTCTCTTTTCTCCCTTATTGTCCTCTCGATCCATCGAACTGATTCCACAAACGTATCAAACCGCTCTCGGTTTTCCAGTGCAGACACAGGGGTTGTCAACTCAGCACTCAAATCCTTCTCGAAACGTCTGATCCGTTCATCATCTGTCGCCGCCATGTGAGGACAAAACCTCAACAGATCCATAAACTTAGCTTCATACTCGGTGATGTTCATCGTTCCTTGCCGCAACTTCTCAAACTGACTGATCTTCTCATCCAGGTACGTCTTCGGAAAGTATCTGGTGACGAACTCGCGCCGAAACACTTCCCAACAGATCACATCACCAGGTTGTTTCTCTTCCTCGATGGTCCACCAGTGACCAGCACTACCCTTCAAAAGGTAGACAGCATGCTTTACTTTGTCTTCTTCGGGGATGTCGAGGATCCGGAAAGCCTTTTCAAGACTCGTCAGCCACAGATCTGCATCCGCTGGACCAGCCGTTCCAGCATAATCCGAAGCTCTGACTCGGCGAAGCCGCTCAAAGGTCTTCCCGATACCCGATGCTTCTCCATGGGGAACCTGTGCTCGCGGAGGAGGCAGTGATAATCGCTCAACCATGAGATTCATCGTAGCCATTAACTGCCCCATAAGCTGTTGGTAGGCAGGGTGTTCAAGTATGGCTGGGTCTGGTTGGGTGACCTCAGGCACCCGATCTTCATGTTCCTGTCCATCTGCTCCATCAACCGATGCAGCATCACTATACTCAGGAGCATGTTCTTTGTGGTTTCCAGACATCTTGGCTTTTCTTCTGCTTAGGGCAGAAGATTTTTGTAAGATAACATGGAAAACTCATAAGAACAGACTCAACCTAGTCCTAGATCCCTGTAGACTCAGCGAACCTATCGCTCTGATACCAAGACTTGTGGCAACACATCCCATTATGACACAAATAACGAGGTGTTACGCGAAAACGTGCGGAAAACACCATAACCACAGATTATCAAAACACGGGTTAATTAAAACCGATTGCGGAAAACTGATAAACTGTGAAACGATTACTTTCCAGTCCTCATCCTGCACAGAAACATGTCATATAAATATGTACATACACAAGATCTGACATGTGTCCACAGCTCAGGAACAGTTGTCTATCCATCACATGAGTTCACCACCTGTTAATATATATATAAAGGCCCACATCCGGCCAACAGCAGGATATACAGATATCATCGAACGATCTTCGTGAAACATCGTCAAAACACTGCCAAGGACCTGAGAGTACAGGGATGACTCTAGACTCTACTACAAAACATCATAACAGCAACATCTCCAAAGCTTGCCTTCTACTGCTCCTCAAGCTGCTCGTCCGCAACACCACAACCACGACCACGTCTACCTCGACCACCTAAAAAGGGTGAAAACCAGCGGGGTGAGACAATTGAACAATTGTCCCAGCGGGAAACATAGTTCCCCACCGAAACCATAGAACCTCAGCAAGATAAACCATAACAACAATTATAACATGAGCAGATATATCAGAAGCAGTTATATATATATATATGGCAAGATCATTCTTACCGGCAAGCATACCAGCTGTATTAAAGCATATAACCAGATGTCTTTCAAAGGAACATGATTATCAAGATAAGATATATCACTATGTAGCAGGATTATTAGAACCGGGTATAGTGCCATATAACCTGATTATCAAGATAAGGTAGATTACCACATGACCTGCAAGGTATAACGGAATATTACACAAACAAGGCCTCAACCAACGTTTCGTATTTGATATGACTAGTAAATACTAAACGGCTGTATTACGTTTTATTATGCCCTGAGGATTTGAACCGTACTGTTCAAATCCAACCTTCGGTTACGAAACCCAAGACGGTGCCATACAAGGTCAATGGAAGAGCCGGACTCCACGACCTCCCTCCTCATGGTCAGTACATGAGTACAACACAAGCAGGACCGCAGTCACATGCTGAAGTGGTCTAAGCCACAGGGTTAGCTCCATAGGCTACCCATTCTCTAGCCCGCCTTGGTACAGGTCACGTTGCTAGTAAAACTGAGCCACGGGCCTGATCACCGTGCTCTGAGCCATGAACGCATTCATGCTCCATACATCACATATCCTGAGCCATGGGCCTGTTCACCATGCTCTACACACATATTTGAGTCTGCAACCAAAGTTACACTCTTACCTCCTCATTTTCAGGCTAGGAGCAACCTACACATATTCAACAATATGCGCTTCCAGGTTAACCCGTAGGAAAACCTGTTTCACCATCACCAAGTCCTGACGATGATGGATCTATGGCCAGGGCAAACTACATGATATATTTCACTGTGATTAATTAGTATCTTTTAGATGGATTGCAGGATTCAACCAAGTTGTATAACATGCAAGATATAACAGAAAGTAAAGAACATTATACTATGATCTATTCATATCAACCTGATCCATCTTAAGGATCCAACATCACATGTTATCACTTGGCCTCTTGCCAACCATCCAGATCCATCTCAAGGATCATCACATGCCACAGGGTCTCAACCCTTCATCATGCACTGCCATTGTCTCTTAAGGCTCACCTCATCATCATGGGACAGACATATCACATGCATACTCTTATAGAGAAATTATCAAAGTAATGTTACTCATTACATATGTCACATAGCCCTTTCATGGCTAAGTCATTACCTGCAAGGTTAAGGTATGCAATAATTGTAGATTCAACATAAGGAATATGCTCACTATCATGAAATATCATTCAAGATAATTAAATTACCAATATTACACTTATTTGGTAACCAAGTGTGTTAAGTACATCATTAACAAACTATACTGATGCTTACCCTAAATCTCAGGATTATACAAACAATCAGGGTATATAGAAATCATGTTGGGTATACAGAACCAACACTATTATTAACAAGGTAATTACTATTGCCATCAACTATTTTCATCTTTATCATGAAGCAACCTTTAACATTACTGTCACTTAGCATCATTATTATCAACATTATTATCATTAAACAACTACTAGAGTAGTTATCATCATCTTCATTATCATTAACAATTAAGCATAAGGGTCACATCATCCATCTATTACATGAGGGCTATCATCATATACATTACTATCATTAGCACTCTTATTAATTGCAAGGCAACATATTACATATTGATGATATCACAAACACAACCATCGTTTATTGGTTTATGTATAAGCATCCACTTCTATCACATGAGGGACCGTCACCAAAGAAACTCATACCCTCACTATAGCCTCACAACCCTCATCTAAAGCCTATCACCCAACATAGGTATCGTCCAACCTCACTAACCCTATCGGCCATCACACTCTACTAACCCTATCGGCCAACACACTACTAACCCTATCGGCCATCATGGCCCAAAGCATGTCGCCCAACATGGTATCGGCCATCAAGATATCGCCCATCATGGTATCGGCCATTAGGGCACATAGCCTATCATCCAACATGCCATGCCATGCTTGGCCCTAACTTCCACCACAAAGATCACCAAGATACTAAGGCCTATCGTTCAAGAGAGGAACAAGGGAACCATATCACCCAACAAGAGAGAGAGGGAGAGAGAGAGAGAGTATCGCCCATCTCCAAGGGCCCTCACATATCGGCCAACAAAGAACATCACTATGTCTCCCTTCATATCGGCCAACCAAACCCTAGCTCACCCTATCGCCCACTCATGGGCAAGGGTATCAACCAACTTCAAGAGCTCAACATGTCGTCCACCAAGGTGCCATGTCGGCCACCAAAGAGAGCACCATGTCGCCCAACAAGGTCACCATGTCGGCCAACACTCAAGCTAGGTCAACCTATCGACCTCCAACTCAAGGAACTCAAACCCTAAATCATCATATCGGCCAACACAAAGAACAAAGGTGTTTCTCAACCCAAGAACACTCATATCGTTCAACTTAAAGGCAAGTGTGTCGCCCAACATACTCACAAGGAAGGGGGTATCGCCCAACCCTAGGTCATCTTCAACCTCCAACACAAAGAGCACAAACCCTAAAAAGCAAGGTATACAAGGAACCCTAAACACTAGAGAGGGATATCGGCCACTAAGGTACATGAGCAAGATGTACAAGCAAGGAACTAAGCTAGTCTACTAACATGCAACAAGGTTAAAGCTAGAGGTACGAGAGTTAGGGTTAGAAACTATGCAACCCGCCTTAAGCTCCAAGGAAGAAGATGCACTTTAAGCTCCAAGGTTGTCGGCCACCAAAGCTCCAAAGCACTCCAAGATCCAAAGCTACCGTCCACCAGGCTGCTCCAGGAAGGTGTATCGGCCACCACTTCAGCTCCAAGGAAGTGTATCGGCCAACACAAGCAAGATGGAGAGGGGTATCGTGCACCAAGGGTGGAGGGGAGACCAAAGGACCAAAGGAGACTAAGGCAAGGAGAAGAGCTACCTATATAGGAAGAAGGGGAGGAGAAACCAAGGTACAACCATGCTATGTGTCGCCCACCCAAGGGACACATGTCCACCAACTCAAGCCACCTCTCATGCAAGCCATAAGGCACTTGTCCAAGATGTGCATAATGTGTCCATCAACCAAGCCAAGCCATCTGGGCGACACAACAAGAGCTACTGGGCGACACACCAAGAAACTGGGTGACACACCACCTCTAGTTCAACAAAAACCAACCTAGGGCGACACACACTACTCCTTGGGCGACACAAGGCTCAAGCAAGCCCAAACAAGGAACTCCAAGGCCCAAACAAGCTCAACTCAAGCCCAAAGGACTCAAACAACAAGCCCAAGCCTTCCTCTCAACCCTAGAGGAAGAAAAGAGGGGAAACATCTCACAAGATGGCAAACTTGCCCACAAAACCCTAAACTTGGGTTATTTGCAAGTAGCCCCTCGAACTCTCAACAAAGCACAACCAAACCCTAATCACCACTAAAGGTGATTAGCAAGCACCAAAGCACCAAGATCAAGCAAAACAAACAGGGTAAACCCTAAACGCAGGTCAGGGTCCTTACACCTATGGTGAGAAGGAGCCTAGTGACCTTCCCCATTGCGTTGGGTAATAGAGTCACAAAAAATATATAAGCATGCTTCTCGAATTACAGCATAATGGGAACTCATAATAAAAGTTGAATTGCTTAAAAAACTTGTCGAATAAATGTTGAATTTGCAAATTGCTTGTTATTTCTTTTTAATATAAGTCATGCCAAGTATAATTAGTTTCTTATAAAGTGTTTTACTTGATTTTGATAGCATACCATGCAATTTCATGATTGTGTCTTGGTTTTTTTGATTTTAGGCAATACAAATGGAATACTGAATATGATTGCTTCCGCGCTATACACTCTGATGACAAAGATAAATTGAATATATCTCCATATTGGGTTAGTTTGTTCTTTAATTATCCAGCTTTTGAGTTATTTATTTCTTATTGTATATGTCAGTGTGATTGATCCTATTGGGCCACTCAGGGATGGGTGCTTCAATCCTTTTTCTACTATCTAGGTGGTGGAATTGGGATTGGGGTAAGAACAGTTCCGTGACAGTTGGTATCAAAGCTTACACACTCCCATATACTTGAAGTAAATAATTTCTCAAGTCTCTTACACCCAAGAAACCCTAAAGTCCATAATGGTGAAAATTGAGGTGTCTAGGCTCGGGGTCGTGGCATAATTTCTCCTATCCGTCTTCACGGTAGCTGAGATCCCCCACTCTACCTGGCCTTAATTGATCCAGAACTGGACCTAAAGGTTCTCTTGTGAAACCCTAAAGAGTCTTCTAGCATCTCATCTCTTCTTTAAGGACTATCCTAAGCCACCCATGTAGATGAAGATTAGGTAGTCTTCTCATCTCCTCATGTGGTCCTTTCTTGTGACTTTTTACCACGTGATGTCTCGATTATGGGTAGCTTATGCAGGAGAAAAATGAATATCACTAAATCATGAAAGTTGATACCATTATTTGACCTGAAATTGAAAACTCGATTTTGATCAATTAATTTTGAAACCAAATACTCATGTATGATCCCTAATATCATGAACACTCAAATTAGCTAAAACTTGACTATATGATTCCTACGTTGAGGTAAATCTTGATATGGTGAAATAAGGATGACTTATACCTTATACCTTATTGTTGATAAGGTCCCTATTTGATTAAGCTTGTGTTGCCCTATTGTTGATTAAACCTCAAACATAGTTAAGAAAATGTGTATCCCATTTCATACACACCTTGACCATGCTATCAAATGACTAAGTCTAAGACTCACAAAATCATGATGTAAGAATATGATGCAAAAATAAAAGTTTTCCTTTTGACTATTGATGCCTTTTTCAATCTCGATTCTGATATGATGATTATGGGCCTACATTTTGCACTAATATTCCTTGAATTCCAAATTCAAATCCTCAATTTCCAAATTATATCACTACCTTGATCATTAAAGGAAAGGAATGTAAATATTAACTTGACTTTGTAAAATCTTGACATTATTTCCCTATTATGATCTTGAATTTTTATGTTATGATCTTGTAAAACATGCTTTGATCATTAATACTCTCCCTATTTGAATAAACTCGATTGGATAATGACTAGTGTTGGTAATGTGCTAGATTAGGGTGGTAGTTGACTCATGACTCCCCTAACCTAGGTCACATCTCTATTTTGACTACCTCTAAATTTTCATATTGTTGTTCATTTAGAGTTTGGGAAGGTATAAACTTTCACTTGATTTAGATTAGGTTGACCTAAGCCTAATAGGTTAACCCATGATTGATACTCGATCTTTAATATTGATTTAATAATGACCTTGATATAGGACAATGTAGACTATAGATTGTGGTTGACTTCCTAGATAGACCTAGGTCTAGATCATTCATCAAACTTGGATACAATGATAATAAAACCTTGATATGTAGCTCGAATATTGCTTGAATATTGTTGCTCAAAATTGAATATAGATGAGTGATCTCCCCTAAGGTCTAAATAGGAATCTAAACCCCAGCTTCAAAATTCTAGACCTATAACTTTTGATGCTTAAAATCTCGACTCTTGATATTAATTAATGGACTTGTGACTCATGATTATCAATCTCAATAATGATACAAATCCTATGATCACACTATTTAGACCTTGAGATATATGATCAATGACTTCAAAATCCCAAATTTTGAAATTTTCGAAATGATGACTATTTTGACTTATCAATTTATGACTTAGGGTTTAGCGCTCATTACGACTAGGGTGGGACCTTACCATTGATTTTGAGCTCGAAATAATGATATTGAAAGTATGATGTTGCCTCAAATTTTTTGAAATATGAAATCTCAAATCATGGATGCATAGCCCCACCTAGGCCAATGTAGGAGCTAGGACCCTGAGATATTGGGAATGAAAGTCACTTTGTACAAGAATTCTATTTGTTTGACCTAAAATATGATCTCTCTAAATTTGTGATCAATAGGATGCTTTCCATAATTGGGACTCATACGATTTTTGACAATAAATGTGCTAACCTTGATACTCAGTTGCTCGATGATAAAATGATGTTAGTACCAAGTTGATTATTATATGGAACATGGAATCCTAATTATGATTATTGCACTAGTTGCATTTTGAGGACGTAATTTTAAATTATATAGTTGAGGATGTTCAAATAATTGAGGATATGATCTGGATTTGGACAATTCTAATTTGAGGATGTTTTTGAATTTTGGGGACAAAATTCCTTTTTAAGGAGGGAAGGATGTGTCAAAGTGGGTTTTAGTATAAGAATGAATTAATTACTATTTTTCCCTACTTATACTCACTCATGGTCCCAAATTATTTTTCTTATCTTCATAATCATTGTTGAGACTCAAATCCAAAATATGGTGAACAATGTGAATTTTATACACATTATAATTTGATTTATTTGTTACTTCGTCCAATGAAGTAAATTGATCAATCAAACTTTATCATTTTGTTCTCAAACTTTTTATAAAGGTTTTCCACGTTTTTTCAACATGTGGTCCAAATTTGAGAACAATTGGACATTCCTACAATTTACTACAATTTCTTGAACTTAATGTGTTGAAAACCATTATTTTTTTGTCTTTTATTTGACATTTTTTCCATGCCAGCGATCCAAGGCAAGTATCTGAGCGGACCCACGGCCCTTGGATCTACCTCTCGCGGATCACAGATCGATCTAGTGGTCGTGCACTTGTCTTCAACCTCCCGCTGATTGCGGGGAGGCATGAATGCAACCATTATGTGAGATCTCCCGCTCTTGAGCACTATTTGAAAAACCAAGCGAACGACAATCTTTGCATCGTGATTTCAAATACAACAAGCCCTATTTTGATCAAGTTCTGTGCATCCTTGCACCGCAAAAATGAGCTCCTCGCCTCTTGTTCTCACTCTGGCGACCATAGCTAGGGCCCAGATCTAATCTAGCCTAACCCTAGCCTTCAAGCCTATAAAATGATCCCCTAAGGGGTGTCGACACCCCCACATTGCTAAAACGAGCATCTTGATCACTCATTTGGCCCCGAACACCCATTTGCTTTCTCTGATCCCTCATTTTGCTTCAAGCACTACCACCGCCAAGCCTGGTTGGGTGACCTTCCTCCTCGCCCCTTCTCCTCTTCCTTTGGTTCCCATCAGGTCCGCGAGGCCAAGGAAAACTTGCCCGACCAGCTCACTCTCTCTCTTGCCCCCTCCTTCTCATGGAGCTTCTCCACTTTGGCGAGGACCGCTGTCTTGTTTCTGGGCTCATGAGGGAGACTCTACGAAGGAGAAATAGATCCTCAGACCGCCCGGTGAACGTGACATTGGACCAATGAATCGCTGGCCAAACCAGCTAATTTGAAGATTGAACCGGACAATCAAAGGCCTGAACCACTAAGTGAGCCACCCCACCTACATGGATCCATCTCGGCCATTCCTGGTCCATCCTACAGCCATCCTTTTCCATTTAAGGTAATTGTTACCTCCTCTCTACTTGAATATTCAAATTAAATGCCCAGATCTTGTTTAAATCATAGAAAATGCATCCGAACTCCAAAAATGATGAACAAGTAGTAAATATTGATCAGAAAAACCCAATGAATCGATAAAAAATACTTTGGAAACCTGATTCCAAACTATTATCGCTAATATATCTTAATCTTGATCTATTGCTTATATAATTTGTCTAAATGACTCTATTTGTGGTTAATCTTGACTAAACATTGAAACCCTAATTCTAGTCTCTAATGTTCATATTGAGACTCTAAAATAATATTTGACCCATTAATGATCTAGATTTATATTTGTTGACTTGAATTAATCTTGAATATGATGATGACATATTAATAATATGATTGATCTAAATATTGTGGCATATCTTGATCTATTAACCTAAAATTTTATCCCTGATTTACTCTTAATATTAATTGATACTTGATCTATTCTTGAATACCAATGATATTAAGTACCATGATGATAATATAAATTTGATGATGACTTGGATAATGACCATAAATTAGGGTTAACACATATGATCCTAGAAAACCTAGGTAAGTCATTCACACTCAAATATATTGTACACTTGAAATGATGTTGGACATATTGAAATATTGATTACAAGTGAATGACCCAACCCTAAGGTTGACATAGGAAAGTGTAACCCTAATCTCAAATATTGAAACATGACATTTAGAATATCATGATATTAACCCTTGATCCTATCTTGATGATTTAGGATTTGACTCGAAGGGTTTACCTATTATTTGTTGTTTGTACTTGAAATCCTCGGTGAAAGGTACGCTATTATATAACTCCTCCTTTATTGTATTGAAGATACTTTTATGTATCTCTTGACCGTATGCTTGGCTATTTACTTGGATGAGCTACTGTTCCCTATGATTAATCTTTTGTTTTTCTATACTATATTTTGAAAAACATGAAAATATAATTGCATGCCCATTATGACTGCCCGTATATTGATAATGATGATGATATTGATAATGTCGATATTGAGTGCAAAAACCCCCTCATTTGAACGTGGGACTTGTACATTGGCCTCCTATGTTCCTATGGTGAGAAGGAGCCTAGTGACCTTCCCCATCGCATTGGGGTAATAGAGTCACACAAAATATATAAGCATGCTTCTTGAATTACAACATAATGGGAACTCATAATAAAAGTTGAATTGCTTGAAAAACTTTTCGAATAAATGTTGGATTTGCAAATTTCTTATTATTTCTTTTGAATATAAGTCCTACCAAGTATACTTATTTTCTTATAAAGTGTTTTACTTGATTTTGATAGTGTATCATGCAATTGCATGATTGTGTCTTGATTTTCTTAATTTTAGGCAATACAAATGGAGAACTGAATATGATTGCTTCCACACTATACACTCTGATGACAAAGATAAATCAGATATATATCCATATTGGGTTAGTTTGTTCTTTAATTATCTAGTTTTTGAGTTATTTATTTCTTATTGTATATGTAGTTTGATTGATCCTATTGGGCCAGTCAGGGACGAGTGCTTCAATCCTTTTTCTACTGTCTAGGCAGTGGGATTGGGATTGGGGTAAGAACAGTTCCATGACAGGATCTCTGGGCATACATACCAATAGTACACCTATGTGTCCTTAATTACACCTCTTTTCATATCTTGGCAATAAAACAAAACTAAATTTGGCAGTAATAAACTATTATTACAAGAGTCAAGTACTTAAACAAAAGTTTGTTAACAAAAAGTGAACATATATCTTTTAGGCATATTTTCCATCATATTATCCATGCATTTACCACCAAAGGGAGTAATGCATCATCTTGGCCATTAAGACCTCAAGATGTAAGGACTTATGATCCACTACCAAAGAGTTTGAGATCATTATACATGTGATCTACTACCAAAGAGTTTGAGATCATTATACATGTGATATACTACCAAAGAGTTTGAGATGACTTTCCAGTACTATGCTACCAAGGAGAATTAGTGCTTTCTATGATGGACCAAATATATTATGTTTGCATGTGTTCAAGGCTATACATATTGAAATTCAAGCAAGGTATCATACAAGGATATTTATTTCATTCAATATCATATTTCAAGTGTGAAGTACATATATACATATATATTTCATGCATATCATCTAATAGGCCAAGAAAGGGGTAAGGGTGTACCTTCTACTCAGAAGTGGTGAATCTAGAGATGCTCCTCATTAGTATCTGTGTATTCCTAAAATTGTAAGAGATTTGGTATTCATTAGATATATTGGCAAAGTAACCATTTAGTTCTAAATGAGTATAAAAGACCCTTTTCTTAGTTAGAGTCATGAGAGTAGAACATGAGTCATTGAGTATGGATTTGAGTCCACATTTGATAGTATCATGTCAGACTAGGATTTCTAGATTGATTTGGTTATCTCTAGATCATGATGGATAATTATAATAATTTTGGTAAGCCAAACAGGGAAAAAGAGTAGTAATTCATCTTTGTTGATATTTAAGTCACATAAATTGGAAAAGAATGTCCCATAATTATATAGCCACAAAAAGAAGATAATCACATGAATTTGGTGATTTAACGAGGCTCGAGTATTTTCTGAATAATTAAACAAGGTAGAATAACATTTGAGTATGAGTATCAACACGAGTCAAATTTAGGGTTAATTGATGGTATATTCATGTTCCTCACATTTTTGTGATAAAAAAAAGTATTTATTTGTATTTTTCTGGAATTCCTATGATTTATTATGATTTTCCTAAGATTAGGGGTACTTTTGGCAATTAATCAATTTAGAAGATAATAAAAAGTAAAAGGAAATTAATGTGGACCGTGGATGCTCAGATCCAATGGTCACTCGATGTAGCATAGCCAGATATCCACAATCTAAGTTGGAATTACCTTATTGGTCCAACCAACACAGCGGGACCCACTCTTCTTCTCCTCTTGCAAAGCTCGCTAGCTCTATCATCAACTCCGACGAGCTCGGGATGGAGGCTGAGTGCTTCTTGTATGGGACTGAGGTCAGCTTCACCTTCATGAGGGTGATTCAGGTCTCGGGTCATGGCTCCCTTTGGAGTAGCGCGTTGTCAATGTCACTGGAACAGTTTGTCAGCCTCGAAGAGGAAGGAGGAGGGAGAGAGATGTTGGTAGCGCAGAGACATAGAGATGAGTTGTTGAGGTTCCTCTCAATGCTGTGAGGCTTGAGGATGGTTTGATTGGAGGTGGTGGGATAGGATGTAGCCTGGATAGTAGCTACACCTTGGAGAAGCTGGTCAGAGGAAAAGTCATTGAGGGTGGAGCCACCAGGGCTTCATTCAGACAAATTGGAGGTGGTGGGATAGGATGTAGCCTGGATAGTAGCTACACCTTGGAGAAGTTGGTCGGAGGAAAAGACATTGAGGGTGGAGCCACCAGGGCTTCCTTCAGACAAATTGGAGGTGTCAAGGAGCTAAAGGAGTCTAGGAAGAGGTGTGAGAGGGGTTAAATAGGTGGGAGGAGAGTTGAGTGTGAAAAGCCCAATTCGAATTGGGTGCACTGGAGAGGGTAGTTGATGAAGATGTTCGTGGGAGGTGATTTTGAGCACAAAGCCGATTGTTTTAGGGGTTGACGTGTTTGTGGAGACGAGGTGGAGGCATTGCCTCAGTTGGTTTCTTATGAGATGGGTCAGAGAGGGGAGTGGGGGTTGGGGTTTGTGGCCCCTCATTGTAGTGACATTTTCATGGTTAGGGCGGAGGTTTAGGATGACTCCTCAGCCATCTGATCCACCCTGGATCCGTGGCTACTCCCATCGAATGACCACGAAGAGGGTCTGGGGAGCAATCCATGGATCACTGAGTTAGATCCCGTGTAACAGGAGTAAATGGACCATGCAACAATCAAAGATTATAGTGGTGCATCTAAAGAATATGATTGAAGGGAAAAACATTGTATTAATGATGGAGCTACCACTCATATGGAATTGCGTGCACCACTAAAAATCCTAAAGATGATAAGTCTTTAAGTTTATCCTTGCTTATACTAGATCGAAAACTCCACCCACGTATGCTAAGATACGTGGAAGTCTTATCGTAGTATAGTTAAGGGTCGAATCCACGGGACAACGGTCTTGTTGGGAGCAACAAGATGAAAAATGTTAGAATTTCACTTAATCTCTTAATAGTAGGTACTTAATTCAAAAGGTTGGTTTGGTTGTTTTTAAACTAAGAGCAAGTAAAGTGAAGCAAGCAAGTAAAATTTAAGATGTTAAATAATGATAAGAAGCCACTAGGATGTGATCAGTTTTCACCGGCACTACTCATGGATCAAAACATGTGATATAAAACATAATCTACAACAAGGATCTAAACAGTTAGTATCTTCGTAGGCTTAGTTTCCTTTCGGAGAACTAACTATGAGAAGTGCGGGAATGTTGCAAAGTCAGCCATCCCCGAAAGAATGGTCACCTACTTTGCATCATTCCCTTCGCAAAGTGTGTTCCTCGACTCATCAAGGTTGTACTTTTATATGTCAACTGATTCCATTTCATAGTATGAAAGTACAACGACGAAAGTGACTTTACTCCACTTCTTGAGAAACACTTCTAGATACCGAAACATATGCATGGTGGATACATGCACCAAGAACCAACATTCAATCGAGATTAAAATCTAGCACTACAAACATAGACAATTCATACTAAAAGATAATAGATAACACAAGTTGGTGATCAAGCAAAAAGCATTCATTAAACGATTGATGTTGAACTGAAAAGAAAGAATCTCTATATTGCAAACTATGGATTACATTACATGAAATGAAAACATGGGTAGCGGGGCTACTCCCCGCACCCTAGTGAAAGAGACCACTTGCTCATAGCTAGGACAAAGAAGGAGGCGAGAAGAGAGAGAGTGTATCATCACCACAAAGGAGAGAGGAAAGTAAACCCCTTGGAGAGAGAGAGTGATGATCTTCACACTTCACAGGTTGCTCGATGATGAGGTCTCCTCTTCCCACCTTATTTGGCGAACAAAGAGAAAGCAGCTTCATGATGGAATGTGGATCTCAGACCGGCAGCCTTTGGGCGGAGGATGGAAGTTGGAATAGCTCTAGAGTCGTGGAGGCAGCCTCTGCGCATCTAAAACTTCCCCCTTGGAGAGGACCCCTTGGGTCTTATTTATAGGCCTTAAGTGAAGTCCAAACAGTTTGGATAGTTTTGGGTTGAAACAGTCTTGAAGACCGTTTGGACTCTGAACCCGTTTGGACCACGAGACCGTTTGGGCTCTGAAACCGTTTGGACCCCGAGACCATTTGGACTCTAAAATTGTTTGGACCCCGAGACCGTTTGGACTCTAAAACCGTTTGGACCCCGAGACCATTTGGATTCCATGCGGTCTTGGGACCGGTTGGTTTCATGCAGTCTTGGGACCGTGTGTCTTCATGCGGTCTTGGGATCGTGTGACTCCATGCGGTCTTGGGACCGTGTGACTCCATGCGGTCTTGGGACCGTGTGGCTTCATGCAGTCTTGGGACCTTGTGACTCCATGCGGTCTGGGGACCATGTGACTCCATGCGGTCTTGGGACCGTGTGACTCCATGCGGTCTTGGGACCGTGTGAGTCCATGCGGTCTTGGGACCATGTGGCTTCATGCGGTCTTGGGACCGTGTGACTCCATGCGGTCTTGAGACCGGTTAAGTCTTTTGTGATTTTTTTGTGTCTTTTTCTGTAGGTAAAAAGGAGAAAAGTTAATCTAACAGTATATTTGCAATAAAAGAGGATAACTAAAGATTCTATCTAATATATCTAAGGAAGAGTGTGGAAAACTTAAAGGAAATTACTAAGATAACATCAAAAAATTGGAGGTTATCACCCCCCTAACTTAGAGTCTAGCTTGTCCTCAAGTTAGATAGAGCTGAGGCATGTAATGGTGAGGTGATTTTATTTAGTTAAGATTTCCATACTCTTGCTTCAATTATAAACCCGAGCTCTCCTAAGGTCATATTGGGTCTTATTGTTTGCCTTAACTCTTTCAGGTATTTAGAGTTGCTTGGGTCTCATGTTTCTTTCGTATCTCATAGCCTACATTGGGACCACTTTTTATTCTGTGCATGTCGTCAACTCTAATCAGCTTTATACCTCTCTGAAAAATCTACCGGAAGCTAGAGTGGGTATGAAGGTTGGCTAAAGGCTTGATGTGTAACTCCCCCTTCAAGTGAGGGAGGGGTTGTCTATGCTTTTAGGATCTCACTACCGGGCACGATACATCTGCCTTCGTGAGGGCAGCTGAATGTACCGGCCGGGCGAGTCCTTTATAAGCATTTCATATATTTAGATACCTTAGGGTTTCACTATCGGGCACGACACATCTTCCTTCGTGAGGGCAGCTGAATGTGCCGGCCGGGTGAGACCTTCATTGGTTCCTTATATAGGTCCTTATTTAGGGCACAACTCTCATAGTTTTATTCGACTCTCTGGCTTTTATTCGTAAACTCTCAAGCTTAGGATTTGGGGTTTTTAGGGAAAATATTTTTGGGCGGCCAAGCCTCTTTTATTTTAAGAGAGGAAAGTTGTTCTTAGAGTTTCTCGACATGCACGTTTTGGTTTCTTTTCAATGGTCCACTTGCGAGACTTCTTGATTTGGATGTCACCTGATGCCCCTCTTGTCCTTGAGAGTGCTTGGCTTATTTCAGCCTTGATATTGACCTGTGGAGAGTTGGATGTAGAAGTGAAACCAAAGCATGAGAATCAAGAGTGAAGAGGAATTATTAAGTCACCATTATATGTCTAAGTGCTATTCTAGTTATTATTCTTGAAGACTGACTTGATTCTAAAGTTAGCGGGGGATGACTTTATTCCAAATATTTATTATCGAATGACTTATTTAAAATAAAAACTAAATGTGTAAGGGTAACTAAGAAAATTTTGTACAAAATTGAAAGAGAAGATGGAGAAAGAAGGATATAGAAATGATACCTTGCCCTTGTCTAATGAACCCCCCCCCTAACTTATCACTCACTCTGTTCTCAGAGTGTCAAAGTGATAGGTTGAGAAGTACAAGGACAAGGGCGTCAGGCTTCTGTTAATCTTGAGTTTGCCCCTGGTGTTCTGAGTAGATTAGTTGCAAATTTTCTGTGTATGGTGCGGTAATCCACGTCTTTCATATCCTCTACTGGTCTTTGAAGGACCATTATGGTGTACATCCAGTAGAGGGCGTGGAATCCGCAGTCGTTTGATTCCCAAATTTGTTGGGGACATTTGTGGTTGAATGATGGGTGATGAAAGTGTTCTTTGTCATATGTCCTTGTGTGCTGACTTAGGATATCGATTAGTCTGTCTGCACATTCCTTTGCCACTTCCTCTGTGGGCGTCTTTGGTGTCACTACATATTTCTTCTGCCGTGGATTGAACTGGTTGTCAGAACTGTTGTAGATGGTAGTTGTTCCTTCGGGTAGGTTTGTTGCCAGAAGCATCCAGTGCTCATGGTGAAGGAAGGGTACCATGATAAACTTCGGTGTTGTATGTTGTAGGAAGGAAATTAGTGCTTCAGTTGTTCCGAAGTTCTTTAGCTTTAGGAGACCGTCCTTCATATATGCAGATGCCATATAGGTTGTAGGGTGATTCCGTCTGAGAAGAAATTAATAGGCAGCCATCAAGCTCACAGATAGAGACCCTTTGAACTGTACAGTTTCTCGTAACGCGTCTACCATGACCAAAATGTCACCGGACATGAAAACGAGGTCATCTTTCTCGGCGTAAAGCCTTGACATGATGAGATAGAGTTCATTGTCAGAGAGACTTTTACAAGCACTGAGGTCGAAATCTGGGAAAGTTGGTTCTATGGGAGATAGGGGCACCATTTATGATGGCGATCTCCTAATGGTTGCCCCTGACAAAAGATCTATGTCCCCTTTATCCTGTACCAGATCAAAGTGGGAAGGGTCCCATTTTCTTTGCTCGGGAGCTATGGCTGGTTGTTTGTTTTTCTCCAATTCTTTTAAAGTTTGTCTAAAAGGTCGCCTTTGCGGATGTTGGATTGCTGAAAAGAGGTAGCGGGGGACGTCATCTGGTGCCATTGTCGGGTCCTTAAAGAACCTTCTATCACAAATAAGCTCCATGGCGTAACGCCCTGGCAGGGAGTGAAAATCTTCAGCGACCAGCTCGGTAAAGGGGATTTCTTGGTTTAGCGCTTGAATGTGACGGATGGTGCAGAAAGCGCAATCCCCAGATCCCTCAGTAGTTTGGACTTACGGGTTTATAATTTGGAACCATGGTTGGCTCCAGTCCTGACGGAGGGACGGGCGTGCAGCCCAAATTAGCTTAAGAAGCTGGAAAGGTATACATCTTGCCTCTCCTGCTTCTTCTCCAACAAAATTTATTGTTTCGGCTGGTAGCTCAGTGGCACAAAAATTGTACACCTTGGCGTCCCGAGCCTCGGTGTCTACAATCATAAACAACCAGTGATCGGAAATTTGAAATGGCACGGTAAGATATTGTGCCCTCCGTGCTAAACCAGCACGCAGCCGCTCTATTGACTTTGCTCGTATTTCTTTGTATAACAAGCCTATAGATAGAGCAGGTGAGGCATTAAATACTGGTTGCTTCCTCTTTGAGCTTCTATAAACTTCGATGCAGTTGGCAAGTAGGACACGGAAGATTGCGATTGACATCGTAGACCGTGGTCGCAGGATGTTGCGGAAATCTTCGCATGTCAACTTGCGCTTAGTCTTTGTATTATGGTAGATGATGTCTCCCCCCTCTTTGGCATCATTGACAATAGTGTTCAGGATAAAGATGTCCTGAGCATCTAGTGTAGAGATGGCCGCCATATCTAAATCGTGCATCTTATGCGGTAGAGGTGGTGGTGGGGGAAGCTCCTGCGGAGGGGGTGAAGAAGTTTGTCCCAAATCTTCTATATAGCCTTGTAGATCTTCATATGAATTAGAAGCAGAATCGAGTTCTGCATCTGTATATAAACGTACTCATTCTAATTCTTCCTGTTCTGGGGGAAAGGGCACTGATTGGTCAAGTGCGGAAAAAAGTTGAGTGGTTGTTGCTGGTGGGCTTGCGCTGGTTCCTAAAATACATTGGTGGAACTCAGTAAAAGCAACATCTTTTGTAGACTCCCCTATGGATCCCAAGGTAGAGTAATCGAGGAATTGGTCCCCATATGATAAATTTACATTTTTGTTGTTGGTGGGGGACTTGGGATGATGTCCACCTTCTTGGTAGCCTTTGTCATATCCTTTCTGAGAAGGTTCTGCTCCTTGGCTTGGGCCCTCCCCAGCATTGTGTGGGTCATTAGATTTGTCATTTGAGGAGGTGGTATCATCGTTAGAATCAACTGAGGAGTCAGAGTCATCTTCGTCTTCATCATCGCCTTCTTTGTCAGCTACTGCTTTGTCTGTTAGCTTCTTGTGTGTTGTCTTTTTGCACTGTTGGTGGATGGTTTGTAACTCGTCAAACGCCACTTGCACATGCTCGTGTGTTTCGAGCAGTGCGTCGTGTGTTTCCTTGAGGTCTTTGTATCGGCCCTCGGCAGAGAGGAGTCGCGCTGTAAGATCTGTTATTGTAGCTCGTAATTGTTGGATTTCATTGTTTGTCAACTCCACTTGGCGATTGTTGAGTTGTGTGAGAGTATTGCTAATGTTATCCAAGCATGTGCTAAGATTTGTTTGTTGCTTATTGAGCTCACGGAGAGTCTCAGGCATAGGTTGAGTCTGCATAGAGATCTCATCGACTAGCTTGGCCATCGCTTCTTGCTGGGTTTTTACTCGAAAGACTAGCTCGGGCAAGTTGTTGTAGTGGTTGTCCATGTGATCAACTTGCCTGGACACTACATCTTGTCATTTCTGAAAACCTTGGAGGATGTTTGGCAAGGCACGGTTCTACTCGTCGATCTTGGCGACCTATTTAGATAATCCCTACACACAAGAAAAAATGGAATGCATTATGTTAGAAGGGTTGGTGAGGAGGTTTCAGATGATGTCAAATTGACGTTCGAATTCCTCACTGACATTTGTGAAAGGGACCCCAGTTATGGAAGGGTGGGGTGATTGGGGTCTGGTTGGGAAGGTTGTAGTGTCTTGCGGAAGAGACACTATTGATGGTTCTGCAAACTGTGTGGTGACTATAGATGGGGTCACCAGCGGTGTCGGGGTGGTGGTGGATGGGAAAGGTGATGGTATATCTGGTGAAAATGGTGGGATTGATAGTGTTGGGGGAAAGACTGTGGGGATGGAGGCGAAGGTGGTGAAGTCGGGCATAGGGGTGGAGAAGGGGATGCTCAAAGAGAAAAAGGGTGATGAGGAGGATGCAGGTGGTGGTGTAGTTGTGGAGAAAGATGGAAGAGTGATGGATTGTAGAAAGGTGGAGGGTGGTGAGGTGGTGGTGGTACGCTCAACATTTAGACTCATAATGAAGGAGTCTAGAGATGAGGTGGTGATTTGTTCTTCGGGGAGGGGGTTTCTATCTCTGGATGTGGTTTTGATGTTGGTGCCCCCGACAGTTGTTGTTTCTGCGAAAGTCTTTTGGAGGGACGTTTTACAATTTTTGTTACCCTAGCTGTCGGGCGGTTATGCTAAGTTCTGTCTGCCCCGCCTTTGCTTTTTGTTCTGGTACTTTGACCAAAACTATGAGTTTTGTAAGCTCCTCGTGAGTGAAGAGGAGCTTTTCCTTGTCATAATCTGCAAGCTCTGGGAGCGGTAGTAGGGTTCTAGATGATTTGACTGTAGGGCAGAAAATGTAATATAACTTTGCATCCTTATCTTTTATGATGTAGGAGTTTTTCAAAGTTTGTTCGTTGGTTAGGATGTCGCCCTTTATCTGCTTGCATCTTGGTAGAGGTATGTCCATATTGAGATATTTGATAATGGATGTGATATGACCCCCCATGCAAATTTCCTTTCCAGGGCGCAAGCGGATAGCTTCTGGATCATATGATGTTAAATGTTGACTGGCATCCCGTGTAGGACTGATCAGAGGACAAAAAGATCTGAAATTATGACATTCCTGCCCTCCGTTCTGGGGAAGAGTGCGCATGTGAGAATTTTATGCAACGTGCGCACTAATCCAGATTGTATGTTTGAGGCCTTGCATGTCTTTGCCTCGTAGGTGGGGATCCCGGTCAGGGATTTCTAGAAGTTATGTCTGTTGAAATTGGTATTCTCTGTTCTAACAGCTTTGGCTTTCTTGAGCTGCTCCTGGTTGTCTATAAAGATTTCGGTCAGCATGTTTTCTGTGATGACAACCTTGCTGCCAAAGAGCTTGGTGACTAGCCTACGGTCACCTCCATCCCTTGATCTATCCATAATGTCGACAACTTCTTTGGTGAGATGTGTGAAGAATTCTATACTGGGTTTGACATATGAAATTTAGGGGACAAAGCATAGTCTGGAGAGATTAGCATTGTCTAGCATGGTGAGGATTCTGTCATAGATCCCCATCTTGAGGAGTACGCTTGCACAGACATACTTTGTTGGTTTTAGTATTTTATCGATGGAGGGGAGGGTATGGATGTAGAGGTTTTCTGGTGGTGGTGCGGTGGTGGTGAGTACTAAGAAGACGGGGGTAGTGGTGGTAGTTGGAGTGGTATTGGGGGTGGTGGTGGTAGTGTATGGGATATAGCATGCTAGGGTTTGTTCCCTAGCAGTGGCGGGGTGGACTTGTTTCCTTGCCCATTTCTTAGTTGGTTGTTCTATTGCAGCTTCCTGGGCTGTTCATTTCCCTTTGGATTTTTTGGTTGGGGATTCATATTCATAGTTAGGCTCGTATTCGGAGCCTTCATCAGTGAAGGAAGTTTCTTCCACTTCTTCTTTAGGCTCCTCAGTTAGGCATTTGTTGATGTTATCAATTTCACACAAGATCGCTATGATGTTGACCTTTGGTGGGGCCTTTCCAGTCTTGTTGTAGTTATCTACGATCTTTTGGAGTTTGGCTCAGTCTTCGATCAATTGCTCCTTTGTCCAAAATGGAGCGACGACAGTTCCTGTGGCTTCCTTAGAAGGTGATGCCATTTCTGAAAATGGAAAATTATGCGTTACAATAAGACATTTAGTAAAAGAGAGGAAATTGGATTTTATTTGTGTTTATGTGTTTTTATGTTTTAACAAGGATCAAGCGGTTGTGAAAGGCCAAACATTTTCGAAGACAGTTTGGTTCCAAACGGTTTGAAGACCGTTTGGTTCCAAACGGTTTGAAGACCATATGGTCCCAAATGGTTTGAAGACCGTTTGGTTCCAAACGGTTTGAAGACCGTATGGTCCCAAACGGTTTGAAGACCATTTGGTTTCAAATGGTTTCAAGACCGTATGGTTCCAAATGGTTGCAAAACCGTTTGGCAGGTGAAGCGTCGGGGGTCGGCCGATGGCGATCAAGATGACAATGGCGAGGAAGGGGGTTGCCGCGGCGGCGCCAAAGATAAGGGCGACGGTAGTGGTATAAAATGAAACTGCGGAGGCATCGAAGACGTCGGAAATGGTAAAGATGATGGAGAAGGTGAAAAGTATGATGGTTTGATAGAACAGGGAGCCTTTGCGGTGTTGTAGTCATCGGCGATGGTGGCTCGTCTACCTTGCAGCTGCGGGTGAGGAAGACGACGACGAAGGGAAGCGCAGAAACGGACGAGTCACGATCGTTGTGAAAATGCGTGAAAGATGGAGCGACAACGACAGAGAAGACTTTCGTCAGAGGTTGTGTGGGAGTGGGAGCAGAGATGGAACAGTGCACCGAGGGTTAAGGGAGTTCGGGAATTGAAAGAAAGAAGAAGAAGGGGGGTTGTATTTATAGGATTCGGGGGTTGACCTTACAAAAACCCTAGGTCAAATGGTTTAGTGACCGTTTGACTCCAAACAGTTTCGAGACCATTTGGCTCCAAACGGTTTCGAGACCGTTTGGCTCCAAACAGTTTCAAGACCGTTTGACTCCAAACTGTTTCAAGACCGTTTGGGAGGGTTAAGGTTAAGGTTATGTTTATTTTTATATTTTTATTTTTGTTTTGGTTATGTGAATTTTTATATTTTTCAGAAGATAAACCTAAGTTAATGAGAGGAACAGGAAATAAAGATAAAAGATAAATGGTGGTACTCAGATCTTGGATTGCCTCCCAAGTAGTGTCTGGGTTTTACGTCGCTGACTCGACGAAGTTTTGATATTGTTATGTTGACACTATGGGGTCTCTGATCTCAATGGTCTGTCTCGGCATTTTGTCCGCTGGAGAATAATATTTTTTCAATCGATGTCCATTGACTGTCCTTTCTCCTTCATTGCCGTCAATAATTATGATGGCTCTGGTCGGGTATATATGTTTAATGGTGAAAGGCCCGGACCACTTTGTGCGGAGTTTCCCGGGGAACATTTTGAGCTTGGAGTTGAAAAGAAGGACTTTATATCCAATGTCGATGTCTTTTCTTTTTAGATGACCGTCGTGCCACATCTTGGTTTGTTTTTTATAAATCCTGGCACTTTGATACGTGGTCATTCAGAGCTCCTCTAGCTCTTGTAGTTGGAGTTGTCTGTTTTCTCTAGCACTGTTGAAATCGAAATTCAGTTGTTTAATATCCCACCAAGCCTTATGTTCCAGTTCCACTGGAAGATGAAATGACTTCCTGTACACCAAACGGAACGGGGTTGTCCCGATTGGTGTTTTATAAGATGTTCGGTAAGCCCAAAGGGCATCGGGAAGCTTGACGGACCAGTCAGTGCGATGTCTATTTATGGTTTTCTCTAAGATTGCCTTTAGTTGTCTGTTCGAAACTTCAACCTGTCCACTCATTTGTGGATGGTAAGGCGTGGGAACTTTATGATTGACTCTGTATTTCTTTAAGAGAGCTTCAAAGCTTCGCTCCAGAAAATGGGTTCCACCATCAGATATGACAGTTCGGGGGACTCCAAATATGGGAAAAATGATATCTTTAAACATTTTTATGACTGGTTTGGAATCACTAAAAACTGTGGGTATAGCTTCTAACCATTTCGAGACATAGTCCATAGCGACTAGTATGTAAGAGTATCCATATGAAGAGGGGAAGGGACCCATATAGTCTATCCCCAAACATCGAAAATCTCGAACTCCTGCCACATAGTGAGAGGAATTTCGTTTCTTTTTGTTATACCACCGGAGAGTTGACACTTGTTGCATGATTTTACAAAGTCATGGGAATCTTTTGCTATTGTTGGCCAAAATAAACCCGATTGTAGTATTTTCATAGCTGTCTTTTTAGAACTCATATGTCGTCCAGTGGGGCCGGAGTGACAATGTTCTAGGACAGGAGTGATCTCTTCCTTAGGTAGGCAGCGGCGGAAAAGTCCGTCTGCACATAGTCGAAAGAGATAAGGTTTGTCCCAATAGTATTGCTTGACATCGTGGAGGAATTTCTTTTTGTCATGGTAAGAGGCGGAAGGGTGAACGATTCCCGTAGCCAGATAGTTTACTATGTCAGCATACCAGGGGAATCTTGTTGTAACTTTCATTAGTTGGTCATCAGGGAGGGAGTCTCAGATAGGCACTTTATCCTCGTCCTCGACTTCATTACAGCTGAGGTGATCAGCGACAACGTTATCCACTCCGCTTTTGTCTTTGATTTCTAAATCAAATTCCTAAAGCATCAGCACCCAGCGGATAAGTCTGGGTTTTACGTCCTGCTTCTGAATTAGATATCGTATAGCGGAGTGGTCAGTGTAGATGATGACCTTAGTTCCAATCAGGTAGGAGCAGAATTTCTCGAACGCATAGATGACCGCCAAGAACTCCTTTTTTGTAGTGGTGTAGTTCTTCTGCTCTTCATCGAGCGTTTTGGATGCATAGTATATAACATAAGGTTTCTTGTCAATTCTTTGCCCTAACGCGGCCCCTATGGCATAGTCGCTGGCGTCACACATGATTTCAAAAGGTTGTGACCAATCTGGGGCTCTTAGTATGGGTGCAGAAATCAAGGCATTTTTCAGAGTTGTGAAACTTTGCAAGCATTCTTGGTTAAAATTAAACTTGGTGTCTTTGGTCAACAGTTGGGTCATGGGTTTTGCTATTTTTTAGAAATCTTTAATAAATCTTCTGTAAAACCTAGCATGACCTAAGAAAGATCGTACCCCTTTTACGTCTTTAGGTGGTGAAAATTTCGAGATAACATCGATCTTTGCCTTGTCCACCTCAATCCCTCTGTCACTCACTCTATGTCCGAGGACGACACCATCAGTTACCATAAAATGACATTTTTCCCAATTTAGGATGAGGTTCGTTTCATCGCATCTTTGTAAAACTTGGCCCAGGTTGAGCAGACAGTTGTCGAAGGAGTCTCCGTAAACTGAAAAATCATCCATGAATACCTCCATTATAGATTTCGTTAATCCCTCAAAGATAGCAGACATGCATCTTTGGAAAGTGGCAGGTGCGTTGCACAGCCCGAATGGCATTCTTCTAAAAGCATATGTTCCAAAGGGACAGGTAAAAGTGGGGTTCTCCTAGTATTCTGGGTGTATAGGGATTTGTTAGAACCCAGAATAACCATCCAGATAATAGAAGAACTTTTGATGAGCTAAGCGTTCAAGGACTTCGTCGAGAAAGGGCAAAGGGTAGTGATCTTTTCGAGTTGATTTGTTTAATTTCCTGTAGTCGATACACATCATCCACCCTATCAAAGTCCTTGTAGGCACTAGCTCATTTTTGTCATTTAGCACGACAGTGGTCCCCCCCTTTTTGGGGACCACTTGGACAGGGCTGACCCACTGGGAATCTGAAATTGGGTAAATAATGCCGGCTTTTAGCAGTTTGAGGACTTCAAGGAGGACCACCTCCTTAAGATTGGGGTTCAGCTTTCGTTGGTGCTCTCTTGAAGGCTTGAATTCCTCGACCATGGGTAGTCTATGCATGCATAAGGTAGGGTTTATACCTATCAAGTCAGTTATTTTGTACCCAATGGCCTTCTTGTGCTTCTTTAATTCGTCGAGAAGCCTTTCTTCTTGGTCTCTTGTCAGAGTGGAACTGATGATAACTGGACATAATTTTTCTTTGTCCAAGAAGACGTGTTTAAGTCCCGTGGGTAGAGTCTTCATCTCGGGAGCCTTGGGCGCTTCTGTTGCTTCTAAAATGGTGACAGATTTGAGCTCCTCAAAGGTGGTTGTCGGTGCTTCTTCATCTTTCTCTAAGTGTTGCAAACATTGTTGAACCAATTCATTGGCCGAGAATTCGACTTCTGGGTTTGTTAGAACATTCTCTAACTCATCAGATGGCTCAGATATTTCCAATTGGGACATTTGGTGAATTGCATCTAGGAGAAAAACCTCCTCTTGAATGTTGGGTCCTTTCATGTTGTTGAGGACTCGGAATTGAATTGCTTCTTTTCCCATTCTTAGAATGATTGTACCCGCTTCGACGTCAATGAGTGCCCTGGCGGTGGCAAGGAAGGGTCTGCCAAATATTATCAGGTATCTTAAATCCTCCCTGATATCCATGATGACAAAATCACATGGGACATAAGCATCTTTACCTATCCTGACTAGAATGTCTTCAATAATTCCTACGGGTGCAGTGATAGTAGAATCAGCCAACTGAATCATCATTGTTGTGGGTAATAAGTCAGTAAAACCCAATCTTTTACACATGGAGTAAGGCATAATTGATATGCTAGCTCTTAAGTCAGCTAATCCCTTCTTGCTTGAAGCATTTCCAATACAGCATCGGATACCGAAGGAACCAGGGTCCTTCTTTTTCTTTGGCATCTTATTAAGGATGATATCAGAGGTAGTATGAGCTAGTTTAACGGTCTCTTTCTCCTCAGTAATGTACTTCCTTGATAGCAAAGTTTTTAGGTATTTAGACCAAGCTGGTACTTAGGAGAGGGCATCGAGGAGAGGGATGTCGATATAGAGTTTCTTCATCGCCTCCTTGAATTTTTGGAATCTAGTGTCCATCTTAGTCTCTTTCAATCTACCTGGATATGGTATCTTAGGTTTATATTGCGGGACCTTTGACTCCTTGGGGGTTTGTTCCTTTTCCTTACCTTTTTAGTCTCTACAGAATCCTTAGTTGCTAGACTTGGGCTTGCATTTGGAACAAAGACAGATGTATCATCATTATCATGAGTGATCCTTGTAGCTTCGTGAAAGACACGACCTGATCTGGTAGTGATAGCATTCAGTTGTTCCGGTCTATTCTGGTCATGTCTTGGGTTCGACTCTGGTTGGCCAACAAAAGTGCCTACTGGAGGTTTCAACTCGGCAGCGATTTGTGCTAGTTGAGCATCTACAACCTTCTGCTGATCTTGCGGATTAGCGAGCATAGTTTGTTGCGATTGTAGCATTTGCCTGATCATAGTTATCTCATCAGTGGGTTGGGAAGGGATATTTTTCTATTGAAACTGTTGTTGTCCTTGATGTGACTGTTGTGGAGGTGGTGCTAACTGAGGCTTCTACGATTGTTGCAACTGAGGGGGTAGTTGTGGGTGCAGAGGAGGATGGATGTATTGGTAGTAAGCGGAGGGATTCCTTTGGTAGTTAGATCTTGGTACGTTATTTCTAAGGTTCCTTTGATTCTGGTTAAAGTTGCTTTGAAATCCTGGTGGCAGTCTATTAGAAGATTTTCCTTGCATTTGGTGTTGTGGATTGGCAGTCCCCGCAGGATTTCCATATCGAAAACTTAGGTGGTTTCTTGGTTGATTAGGATTATAGTAAACTTGTCCAGGCATGGAATGAATGGAATTAACTTGTTCGGGCATTTTCTCTTCAGGTTGTTCAATGATTGGTTCATACTGCTGTTGTGGTGGGTGCATATCCATCATCACATTGTAAAGCAGACCGCATGACAGAGTTGGGTGATCGGATGCGTGACAGGCTTCACAGGTTCCTGTGGAAGCTTTAACCTATTGAATTTGAGGGTTTTTCTTCTTATCGAATTCTCCAAGCGAAGTTTCAAGAGACTGTTGTTTACGAGCTATGGTCTTTAAGGCTTCAGCAATAGCCTTCATTTCCATTGATTCCTCAGCTTTATAAACTTTGAGAACTCCCTTTCCAGATGATCGTCCCCAATTGGATTGATTCTCAGCTCCAAGTGTGACGATTTTCCAAGCATCCTCGTAGTTCTTTCTCATAAAATTTCCTCCAGATGTGGAATCCAGAAATTACTTGATGTCATCACTCACTCCCCTATAGAATGTTTCTATTAATTGATTTTGGGAGATACCGTGATGAGGACACTTTCTTAGAAGCTCTTTGAACCTTTCCCAAGCTTCTGCGAGTGATTCTCCAGGAAGTTGGGCGAAGTGGTTAATCTGCCCCCTAATTTCGTAAGTTAACGAAGGGGGGAAGAACTTCTCAAGGAAATTTTCTTCCAAGGGAGCCCATGTGGTGATTATTGGCTCCCTATCAAGCGAGTTGTACCAGCTCAAAGCTCTTCCTGATAGAGTGAAGTGGAAAAGATGTAGCATTATTGCGTCGAAAGCAACTCTGGCTTGTGGGACCAGTCGGAAAAGTGCCTTGAACCTCTTCAATTGATCCATACAGTCATCTCTAGAACCTCCAGAGAATGCGATGCCCTGCATGATCTGAATCCATTGTGTCCAGATCTCGAAGTTGGGTATGTTGATGATCGGAGGCCGAACTGGATGATTGTCTTTGTAGTTCTTAGGGACAGCATAATCCCTTAATTGCTTGTTTCTTATCTCTAACTGGGAAGCATGGTTAGTTGCTTCGTTTTCAGCTCGGATGCGGGCCTATTCTTCCGCTCGGATCTCCACTTGAATCTGAGCATGGGTGTCAGCGATGAGTTGTGCTCTTTGAGCGGCTATGGCGGCATTGACCCTTTCCATGACTAGTGCAGCTTGGTGTTAATCTTCAGCCATGTGCCTGGCTCTTTGACGGTTAAGTCTGATGCGACGGTGGAAGCTTCTCTCTACCTCAGAGTCGTACTCTGGATCAGGGGAGAATCTGAGGTTATGCGATGATTGCATACACATTTTCTACCTGAGTAGAGAAAAGAACACACCTTTTAGATGATGCCAAAGATATGATGAACTTAAGAAGATATGGACTAATGATTAAATGAAAGTGTAAAACCCTAACCAACTAGCAAGATACTAAATGAAATAAAAACGTTCTGTAGTCCCTGACAACGACGCCAATTTTTGATGGAGCTTCCACTCACATGGAATTGCGTGCACCACTAAAAATCCTAATGATGATAAGTCTTTAAGTTTAGCCTTGCTTATACTAGATCGAGAACTCCACCCACATATGCTAAGATACGTGGAAGTCTTATTGTAGTATAGTTAAGGGTCGAATCCACGGGACAACGGTCTAGTTGGGAGCAACAAGATGAAAAACGTTAGAATTTCACTTAATCTCTTAATAGTAGGTACTTAAGTCAAAAGGTTGGTTTGGTTGTTTGTAAACTAAGAGCAAGTAAAGTGAAGCAAGCAAGTAAAATTTAAGATGTTAAACAATGATAAGAAGACACTAGGATGTGATCGGTTTTCACCGCCACTACTCATGGATCAAAACATGTAATATAAAACATAATCTGCAACAAAGATCTAAACAGTTAGTATCTTCGTAGGTTTAGTTTCCTTTCGGAGAACTAACTACGAGAAGTGAGGGAATGTTGCAAAGTCATCCATCCCCGAATGAATGGTCCCCTACTTTGCATCATTCCCTTCACAAAGTGTGTTCCTCGACTCATCAAGGTAGTACTTTTATACGTCAACTGATTCCATTTCATAGTATGAAAGTACAATGATGAAAGTGAGTTTACTCCACTTCTTGAGAAACACTCCTAGATACTGAAATAGATGCATGGTGGATACATGCACCAAGAACCAACATTCAATCGAGATTCAAATCTAGCAGTACAAACGTAGACAATTCATACTAAAAGATAATAGATAACACAAGTTGGTGATCAAGCAACAAGCATTCATTAAACGATTGATGTTGAACTGTCAAGAAAGAATCTCTATATTGCAAACTATGGATTACATTACATGAAATGAAAACATGGGTAGAGGGGCTACTCCCCACACCCTAGTGAAAGAGACTACTCGCTCATAGCTAGGACAAAGAAGGAGGTGAGAAGAGAGAGAGAGAGTGTGTCATCCCCACAAGGGAGAGAGGAAAGTCAACCCCTTAGAGAGAGAGAGAGTGACGATCTTCAAACTTCACAGGTTTCTCGATGATGAGGTCTCCTCTTCCCACCTTCTTTGGGGAAGAGAGAGAAAACAGCTTTAGGATGGAACGTGGATCTCAGACCGGTAGCCTTTGGGTGGAGGATGGAAGTTGGAATAGCTCTAGAGTCGTGGAGGCAGCCTCTAGGCATCTGAAACTTCCCCCTTGGAGAGGACCCCTTGGGTCTTATTTATAGGCCTTAAGTGAAGTCCAAACGGTTTGGACAATTTTGGGGACTCTGAAACCGTTTGGACCACTAGACCATTTGGGATCTGAAACCGTTTGGACCCCGAGACCATTTGGACCCCGAGATCGTTTGGACTCTAAAATTGTTTGGACCCCGAGACCGTTTGGACTCTGAAACCATTTGGACCCCGAGACCATTTGGACTCCATGCGGTCTTGGGACCGGTTGGTTTCATGCAGTCTTGGGACCGTGTGTCTTCATGCGGTCTTGGGACCGTGTGACTCCATGCGGTCTTGGGACCGTGTGGATTCATGCGGTCTTGGGACCGTGTGACTCTATGCGGTCTTGGGACCGTGTGACTCCATGCGGTCTTGGGACCGTGTCACTCCATGCGGTCTTGGGACCGTGTGAGTCCATGCGGTCTAGGGACCATGTGGCTTCATGCGGTCTTGGGACCGTGTGACTCCATGCAGTCTTGAGACCGGTTAAGTCTTTTGTGATTTTTTTGTGTCTTTTTCTGTAGGTAAAAAGGAGAAAAGTTAATCTAACAGTATATTTGCAATAAAAGAGGATAACTAAAGATTCTATCTAATATATCTAAGGAAGAGTGTGGAAAACTTAAAGGAAATTACTAAGATAACATCACAAAATTGGAGGTTATCAATTAACTTTGAAAATTTTTAGAGAGAGCTAGGAGTATTGGATTGATACAAAAATTAAACCATATATTCATCATAACAAATGCTAGATGTTGGTAACATTTGAGCTTGAGATTTCAATATTTGATTGATCAAATTATCCACTTTTGAAACTAGGGTTTAGGGTGAAGATATTATAAAAGAACATATATATAAAAGAGTACAAAAAACCACTTTATCACACTAATGATCTCTATTCTATTTGGTGTGTTCTTCATAAACACCCTTTTAATTGTGGAAATGCATTCATCGAACACCTTGGGTTGCAACTCTCTTGTGTCACCAGTGGGAAATTCAATCTGGGTGGTATGGTATCCGCAATAGCCCCTATTATGAGTTTCCTAGATATCCATCACAAAATCCTTAAACAAAAAGAGAATCAACACTTTATTGATATCCCCTATCTTATATCTACAAAAATTCTACAGCCAGAACCCCATCCAGATACTGATGCAATTGTTTTCTACAATTCTCCAACTAAACTGCTCCAGCCTACTCGTGCAAAGTTTACCGTAGCTAATACTACTTATGAACTTCAACACCTGTCCAATCAGAACATGCATTTTTATGACACTGATTCAACACCTCCTTCAACCTACCATCAAAACAAAAGTTCAGGGTACACTAGTACCAAGGGCCACCACTCGGATAGCCACAACACTAAGCATAAAAGGGAAGACGTGGACAAAGATTGTAAATTTCATACTCTACAACTAATATTGGCGGACATGGACACAACACAATACCGTATTGAAGCTGAATTACAATGCCAAGATCGTCAACTGAATCAAATTTGTCTTTGACAACAAGCAAACAAGTAATGGGATGTCAATCACGGTGACTACATGCCCACATCTTCAACAGCATAATACATTTCCCCTCGATACTGACTTTGCCTTAATCAGGATGAGAAAATGTTTAAGTGAGGGGTGGAGGTGTGTGGGAAGATTCAAATCCACCCAATTACCTTTTCTAAAAGAAACATCTTCTTCCCTATTTTTTATTTGCATCTGTCTTGATTTCCATTTTCTTTTTAATTTTTGTGTGAGTTGTGGCCTTTACCTAGCCAGACACTTTGATATATGCTAAAAATTTAAATATATGAATGAATTGTTCCCCTTTTTCTCAAGCTAAAGCATGCAAAGGAAGTTTTAAGGAATAAACATGTCTGGAATATATTTGGGCCCCGATGACAAAAACTAAGCATTCTTTCCCCTTGAAAGTGATGATAAGAAGATGGATTCTGAAATTTCAGGCCACACGTGCCTCCAACATGTCTTGCAACAATATTCATGAACACTTCTTTACCCTACATTAACTAAATTAATTGATATAAGAAGCACAAGTCAACTTCTTGCTCTCACTCCTCTTCCACTGTTTCTTACCTCTTTTCCATCCACAAGAACAAAAAGATGAAATTGTAACCATATGCCAAACCCTAAGTACAGGGTGGCATCCCTTGTTGGTATGTATTCTGATAGAGCTAATTATGTGATTATTGTAATGACATAACATGTTAATGATTTTATTAATAAATAAAGGCAAGCATCCAATTTATTATATTTAATTTAGTTATGAGTTACTGATATAACATTATAGATGTCTAGAGAATAATATTGCTCAATGATGTATGTCTTCAAGTACGTTACATGGAGAAATGAGATCATACAGATGTTCAGAGTACATATATATTCTCATTATGTCCCTGATCAATTGTTATTATGGAAGGTTAATAGACAATAATGACACATAAGATCAGGGAGTGAGTTGGTTGATGATCGAGTCGCATTAGTCATGATATGGAAATATCAAACTAAGCACATAGATATATGTTAGTGAATAGTGTATTGGACCAACCCACCTTGAGACTAACACATGGAAGCCATTTCCATGATATTCATAGTCAACTCTCGTAGTGATGGTGGTAATTGTGGTTCTTAGACTTGAAGTCTCTAAACTCATCACATGTTGTTAGGTATGCTCAAATGCAATCTTAAAACATGTGTTGTTATAAAGGTGATGATTGGGTGATTGTGACACATGGGGACTGACTCTGAGTGATAGAAATGGGATTTGTCCCTCCTACATGAGTTTGATGTCCTAAGACTCTTGATTAGCGAGGATAAGAAATGCATGTCCATGCACACGTGAGTCAATATGTGATATTGAGCTTACATATATCTCAGACATTCTACTTTGGTTCAAGAAACAAGATCGGATGTTGAAGAGGATGACTACTCCATGCCTCAAGTTCAATCTAGACCGGTGACAAAGGAACTATACAAACATTGTAACATCATACAAATAGTAGGTTGAAGTTGTTCTCCAACTTTCCATTTACTTGGGTAGCATTGATGTGCGACTAGGCACCACTCATTGCTTGTGATGTCATATGTTGTTATGAACATTCACTGCCAATGTAATATGGGACCTATAGGGTCACACACATAGTCATGACCAAGAAGAGGAGTTTAAATCTTGAATGGTGATTGAATTGATTGCTAAAGTGTTTAGATATTCAATTCACACAACAGATCAACTAACTGCACTGGCAAATGATTGACTCACTCATTGAGACTGTCATTTGGAATGCCAAATGATCATCTCAAGTGTTGAGATGGCCATTAGGAGTGTCAGGATGATTGGAATTGGATTGGTGAAGTTCTGCACAAAATAGGCTCCAACTGATTGGTTCATTGGGTAAACTAATCGGCTTGGGTAGAGAGAGATGACCGGTTCATCTAGTGAACTGACCAACTCCGTTGAACCAAAGGAAGGTTCTATTAGTTTTCCCAAATTCATGAGAAAAATTCAATCATTTCAAGTGCTCAATTATATTGATGCAAGGAATTAATGTTTTACATTAATTGGAAATGAATTGCCAATTTCATGTGCAATTGGTAAACTATGACATGGCCATCTCATAGAGAGAAACAATCATTTCTCTAGCTAAATGACCGTCTAGGCTACCATACAACCATTTTAGTTGTCACAAGTTGTAAAAATTCAAGATCTTCCAGTCCCTTCCACTCCCACTGTAACTCCCAAGATTTGAGGCCTTGGATAAAATGATCTTAAAAGGAATGATTGGACTATTCATATCACCAAGGTGCACCTCCTTTTCTAAGAGCCCATCACTAAAGAACTCCATAGTTAAGCATGCTTATCTTGGAGTGGTACCAATATGGGTGACTAGTCAGGAAGTTGACCCAGGGTTATGCGTGAGTGAGGAAAAAGTGTGCAGTTAAGGCTAGTGGTGGTCTGTGGGCACAGTCATCATTCATGAAACTCTACTAGAGCCTTGGGAAGTGGGCCCGGGCATTACAAATGGTATGAGATCCAATTCCCCTCCAGTAAGTGGGGCCCACATGGGCATGTGGCATGCCAGTCTTAAGTTGTGTGGTCCAGGCAAGTTGGAAAGGGCTATCCGCTAAGACGAGATGGAGCTACCCTTGCACTGGTAGCCATGGATGGGAGCTGGATGTCCATGGGCCATTTTGGCTCTGTACTAAAATGGGAAAGATATTATGAGGCCATATATTGAGCTTTAATGAGGATGTCAAGAGTCTAAGTGGGGGAGATTGTAACATCCCAGGATTTCAGGCATTGGATAAAATGATTTTAAAAGGAATGATTGGACTATCCATATCACCAAGGTGTGCCTCCTAGTGGTGGTCTTTGGGGCCAGTTGTCATTCCTGAAACTCTACTAGAGCATTGGGCAGTGGGCCCAGGCATTACAAATAGTATCAGATCCAGTTCCCCTCCAATATGCCAGTCTTAAACAGTGTGGTCCAAGACAGTCAGAAAGGGCTATCCTCTAAGACGAGATGGAGCTTCCCTTACGCTGCTAGCCATGGATGGGAGTTGGATGTCCATGGGTCATTATGTCTTTGCACTGAAATGGGAAAGATATTATGAGGCCATATATTGAGCCTTGACGAGGACGTTAAGAGTATAAGAGGGGGAGATTGTAACGTCCTAGGATTTGAGGCCTTGGATAAAATGATCTTAAAAGGAATGATTGAACTATCCATATCACCAAGGTACACCTCCTTTTTTGGGAGCCCATCACTAAAGAACTCCATAGTTAAGCGTGATCAGCTTTGAGTAGTACTAGGGTGGATGACCAGTCAGGAAGTTGACCCTAGATTGTGCGTGAGTGAGGAAAAAGTGCACAATTAAGGTTAGTGGTGGTCTTTGGGGCTAGTCGTCATTCCTGAAAATCTACTAGAGCCTTGGATAGTGGGCTCAGGCATTACAATTTCTGCATCCTCCAATTAAGGAAAGTCCTTCAAGTTGAGAGCCATTACCTATATTCCCAAGGATACAAATTAGTCAAATAACAAATAATAGAAAACAATTTCAATTAAATTTCAAATATTGTTTACAAATTGTAAAGTGATATTCCTTTTTCAAAATGGATACCTGTTGGAAGAAGTAACTAGATATCTAGTCCTCCTTTAACTTGTCTTTAGTCCTTTCAGATAATTTCCACCTGGTTTATCACATCTTGACAACTTCATAGCGTGTACCTAAAATGTCGACAAACAAAATGTCAGTCGGTATAATGAATTATATTGGTAAGTGGGGAACCAAAAGCTTGCATCTATTTGTAAAAATATATTGCAATCGAATCATTGCTTAACAGATCAAACTTTACGTCTTAAACATAACTACTCAATCCTAACATATCCTTGCCTCTGTGTTGTTCTTGTAGTGGACATGGATACTACCTTTCTCATATGGTAGATCCCAAATAGCCCCTTTTGATCCTACCATGTAGGTAGACCAAGACATAGAGCTGTATAGTCGTATGATCCTACCCAAAGGTAGACCAAACATCAACTCATGACAACCTGATGATCCTACCCCAAGGGTTGACCAATAACTAGGTCATCAATTTCTTGCATAGACTTAAAGCTATAGAGGAGGACTAGGATCTGAGCTAGTCATGCATAGATTTATGGTGATAACCATAGTCACTTTATAGTTGAATGAAATAAAAGTCAACTAAGAAGTTAATTTCAAGCAACCGATAAAACCTCTAAAATCACCGTGAAACTAGAGAGATTAGCCATAAGCGTAACCACATACCTTGATGGTGATCTGGTGAGCCATGCAGACCATGCAATATATATACTTCAAGTATATATCCAATCAATAAGAAAATCAAGCAATCCTCATTTTAGTTTATATGACTATAGATCCTAAAGTGTCAATGTCATATTAATCACATTAAATCTTACTCGGTCCTAATCTAGGGTTCAAGTTTCCTTGTTATCATGTTATCATGATGGTTATGTTTGGTACTCCAATTCCCATGTTTATTGAATTAATGACTCAATATTCCTATCTCATATTAAGTGTTACCATTATTATCAAATCTACCATACCCTTTTATTATGAACACTTAGATCCAATTAAGTTCATTTTTTAACATAATCAGACATGACCTTGTTTTCATAACACACATTCATAAATATCCACCTTATTATCCCTAATTATCACCTTTATTTTTATGGTCATGTTAGATTCTCATTATAACCAAAAACATCAGATAATCAATAGAAAAGAAAAGTTTTTTAATATTTCCAACATTTTAGTACCCAAAACTAGTGTTTCCATGTGCTAATTACCACTTTATAATGTATAACAAAACCTTTTGAATAAGAAGCCTAGTCAGGTTTTAAATATATTTTATTTAGATTCTACATGTTTTGTTCATCGATTTTCATATATAACTTGTCCTTATCAGATCATCCTAGCAATTACTATGAATTTTGCAAGATAATACTTAATGTAGCCAATACGACGCTGACACGTCAGCAAACTTGCTTCCTCTTCTATTACCTCTTTTATTGACTCATGGATCAATTTCTTGGTCCATTTACCCAACAAACTGAACTGGGTCCTCTCCCCTTCCTCATGCACATCTTGTTGGCTAAATGGACATATGTAAATCCCTTTGTTTTGATAATGACAAGCATTTCATTCTTGTTAATCTAATGTGCTACTTGAGTGTTGCAGGAATAAGGTGGATGACAAAGCACTAGGGAATCTATATGCTTGAATGATTGTAAAAGTCATGAAATGTAATCAATTGTAAACTTGTACAAATATATAATGTACAAGTACTTAGACTTCATGTAAATCAAGCGTTAGATCTTCCCTAGCTAAACACCACATTTAGATAGGTCATCCCCTTCAACAGTGTCACATATGCACACTCATACACACACTTAATGTCTTCATTTGAAACATTGAAACAGGGTCTATCTCGATCGACAAAATCCTCGACCGAGACACTCTCGGTCGACAAACTTCTCGACCGAGAAAGACCCAAGTAGCCGTTAGACACAGCTGAAAAGGTAGTTGGCAGTTGGAGATAAACGTTGCAAACACTTGATCCAGAGAGCCTGTCGGTCGACAAAACGTCGACCGAGTAGGTGTCTCGGTCGACCATTTCTCGACCGAGATGGTCTCTGACAGCAACTGCAGAATTAATTAACTAGTCGTTGTTAAAGCAACTAACTTATATCTAACGGCTAGTTAAGCACTTAGAAACCCCTAGAAAGTATCTAGAACATCCTTAAGCACTTGTAGGACATTCCTATAAATAGGACATGCCTTCGGACACCTAAACTTACTTGTTTTTACACTTGAGCAATCTTTGAGCATACACTTACATTGAGCAATCTGTTTGTGAGCAATTGAGCATATTGACAACTGGCTACTTCTTCTCTCAGCTCAAATTTCGTGTCTTATAGGCTAGCATCTCCTATCCACAGCAATCACAATTCCATACACATTGGTTAGGAGATCTACACGATTGATCTAGGCAAATCAAGCCTTGTGCTTCAAAGGATAAGTTGTAATTTCCTTTTTTCCTTTTTTGTTCACTATTATTGTTTGTACTCTCCTTGCTACTCCTAGGTTGGAGGCTGCGAATTGGAGAGGTTGGAGATCTTCTTGGTGAAGAAGGGGACCTTGAACTACTTCAAGAAGGCTGGTGCAACGGGAGGTTATTTCTAAAGAGGAAGGCTACTTCAAGGGGGAGCTTGGAGTTACTTCAAGAAGGCTACCTCGGGTTGGTGCATCTACTTCAAGTGAAGGATGTTCAAGGGGTGTAAGAAAGTATTGTATTTTGTGTAAATCCTTGTGAAGGTAATAAAATTGATACTTTCAAAATCCCGGTTGGGTAAGCAACCAGGTAGTGGACTGACAATCTTAGTATTTGCTAAGATTGGAACCACTCTAAACACTTGTCTCCTTCTTCCATTTTCAATTGTGGTTGTTTGAGTTAAATAATTGTTAAAATATTTTAAAAACTCTATTCACCCCCCCTCTAGTGTTTTTCAATTGGTATTAGAGCAGGCTTCAAGGAACCCTAACCAGGTCTTGAAGAATGGAGGGTGATGGTGATTACAACCGCAACAAAAGGTGCAGCCTTGACAAATCTACAAGATGTTGCAATTGGTGCTTAGGAACAAGCCACACAACATCTAGCTACCCATGGAGATCAAAGAAGGAAGATGAGCACAAAGATTGTCTTATTGCTACAACAAGTGAAGAAGAAGAAGAGGAAAGTCTTTGTGATTTATCTAAAGAAGAACTAGTTGCTAGTCTTGAAGAGACACATAATAAATATGTTGAGTGCAAGAAGAAATTAAAGAAATCTAATAAAGAAAATGATGAATTACATGCTAAGCTTCTTTCTATTACATCTGAAAATGAAGATCTTAAAAAGATCATTGAAGATCATGATATTAAGATAAAATCTATAGAGGCAGATTGCAATCTTCTTTCTTTATAAAAGATTAATTTGCAAACTCAAGTGAACGATCTTCAAAAACAACCCATCTTGTGCACCCATCTAGATTATGACACTATTGTCAAAGAAAAAAATTCGTTATCATCTAATCTAGATCAAGAAAAACTAGACATCAAGAAGAGAATGGATGAGATTGCTAAGTTACAACAAAAAGTTAGTAGTCTAAATAATAATGGCATTCTTGATCAAATCTTAAGTGATTCTTACCATCAAGTTGAAAGGAGAGGACTAGGTTACAAGCCTAAGGGAAAATCTCATCATAAACATAGTTGGAGAAAGACACAAGCACATCAATCTATACCTAAAGGCACAAATACATATATACCCAAGAACAACCTAGACCAAACTCATAGAAAGAGATATGAGGTTGATTCTATATGTTGTCATTATTGTTTGCGCCTTGGTCACTATTCTTTTTCATGTCCTTATAAGAAAAAGGATGTCGAGTTAGTTTGGGTTCCAAAACCTCCAAACTAAATGAACGGAATTAAGTTGAGATATGACCAAGGACCTTAGTTGCATATTTCTATGTCTATCTCAACTCAATGGCATAACAAATTAGTTCAAGTATCTAAATATCTAACTTGGATATATATATAATTCTTTTCTTACTGAAAACAGTACAGAACCTTTCTCAGTCGAGAATCTGTCGACCGAGAACAACAGTCGGTCGAGAAATGATCGACCGATTCGGTCTCTGTTGTCAAATCTAAAATAAATCTGCTGAATGTATTTTCAATTGATCAAATTGCTATCTATTTATTGTTAATGACTGATTTTACATGCAAAACAAGTGAAGAACATTTCTGAAAAACTTATAAATATAAATGAGATTAATTTGATTGATCCTCTAAAATAAGTTAAAATTGAAAATTATGTTTAACTTAATAAACAGAAATTACTGTTCTTATTCACATGATTTTGTATCTCATGGTCTATTCATATAGAAATCATGTGTTATGACATCTAGTTTAAGTGATCATGGTATTTTATGGAATTATCATTATATGCTTTTATTGTTCTATCATTACATCATGGATATGCTTTCACTATTTTATCATTCAGGTCATAAAGATGATGCTATGTTACAATAGATAATGATTATTGTATGCATGGATTCTTGATGATACATAGGCAAGCAAATGATTCATTTGTGATATGAAAAAGAATTCTAAATGCTTGCAACACATAAGATAAGAAATTTTTCAATTGGCATCTATAAGAACTTGAGATATTATTCCTTCTTTCAAGAATCTTATATGAAAATAAGGGTATAAGAAGAAATAGAATTTGATATTTACCTACAATAAAGCTTGTATTCTAGGAGAATTTGGACGGATATCTTCATATTAAGTATCACTCAAAATGTCTCAAATTGATATTTAATCGAGTTATATGCAGACATATGAATGTTCAAATTGGAAATCTGCAAAAATTGCCTCTTGGTTAAAATCAAGGGGTGCTTTGGTCGTAGTCAAAGGCGACCTAAAATAAGTTTGACACAATAATTATTTGAATATCATTCTCTATATAAAAATTGTGATTATGACCATAAAATTGATCAAATATTGGTGATAATAATCACAATATTACTCCCTTAGAGAACATATGTATGCTCTACAAATTTAGTCTATCATCTGCATTAAGAATCAGCTTAAAAATTCATTCATAGTAAGTTTGTCAGTCTACGAATTCCTCGACCGAAAACATCCCGGTCAGCCTATCTCTTTCGACCGACAGACTTCAAATAAAAATTACATCTGCAGAACCGAGACACACTTTCGGTCGACTATTATTCGACCGAGCGAATTTCGGTCAACAATTGCTCGACCGAGAATTGACCGTTGGGATATGACCGTTGGAATCTGACCGTTTGAATATAACCGTTGTCGGTCGACCGTTGGGCGACCGAGTGGCGCGCCTAGGATATGACTGTTGCCGGTCGTCGGTCGACAATTTGTCGACCGACCAGGTTACTGGATTGCTATAAAAAGGTGACTATGTTTATAAACTTAAGAAAGCACTTTATGGTTTAAAACAAGCACCTAGGAACTGGTATGAAAGGCTCAAGACATATCTTTTTTATAATGGTTTTTCTATTGGAAATTCAGATTCTACCTTATTTTTCAAAACATATACATCTGATTTTCTAGTTGTTCAAATATATGTTGATGACATTATTTTTGGAGCTTCAAATGAATCGTTGTGCACACAATTTAGTGACATTATGCAAAAAGAATTTGAAATGAGCCTCATGGGTGAACTAACTTTCTTTCTTGGTTTCCAAATTAAACAAACGCCTGCCGGGATTTTTATAAGCCAAGAAAAGTATACTAAAGAACTCTTAAAACGTTTTGGGATGGATCAGTGCAAACATGCTACTACTCCTATGGCCACTTCTACTAAAATTGATAAGGATGAAAATGGGGAACCTATTGATGATTCCTTATATAGAGCCATGATTGGTAGTTTGCTTTACTTAACTGCTTCTAGACTGGACATCCTATTTTCCGTTGGTATTTGTGCTCGATTTCAATCACAACCTATGCACTCTCATTTTCAAGAAGTTAAATGAATTCTTCGATACTTAGCCGGCACTACATGTTTTGGTTTATGGTATCCAAAAGGACAATCCTTGGATTTTAAAGCTTATACTGATGCTGATTATACTGGTTGTCGACTTGATTGCAAGAGCAATAGTGGTGGCTGTTTCTTGTTAGGGAGAGCTTTAGTATCTTGGTTTAGCAAGAAACAAAACATGGTTGCCCTTTCTACAACTGAAGTTGAATATATGGCAGCCGGATCTTGTTGTGCTCAAGTGCTTTATATGCAACAAGTATTAAACGATTATGGTTTTATTCTTTCATCTACACCTATCTTTTGTGACAACACAAGATCTATAAACTTAGCACACAATCCTATTTTACACAGCAGAGCTAAACATATTGAAATCTGTCATCACTTTTTAAGGGATCATATTTCTAAAAATCATGTTTCCCTTCATCATGTTGAAACGGAAGATCAATTGGCTGATATTTTTACAAAACCGCTTCCACTAGACCAATTCAACAAAATAAGGAAGCAATTGCTTATCACTTCTTTGGAAGATGTTTTCTTTGATATTTGTGCTTCTTAACAATGTCGTTTATTTGCATCATTTTGGCTTTTAATGGACATCTTTGTCATTGAATTTGTTGGGACATCTAATTAAGGGGGAGTTTTATTTTTAACGGATATTTGTTTTTGAAATGACAAAGGGGGAGAAATAAATATAAAACTTAGTAATTGTGCAAAACTCAATCAATGAGTTTCATAAACTCTTGGCTTTACATTGAAAGTTGCTATATTCCCTAAAGAATTGGATTTCATGTTCCATAATTCATGGGGAATAATAAGCACACATTTTATAAACAAGAGAAGAAATTCACAAAGGTAATCTTCAGGTATGAAACTCACATGTTTTATATTTTCTTATTTTATATTTAGGAAATGTTTGTCATCTTCAAAAAGGGGGAGATTGTTGGCTAAATGGACATCTGTAAATCCCTTTGTTTTGATAATGACAAACATTTCATTCTTCTTAATCTAACGTGCTACTTGAGTGTTGCAGGAATAAGGTGGATGACAAAGCACTAGGGATTCTATATGCTTGAATGATTATAAAAGTCATGAAATGTAATCAATTGTAAACTTGTACAAATATATAATGTACAAGTACTTAGACTTCATGTAAATCAAGCGTTAGATCTTCCCTAGCTAAACACCACATTTAGATAGGTCATCCCCTTCAACAGTGTCACATATGCACACTCATACACACACTTAATGTCTTCATTTGAAACATTAAAACAGGGTCTATCTCGGTCGACAAAATCCTCGACCGAGACACTCTTGGTCGACAAACTTCTCGACCGAGAAAGACCCAAGTAGCCGTTAGACACAGCTGACAAGGTAGTTGGCAGTTGGAGATAAACGTTGCAAACACTTGATCCAGAGAGCCTGTCGGTCGACAAAACGTCGACCGAGTAGGTGTCTCGGTCGACCATTTCTCGACCGAGATGGTCTCTGACAGCAACTGCAGAATTAATTAACTAGTCATTGTTAAAGCAACTAACTTATATCTAACGACTAGTTAAGCACTTAGAAACCCCTAGAAAGTGTCTAGAATGTCCTTAAGCACTTGTAGGACATTCCTATAAATAGGACATGCCTTAGGACACCTAAACTTACTTGTTTTTACACTTGAGCAATCTTTGAGCATACACTTACATTGAGCAATCTGTTTGTGAGCAATTGAGCATATTGACAACTGGCTACTTCTTCTCTCAGCTCAAATTTTGTGTCCTATAGGCTAGCATCTCCTATCCACAGCAATCACAATTCCATACACATTGGTTAGGAGATCTACACGATTGATCTAGGCAAATCAAGCCTTGTGCTTCAAAGGATAAGTTGTAATTTCCTTTTTTCCTTTCTTGTTCACTATTATTGTTTGTACTCTCCTTACTACTCCTAGGTTGGAGGCTGCGAATTGGAGAGGTTGGAGATCTTCTTGGTGAAGAAGGGGACCTTGAACTACTTCAAGAAGGCTGGTGCAATGGTAGGTTACTTCTAAAGAGGAAGGCTACTTCAAGGGGGAGCTTGGAGTTACTTCAAGAAGGCTACCTCGGGTTGGTGCATCTACTTCAAGTGAAGGTTGTTCAAGGGGTGTAAGAAAGTATTGTATTTTGTGTAAATCCTTGTAAAGGTAATAAAATTGATACTTTCAAAATCCTGGTTGGGTAAGCAACCGGGTAGTGGACTGACAATATTAGTATTTGCTAAGATTGGAACCACTCTAAACACTTGTCTCCTTCTTCCATTTTCAATTGTGGTTGTTTGAGTTAAATAATTGTTAAAATATTTTAAAAACTCTATTCACCCCCCCCTCTAGTGTTTTTCACATCTCGTGGGTGGCACTTCTTTGCATAAAGCTCCAGGGAGTCCGCTCCGATGCGACTTCCTCCTCCATCGGTCCCCATATGGCTGGCATGAGGTTAGGTAGTGTCTACATATACCCTCTCCTCTCCCTCTCTGGTAGGACTGGTACAAGTCAGTCTGTGGGGCCAGTCATCATTCCTGAAACTCTACTTGAGCCTTGGGAAGTGGGCCCGGACATTACAAATGGTATCAGAGCCAATTCCCCTCCATTCGGTGGGGCCTACATGGGCATGTGGCATGCCAGTCATAAGTCGTGCGGTCCAGGCAAGTTGCAAAGGGCTATCTGCTAAGATGAGATGGAACTTCCCTTGTGCCAGTAGTCATGGATTGGAGCTGGGTGTCCATTGGCCATTTTGAGTCTGCACTGATATGGGGAAGAGATTATGAGGCCATATATTGAGCCTTGATGAGGACGTCAATAGTCTATGTGGGGGAGATTGTAATGTCCTAGGATTTGAGGCCTTTGATAAAATAATATTAAAAGTAATGATTGGATTATCCATATCACCAAGGTGCACCTCCTTTTTTGAGAACCCCTCACTAAAGAACTCCATAGTTAAGTGTGCTCAGCTTGGAGTAGTACTATGATGGGTGACCAGTCGGGAAGTTGACCCCAACTTGTGTGTGAGTGAGGAAAAAGCACACAGTTAAGGCTAGTGGTGGTCTTTGGGGCTATTCGTCATTCCTCAAACTTTACTAGATCCTTGGGAAATGGTCTGGGGCATTACACCCACATAGACTAGGAACCCTCAACCTAGCCTCTACTATAAAATAGGGGTGTTGGGGGCTTACTAGAACACAACACAGAAAATTGAGAATGAATTGCTCTGATAATTGTTACCCTCTTGGTTGTGGTAACCAAGAGAGACCCAACAAGTCCTACCCGACTAGGGAGGGATAGCAACAGGAGAGAACAACTAAGGATCAATGTTGTGGGAGAGAAAGTTGGTGACTAGTACACCAATGGGAGGGACAACTTCTTCCTATCCATTCTGCAAGGATGACAGGAGTTGTAGGAGGTCAGTGTAGACTTCCATAGAGGTGTGAGGTTGTTGTCTGCTTCTAGGAGGACAACATCAGCCTACATTCTGTGGTGTAGACCAGGAGGTGCATCAATCAAACAAGTCCCAATGCAACTAGAAGACGGTTGCACATCTACAATGATGAGGTGATGTCGCTAGACTTTCTCAAGGACTAGGTATATCCTCAAAACCATCATTCCCATCTTATGGTTATTTACATGATCCACAGTTTTATGGGAATATGGTAGATAATTTTTTTGTTTCTGCTAGTCATTTTGTAGCCATATTTCCCTATAGTGGTATCAGAGCCACATCAATCTACTATATCTTTGGATAATTGATATGATTGGAATTTTAGTTTTATCAATGAAAAATTGCATGTGATGAGAATAATTTTTTGTCCAATCAAATACCATGATAATCCCAAACTAATGTATATATATGATATACATATGCAATTTACATGCATAACCCTAAAAGTGGTTTTGATGGTGGATGTGTAGCATGGTTGTGGCCAATAACTCCTATTATATATGCATGGTTGTGTGGTTGGTTAATCCTTTTTATCTCAGTCTACGTAACGAGCCTCTATCTTATCTTCTCAATGTAAAGTTAATTCTTTCCTACCCTTTCTCCCCTCAAATGTAACTTGAGGTTTCTCAATAATTATGTAATAGTAGAATAGTTTACTTTCCTATTATGACGAAGAAGAAGGATGTTCTAACAATGCCAATTGACCATCTAGGAGATGAAATGACCAGCTAGAGGGCCAAGGAGGACCAGAAGGATGAGCCAAACCGATCGGCTGGTGGACCCAACCGATCAACTAGAGAATCCAGAAGATGGTGGACAGAAGAACCATACGACCGATAAGACCACCAATGACCGGCTAGGAGGCGAGCTGATCAATTCAAAGGTTGAATCAATCAACACAGATTGGCAAGCAAATATCTTCATTAGAAACATGTTTTTGCATGTGATGTGGACCCTAGGATCTGGTAACTCCTTGTGGCTCCTAGAAATTGCATTGGGCTATCCATAACCATTGCTTTTGTTTATTGCATGTTTTCATTGTGGGATACAACATGTATATGATACATACTATATATATGGTGATTGGATAAAGTATATGTATTTATAAATAAAAACTCCCACAAATATAAAAGCATTAAGTCTTAGATGCTTTCCAATAGCAACACACATGAAATGCTTGATCAATTAGTGTAAGTTACTCCTTCGCATGGTGTGATATCTATCTCGTGGAAGTTTGATGGTAGATATGTAGGTTCTTCCATTGTAGGGTGCATATCTATCGTGTTGGCTATTGGGTCAGGATTAAATTGGTGATTCTTAGAGCATCTAAGCCCAAAACCATGCAGATGATTATGGTAAGGAGTTGCACATATCATCTATCCAGAATTGCATATAATGTGATTGGTAAAAGTTGCCTACCTTGATAATTGACTATGTTTTGCGGCGTTGGTCAGGCCATAGTTTAATTATCTTGGATTTGGCCCACTAGAATACTGTATTCTACAATATTCTAAATTGATATGTGAGGGCTATCAATTTGAAATAAAATAGTGTGAGTGATAATAATTAAAGACCTAATTAATATCGTCATTTTTTTTGAATCAAATCAAAAGTTTTGACAAAATGCAAATTTTCTCTTGTAGAATCAAATGATAAACAAATCCATTTTGTGATTGGTCCTTAAGAATGAAAAACTTGATAGGAAAAATTTCCATGATTGGTTTTGAACTTTGAGAAGGGTTCTCCATGAAGAGTGCAAGCTTTACTTCCTTGACAAACCAATGCCAGAAATACCTACTCCTAATGCACCTAGGGCCGAGGTGGATGCTTACTAAAAGTATTCCAATGATGCCTTAGATATAAAGTAGCTTATGCTTAGCTGCATGAACTATGAGTGGTATGAGTAGTGTGAGGACATGATTGTTCTTGAGATGGTAACACATCTTAAGAAAGTGACACTTGTCCTTACAAAGAAAGAAATGGATAATATCATAAAGGTGCTACTTGAGTCTAAGCTGACAAAGGGAACCTCTGTAGAAGAACATGTGTTCAATATGATTGGACATGTCTATCATATTGAAGAACTAAGATTCACCTCAAGTCAAGAGTTGGCCACGAATATGATTCTAAAGACATTTCCAAAATCATATAGTCACTTTATTGTGTGTTGTCACATGAATAATTTGGCCAGACCGATGTCAGACTTGCTTGCCATGTTGATTCATGCTAAACTAAGGTTGAAGAAGGATAAGTCTGTGATGGTGATCAATGGATATGAGTCTAAGGATCATTGTAAGTCCAAGAAGAGTTCTAAGGTTAAGCCCAATTCCAAATCTTCAACACTTAATATAAGGAGAAAGCAAAGTACAAGAGGAACTTATCCTTTGTACTTGAAGGCATTCAAGGAGAGAACATGGGGATGATGATATCCCCTTCATGTATATACATCATTGATATAAATCTATCTACTTATTCATCATGTGTACTAGATACCAGATGTGGATCTCACATATGTTTGAACAAGATCTAAAAGAAAATAGGCCTTTGGAAATGGGTGAGGTGAAACTGTGAGTTGCTAATGGCATAAGAGTTGCTACCAACACAGTCAGAACCTATAGCTTATCTCTGCACATAGGTCTTGTAATAGAGTTAAAGAACTTCTATTATGTAACATCTCTATATATAAACATCATTTATGTATCTTGTATGGACAAGTATGCATTTGAATTCCATATTAAAAATGGTCGATGTTCTATTTTCAAAGATAAGATCTTTTATGGTAGTGCCCCTATCTCTTATGGTCTTTACTTGTTAGATCTAAAAACATATGTTTATAACGTCAATACCAAAAGAGTAAAACTCAACAACTGAAACAAAACATACCTTTGGAATTGTTGTCTAGGGCACATAATGAGAATTGCATATCTAGACTCCATACAAATAGTTATCTAGACTCTTTTGATCTAGAATCAATAGAGACATGTGAATCTTGTTTGTTGGGAAAGATGGCTAAGACCCCTTTCACTGGTAACAATGAGAGGGCTTGTGATCAATTAGGACTCATACATATTGATGTTTGTGAACCTTTTAGAACAACTTCTAGAGGTGGGTATCAGTACTTCATTACCTTTATTGATGACTTCAATAGGTATGGCTATGTTTATTTAATGATACATAAGTCAGAAGCTCTTGACATGTTCGTGGAGTTTATGAAAGAAGTAAAAAACCAACTTGCTAAAAGTATTAAGACACTTCATTCTAATCAAAGTGGAGAATACTTAAACCTAAGAGTTTGATAACCTTCTTCAAGCCCATGGGATTGTATCCCAGTGGACTCCACATGGAACACCACAATATAATGGTGTGTCGGAAAGAAAGAATCACACATTGCTAGATATGCTGCGATCAATGATGAGTTTAGCTGAGCTTTCGACTAACTTTTGGGGATATGCTCTAGAAACCACCACGTATACACTAAACTGAGTACCAACTAAATCAGTTCAAAAGATATCAGATGAGGTATGGCATGGGAAACATCCCAAAGTGTCTTTTATGAGGATTTGGGGGTGTGAAGCTTATGTTAAAAGAATGTTTTATGATAAGCTTGGTCCTAATTTTGATAAATGTTATTTTGTTGGATATCCTAAAGAAATGAGAGGATATTAATTTTATTCCCCATCTGACAACAAAGTGTTTGTTTCCAGGGATGTGGCATTCCTTGGGATGGATTTCATTTCCAAAGGAATGAGTGGGAGGAAAGTGGAACTCGAAGAGGTTTGAGGCCGATGAGAGAACATAGAACCAATAGGTGAACTAGAGGAACAAAGAGAATCACAAGGTGTTGTGGAATCTCAAATTCCTTAAGCAACACAAGAACCTCATAGATCTAATAGCACACACCTTGAGCCTGAAAGATTTTTGGATATCTTGTGACTCAAGAAGGCAGTGAATTGGTCAGAGATGGTGAGCCAATAACCTATATCAATGCTATTGAAGGACTAAAGTCTGAGAAATGGCTTGAGGCCATGAAATTTGAGATGTAATCCATGTATACCAACAAAGTATGGAATTTGGTGGATCCACCTAAAGGGGTAAAAGCCAAAGATGCAAATGGGTCTTTAAGAAGAAGACTGACATGGATGGAAAAGTTCAAACCTATAAGGGAAGATTGGTTGCAAAGGGCTTCAGACAAGTTCAAGGTGTTGACTATGACGATACCTTTTCTCCAGTGGCCATGGTTAAATCCATCAAGATCATGCTTGCTATTGCAGCTTGTCATGACTATGAGATTTGGCATATTGATTTTGAAACTACATTACATAGCGGGAATCTTCTCGAGGATGTGTACTTGACATATCCTGAGGGTTTTATAAATCCAAAGGATGCAAATAAAATTTTGTAAGCTACAAAGGTCGATTTATGGATTGAAGCAAGCATCTCGGAGCTAGAATCTTGGTTTTTATGAGATAGTCAAAGAGTTTGGCTTTATTCAAAATAAAGATGAACCTTGTGTGTACAGGAAGGTTAGTGGGAGCATAATGGAATTCCTCATATTATATGTAGATGACATATTGTTGATGGGGAATGACATCCCTACTTTAAAAAAGGTAAAGACATGGATAGGAAATACATATTCTATGAATAACTTGGGAGAAGAATCACTACTACAGAAATAGCATTCAGTGTCACTTTTCTGGGCGTCAATTATTAAGGAAAACTGACGCCTTATATGTTAGGCGTCGGTTGTTTAAGCAAACCGACGTCTATATTCGAAGACCAGCCAGACACGGGTACCGCTTTGTATTCAGCGTCGGTTGTTTATAACAAACCGACACTGAAAGTCGGCCGCGAAATCCAAATTTTGATCAAAAAAATAGTGTCATTTTCAGCGTCGGTTATGTAGGTATAAACCGACGCCTATGTGCGATGAAAATTTGCGCGAAAAGTGTCACTTTCAGCGTCGGTTATCCTTTGATAACCGACGCTGAAGGTGGTTCCCGCCAAACAATTTCATGAAAATATCGTCCAATTAGGCGTCGGTTGTTGCAAACAACCGACGCTATTTGGGAACTTATAACCCGCGATCGCCCGACTCTTCCCCTTTCTTCTGTTTCATTGCGAGCAATTACCTTCTCTGCTTCCGGCGATTTCTCTCCGGCAATTTCTTCTCCAGCGCCATTTCTCCGGCTATTTCTTCTCCGGCGCCCCCTTCTTCGGCGCCCCTTTCTCCGCCACCACTCCTCCTTCTCCGCGCCCCCTCTCCGCCGCCCCTGTTGCCCGCCCCTGCTGCTCCAAGCGCCTAAGAACCGGTGCCGCCGCCACGCCTGAGATTAGGCGCCGCCTGGTGCTTTTCCACCGTCGTCGCGCTGCCGCAACCACCGCCAGAGCCACCAGAGCTGCTAGCTGCTCCTCCACCGCCGTCACTGCTAGCTACTTCTCCAGCCAGAGCCACCAGAGCCTCTGCCTTCTTCCCTCTGACAAGGTTGGTCTTCCCGCTGCTAGCTGCTCAGCTTTTTTATGCATCGATCAAATTGTTGTGATAAAAATGCATGTAATGTATTTGATTAGAGTTAATCTAATCTGGATGTTCATAATAATGGTATGTTAAATATGATGATTAGGGATAAATATAATGTCTAGTACACAAATATTAGATGATATTCAAGAAAACCCTAGTTTGATGAGCATGTTGTTAATCATGTTAATTATGATTCTTCTATATATTCTGATGTCACTATATAATTATGTGATCCCAACATATTAAATTGAATTAGAATGATTTCATGAATTACAGGGTTTTAAAGTTGATAAACATGTACATGCGGAAATAGGGTTATTAAACCAATGGTTATAACATAGTATGATCTTAATCTGATCTGGATGTTCATAATAATGTAGTATGTTAAATATGATGATTAGGGATACGTATAATGTCTAGTAAAGATTCCTAGACCTTTTGTTTGAAACTATTGATTTCTTGATTTATTATTTAATAATGCTCTGTTGATTAGGATTAACCATGTTGCCTGTACTTTATAGACATTTATTATATATAAGAATGACAACACATGTATTTGTTGGCCTAGAAACCCATCCAAGATTTACTCATTAGGAGTAAATCTTGGATAGTCCTCGGTTTGGGACTGTTCTTGAACACCTAATCTCACTTAGGATGTAAGTGTATAATGTGTATTGGGTTTTCGAGAAAATTTCGGTAGAATTTCCCCGTTTGTTCTCTAAGTACATATGTACTTAGAGAATAGCGGGGAAATGCTGCCGAAATTTTCTTGAAAACCAAATACACATTATACACTTACTAGTGAGATTAGGTGTTCAAGGATGGGATAGGTGGTACACATTTATTATATATAAGAACGACATCAAATGTGTTTTTTGGCCTAGAAACCTGTCCAAGATTGACTCATTAGGAGTAAATCTTGGATAGTCCCCGGTTTGGGACTATTCTTGAACACCTAATCTCACTTAGGATGTAAGTGTATAATGTGTATTGGGTTTTCGAGAAAATTTTGGTAGAATTTCCCCGTTTGTTCTCTAAGTACATATGTACTTAGCGAACAGCGGGGAAATGCTGCCGAAATTTTCTTGAAAACCCAATACACATTATACACTTACTAGTGATATTAGGTGTTCAAGGATGGGATAGGTGGTACACATTTATTATATATAAGAATGACATCACATTATACGCTTAGGTTGTAAGTGTATACCCTAATCTTTTCCTAATATATACTTGTTTCCTAATATATACTTGTTTTCTATGATCATAGAATGGATAGATCATGGATGTCCATTCGTAATCGTTGCACCCCAGAGTTTATATCTGGTCTTGATCAGTTATTAGATTTGCCGAGGAACATAGGAAAAAACCTATAGATAGGTTCTACTGTCCATGTAGGCATTGCGGTAACAACTTGAAAGTCAACACTGGTGAGGAAATCAAAAGTCATGTCATGTGCAACGGGATTGTACAAGGCTATACAGAATGGCACTGGCATGGAGAGATTTCAAAATCGAAACCAGTAGATGTCGATAGCAGTGCTTGGGTGGAAGAAGAAAGTGCCTCCGATGACGTAAATGTGAACGAACCAGTTCTAGAAGACATCGTTGATGCGATGTTGGATAGTTGTAGGGTAGAGCACACTGATCCACCTCCTATCTTTACAAACATTGTGCATGATGCTGAGATACCGTTATACACAGGCTGTGCTAAGTTTACGAAGCTTAGCGCTGTGTTGAGATTGTATAAGTTGAAAGCTAACAATAGATGGAGCGACAAAAGCTTCACTTCATTGTTGACTTTGTTGAAAGAAATGCTTCCTGAAGGAAACGAGCTTCCAATCTCAACATACCAGGTAAAGAAAATGTTGTGCCCAATGGGAATGGAGGCCAAGAAGATACACGCATGCCCGAATGATTGTGTATTATTTCAAAAGGACTATGTAGATTTGAAAGATTGTCCAAAATGTGGTGCGTCACGGTATAAATTGACGACTTCGAGGGAGTCCAAAACTGGTTCTCCTGCCAAGGTGTTGTGGTATCTACCTATAATATCACGGTTTCAACGCTTGTTTGCAAATCCAAAAGATGCGAAGAATTTGAGGTGGCATGCAGATGTTAAGAAAAATAATGATGGGATCCTGCGACATGCGTCTGATTCTCCACAGTGGAAGAAGATTGATCTATTGTACCCCAAATTTGGTGAAGAAGATAGGAATCTAAGACTTGGGCTTTGTACAGATTGGATGAATCCGTATGGGACATTGAGCAGCCAACATAGCACTTGGCCAGTCATGCTTGTTATATACAATCTTCCTCCCTGGATGTGTATGAAGAATAAGTACGTTATGTTGTCATTGTTGATATCGGGCCCTAAACAACCCGGAAATGATATTGATGTTTATCTTGAACCTTTGATTGATGACTTAAAGAAACTTTGGGCTGAAGGTGTGATGACCTATGATGCTTCAGCAAGAGAGACATTTCGTTTGCACGCTATGTTGTTTTGCACTATTAATGACTTTCCAGCATATGGGAATTTGTCTGGATATAGTGTCCAAGGAGCTAAAGCGTGTCCTATATGTGAAGAAAACACTGATTGCTAGAGAGCATAATAAGACTTTTACTAAGTGGTTTGAAGATAAAGTCTTACATCAACTATCTCAAACACCAAATGATATTACAGAAACTATCAAATGCCTCGCCTTTAAACCAAAACCGAATGTTATGTCTTATGAAGGGTTTGACATTAATGGATTCACATATTACACAAAGCGCCAAGATGATAAGAGTGTCGTCCAAAATAGTGGGGTCACTCTTCAAAAGTCGACTATGTACTTTGCAAGTGCAAAGGATAAGAGTCCACATGAAGCTAAAATGTCATATTACGGTGTCATTGAGGACATTTGGGAGTTTGAATACATAGATTTCAAAATTCCGCTCTTTAAATGTAATTGGGTTGATAACACCAAAGGAGTTATAGTGGATGAATTGGGTTTCACTTTGGTGAACTTTGAAAAGATTGGCGAGAAGGGTAAACCATTCATATTGGCATCACAGGCGAAACAAATATTCTATATCGATGATCCTGCGAATGATAAATGGTCGGTTGTTCTTCATGGTAAAAGACAATTCATTGAAGATCCTATAGATGAAGAAGAGTACTATGATAAGTATGATGACTCCAGTCCATTCTCAGTTGGGTTGCCAACTCCACAAAATATTGAAGTTAATGATGACTTATATGTGCGCGGAGATCACAATGAAGGATTGTTAATTGATAAAAGATCACAATTTTAGAGACATGTATGTTTATACAAATGCTAAATGTTTTCCTTTTTCTAGTTAATACAAATGCTAAATATTTTTGTCAAATTTTAGGTTGATGATGTACTTGTACCCACTGAAGCACTAGAGCAACTTGATGTGCAGCACCAAACACTTAACAAGAAAAGGGGCATCACTCTGTTGAAGAAGTTATTAGCGCTAAGTGGTAGTGGATCCAAATTGGTGGTGGAGTTTGATAATGGAGGAAATGCAATTGGAGTGAACTGCAATAATTTTGTAAACTATCTTGGGTGTACCACTCGGAGCCATTGTGGTGTTAAGTATGATAATTGGCATAAAGTTCCTCAAGGGAAAAAAGACTTGATATGGAAGGATTTATGTGTGAGTTATTATTATTTGCAATTCTATTTTGTAGATTACAAATTCTATTATTTGCAATTCTATTTTGGATACTAGTTAATAACATTTCTATTTTACAGAATCTGTTTGCATTGGATGAGAAGTTGCATCGTAAAAGTGTGATGCAACGCGCTGGAAAGATGCTTAGGAATTATAGGACAAATCTGAACAGAGAATACATAAAAGAGGGTGATAAGAAGAAGAAGTCAGCCCTTGAACAATGGAACTTCTTGGACAAAGAAGATTGGGACAATTTTGTTGCTTCAAGAAAATCTGAAGAATTCAAGGTATTAGGCGTCACTCCCAATTTAATTAATATACATTGTATTCACCTATTCAAGATTAACATTTAGTGCTACTAACCAAATCATTAATGTGCATACTAACTAGGCCCTCGGTGACGCACAAAAAGCAAGGCGTGCACTGAATGTGCATGACCACACTATGGGTCCAAAAGGCTATGCAAGCGTTCGCCAAAGACTACAGGCGGAGTCTGCGGCTACTCAGCAGTCTGCTGCTACTCAGAATCTGCTCCTACTCAGGAGTCTGCCACACCTATGCCTCGCCATGATATCTGGATAGCTGGCAGGCAAAACAAGAAGGGTGAAATAAAGAAGCCTGTAACTGCTGAGGCGGCTGCAAAAATGGTAAAATACAACTCTTAGAGAAATCGTTTGAATATTGATTATTTGTGGTGTTAACTTACCAATTTCTGTTTATGGTGATTAGCGGGAGCTGCACGAGCAGAGGAAACAAGGCATGTTCATCCCTCAGGGCACAAGGGATGAATTAACAGTTACTCTGGGTAACCCAGAGCATCCTGGACGTGTTAGAGGTGCCGGCGCTGGTGTTGGCATCAAAGCATTCTTTGGGCCATCCCAGCGCAAACCCAGAGCGAGACTTTCTCAAGAAGAGGTAACCTATTCTTTTTTTAGAATGTTACTACAAAAGGAAATTCATTAATAAGAAGCTAATGTTTCTTTTATCCATGTATAGGAGAATAAGAGAGTTGAGGATTTAGTTGCTAAGAAGGTCAACGATGTAGTTGCTGAGAAGGTCAAGGAAGAATTGTTGCGGTGGCAGGCATCTCAGGCTTCCAATCAGCCTATGGCGACCCACTCTTCTCCTGATGCACAGACTGCGACTAATCCTGGAGACCCATCTCCTAGCACGTCTGTTGTAAGTATTGTTTATGACATTGTAGCTAGTCTTTTCAAGATGATATGTTTTCAAGATTATATGTATATATGTATAACATTCTTTATGTAAATTTGTAGGCATTGAAGCCATGCCGCTTAAGAATGAAAGACTATGTTGTTGCAGAGGCGCAGGCTTACCAGTCCCTTCCTGGGGCAATGTTTCATGGGACTCCAATGCCGCAGGGCTACATTCGTGTGAGCCCGCTACATGTATTACCCGATTGGAGGGAAGTTGTGTTGCCATATGCCCACCTAGATATTGATACACTTGGTGAGGCAAAAGGCGGGGTGATATTGTGGCCCAAAGCAGATGTCGTCTACACGACTGAAATTGTAAGATAAATTTACATTGATTTAGACTGTTAATGTGTATATATGATGTCAACTGATCTGAAATTATATATATAGGTTAAAAAGAAGACACCAGGAGCACCTAGGCCTCCACCTCCACTTCCCGCATTACCAACTTGGGTTCCAACTGACCTAACATACCCGTTAGGTCCTGCTTGTAGGGGAATGGCATGTTGGCTACGGGCACATAATATACATTGCCCTATAATAGTTTCTTTAGATGCAGATTATGCAGGTCAATCATATGATAGCTCTTTATTTATACAAGATATTATTGAGCTGTTTATGTATGATTGGCTGAATACATCAATGATAGAGACATGGATAAGGTGAGATCTTGTTTATACATCCATATACCTTGTGTAAGATCCGGTGATCTGGTTTCTTATATATTAATGCATACGCCTATATGTTTTGCAGCTACTTAGTCGAAGATCATTGCAAACAATTTGCATTTGATCATTTGGGATTTTGATTCCATCATTGATTAGTTTGGTAGCTAAAGACCCTGATAATGTTCAACAATACTGTATAGATGCTTTTACAATTTTTGGTCAGCAAAAGAAGACGATAATAATAGCTCCATTCAATGTCAAGTAAGTTTACTTTATTTATAATTTGGACTTAAGAAAATTCCATTTTTATTTTGCATTTTGAGTTATTAATTGTTAACTTCTTACCTCTAGCGGTAGACATTGGGAGTTACTAGTTATTGTCCCCGGGACATTCACTGTTTATTATCTAGATCCTGCGGGGAGTACATTGAACACTAAAATTGGACACGTAATGAGAATGCCATTATTCTGGTGAGAAATATTTCATTTTTATATCCGTTAACATCTTTTATTACATTACTATTTACTTATGCAATTTATTGTGTTATATTAACATGTAGGGGTTTAGATGCATTCAAAAAGGCTGGAGGAACGGTCCCAAGGAAAAAGAACCATCCAATAAATTGGCAGAACGTACAAGTAAGTTCCCAACTCGAATATATATATTATTGATGTGAATTGTGCTTAGTTGTATTATTTTGTATGTTTCAATTTATAGTGTGCTACACAAGACAATGGCTGGGCATGCGCATACTATGTGATGTGATTTATGCAGATGATTATCAAACATACCGCATTGGACATCGATAGCATACATGAGGTATTATATATAGTCTCATTAGTTAGTATGAAATATATCAATCTTATTTTTATATAATTACTTATATATAAATCATTCTCTTTGTAGGTGTTTAAAACTGACCACACTATAGGTAAACACTTAAAAAATATACATGCTCCATATACGATGGAAGCATTAAATGAAATAAGAGAAGAATGGGCAAAAGCCATACAAGCAGTGGCAACTGTAAGATATAATTGGGATGTTGATAGCGATAATGAATGATACTTTGTAAATGAATATTTCTGAATGTTAATACATGTATTTGAATGTTTCTATATGTGTGAATGTGAGAATTGAATTGATGTCTGAATGTATGTACTTGTGTGAAATTTTCCTTGTGACTTTTGCAGGTTTGCGGCCTGTTTGTAGGCTGATATCAATGGATGTCGTAAACCTGCAGTTTAGAAAACTGAACTGCAGGTTCTCATCCTGCTGCCCAGCCACAGCAGGCCTGCAAACTGATATGAAAAAAAAATAGATATAGGCGTCGATTATTTATAGAAAACCGTCAGCAAAGACCTACAGCGTCGGTTTTTTTCAAAAAACCGATGCCTGATGTGGCCAAAGCAGTCCTGGAAATGGCGTCGGATATGCGTATCAAACCGACGCCTATTTAATCTATAGGCGTCGGTCTTTTGGTATATAACCGACGCCAAAAGTGTTTGCGCCACAGAAAATGGCGTCATCTAGGGCACTTTATGCGTCGGTTATCTACTAAAAGACCGACACTATATTCCATATAGGCGTCGGTCATTTAGTAAATAACCGACGCAGAAAGTGCCCTAGATGATGCCATTTTCTGTGGTGCAAACCCTTTTGGCATCGGTTATCTACTAAAAGACCGACGCCTATAGATTAAATAGGCGTCGGTTAAAAAACCGACGCCGAAGTGTTCGACCTTTAGCGACGCCCACATAGGCGTCGGTCGGAAACCGACGCCAAATGGGGTTAAACGACCGACGCCAAAGGTCGTTTCTGTAGTAGTGAATGCTACATCTTGGGGATAAAGATCTATAGAGACAGATCCAAGAGGGTTCTTGGACTAAGTCAAAACATATACATTGACAAAGTGTTGAAGCAATTCAACAAGAAGAAGTTAGAGAGAGGAAGCCTACCCATGATACATGGAGTTTCCATCTCTAAGGGTCAAAGTCTCAGTTCTTGTGAAGAAAGGGAACACATGAGTTTTGTTCCATATGCCTCAGCAATAGGATCAATAATGTATGCAATGTTGTGTACCTGTCCAGACGTCTCGTATGCCTTGAGCAGGATGGGAAGATATCAGTCAGACCCAGGTGATGCTCACTGGAAAGCCATGAAGAACATCCTTCAGTACTTAAGAAGGATTAAGGATCAGTTCTTAGTCTATGAAGGATAGGAAGAGTGGGTGATAAGAGGTTACATAGATGAAAGCTTCCATACTGACAAAGATGATTACAATTTGAAATCAAGATATGTGCTTTAGCTAAACAATAGAGTTGTAAGATAGAAGAGTTCAAAGCAAGAGACAGCTGTCGATACTACAATAGAGGTTGAGTATATTTCTGCATGGAATGTAGTAAAGGAGGTTGTATGGATCAATAAGTTCATTACAGAACTTGGGGCGGTTCCAAGCATCAGTGATGCAATCAAGCTGTTTTGTGACAACAATGGATCTATTGCACAAGCTAAGGAACCCAGTTCACATCAATGCTCAAAGAATATACAAAGGCAGTTCTATCTCATATGAGAGATCGTACAGTGGGGAGATATAAATATTTGCGAAGTACCAACTGAGAACAATATTGTTGACCCCTTAACAAAGGCACTTTCACAACAAATGCATGATGTACATGTTAGATCACTTGGAATATGATTTCTGGGTGATTGACTCTAAGTTTTAGTGGGAGTATGTTGGTATGTATGCCCAGAGAGCCAATCATGTTAATGGCATAATCTATAAATGATTTGATTAATAAATAAAGGCAAGCTTCCCATTTATTTTGTTTAATTCAATTATGAGATAATGATATAACATTATAAATTTCTAGAGAATAGCATTGCTCAATGATATATGTCTTCAAGTATGTGGCTTGAAGAAATGAGATCATACTGATGTTAAGAGTGCATATATATTCTCATTATGTCCTTGATCAGTTGTTATTGTGGAAGGTTGATAGACAACAATGACACATAAGAATAGTGTGTGAGTTGGTTGATGATAGAGTCTCATTAGTCATGATATGGGAATATCAAACCAAGAACACATATACATGTTAGAGAAAAATGTATCAGACAGAACCACCATAAAACTGACACATGGAAGCTATTACCATGGCAGTCATAGTCAGATCTCATAGTGATGGTGTCGATTATGGTTCTTAGACTTGAAATCACTACACTCATCACATGTCATTCGATATTCTTTAACATCATCAAACACCATACTAAACCATGGGTTGTTATAAAGGTGATTATTTGGTGACTATGACACATGGGGAATGACTGTGAGTGATAAAAATGGGATTTGTCCATCCTACAAGAGTTTGATGTCATAGGCCTCTTGATTAGCGAGAATAAGAAATGTGTGATCATGCACATGTAAGTCAATATGTGATATTGAGTTGACATATATCTCAGACAGTCTGCTCTTGTTCAAAAAATAGGATTGGATTTTAAGAGCATGACTGCTCCACGCCTTGAGTTCAAATTGGACACCGGTGACAAAGGAACTTACATATATCTGAGACAGTCTACTCTGGTTCAAGAAATAAGATTGGATTTGAAGAGCATGACTACTCCATGCCTTGATTTCAAACTGGACATTGATGACAAAGGAACTATACAAACACTATAACATCATACATAGATTGTAGGTTGAAGTTTTTCTCCAACTTTCCATTTCCTTGGGTAGCATTGATGTGCGACTAGGCACCGCTCATTGCTTGTGATGTCATAAGTTGTTATGAACATTCACTTCCAATGTAATATGGGACCTATAGGGTCACACACATAGGTCTTAACCTAGAAGAGGAGTTTAAATCTTGAATGATGATTGAATTGATTGCTAAAGTGTTTAGGTATTCAATTCATGCAACAGATCAGCTGACTACATTGCCAAATGATTGACTCACTCAATGAGACGGCCATTTGGAGTGCCAAATGATTGACTCAAGTGTTGAGACGGCCATTTAGAGTGTCAGGATGATTGGGACTAATTGGTGAATTTCTCCATGAAATTGGCTCCAACCGATTGGCTCAAGTGTTGAGATGGACATTTAGAGTGTCAGGATGATTGGAACGAATTGGTGAAGTTCTCCACAAAATTGGCTCCAACCATTCAGCTCAGTGGGTGAGCCAATTGGCTCAGGTAGATCAAGATGAAGTATTCACCTAGTGAAACGATCAGATTAGTTGGGCTGAAGGAACGATCTAGTAGCTTTCCAGAATTCATGAGAAAAATTTGATTGCCTTGAGTGCTCAATTTTATTGATGCAAGGAATTAATATTTAGCATTAATTAGAAATGAATTGCCAATTTCATGTGCGATTTGGAAACTAAAAAATGACCATCTCATAGATCAAAACAATCATCTCGGTATCCAAATGACCATCTAGCTTTACAGACAAGAATTTTGGTGGTTACCGGTAGCAAAAATTCAAGATCTTTCGGTCCCTTCCACTCCCACATAGACTGGGAACCCTGACCCTGGCCTCTACTATAAATAGAGGGGTGTTGGGGGCTTCCCAGAACACAACACAACAGAGACAATTGAAAATTAGTTGCTCTGAAAAATGTTGTCCTCTTTAGTTGTGGTAACTAAGAGAGCACAAGCAAGTCCTACCCAACTAAGGAGGGATAGAAATGGGAGAGAACAACTGAGGATAATCATTGTGGGAGAGAAAGTTGGTGACTAGTACATCAACGAGAGGGACAACTCCTTCCTATCTGTTCTGTAAAGATGACAAGAGTTCTAGGTGGTCCATGTGGACTTCCATAGAGGTGTGGAGGCTGTTGATTACCGCTATGAGGACAACATCAACCAGCAGTCTGTGGTGCAGACTAGGAGGTGCAACAGTCAAACAAGTCCTAGTGAAACTAGAAGACAGTTGCACATCTACAACAATGAGGAGATGTCACTGGACTTGCTCCAGGACCAATTATATCCTCAAAACCAACCTTCCCATCTTATAGTTATTGACACGATCCACTAGTTTATGGGAATATGGTAGTTAAAATTTTTGTTTCCACTTCCTATTCTGTAGCCATATTTCCCTACATCCTTTTGATAAATACTCCAATCTTTTTACTTTCGTCTACATATATGGCATGAATAAAATAGGCCAATGACCCAAAAGAAAACATGCGGTCAATGTAACCACAACCAAACAAAAGGTCTCAAGTGGAATAGTGGAGAGACAAACTAAATAACCAAATCCCAGATAAGCTCTCCAGTCAAATAGAGGAGAGACCAAGGAATTGAGTTCATGTCATGCCTTTCTCCCCTTGTCATCTAGTTTTTCATACCCAGGGAACTTATCAAAATTTTCCCCAAATAGTGAATAGCCCTAACTTATGCTTACTTCTATTTGCATGGACATATCAAGAGTATTATTGATATGAAATCAGTTTGTTGTAGGTTCTAGGGTCTAATGATTAGAGGAACAAGCCCCGATTGGGTGATATCAAGTGTGTCTATGCGACCCCTAAGGATTAGGGTCGCTTGATCAGGATTGGTGGAATAGGGACCATAAAGTTTGCTTAGTTGGGAGAGGAAGGATTTGATTCCAATACCAAATGTTGATTTCCTTTTTATTTTGCTTTACCCAGGATGAGCAAATGTTTAATTCCAAGGTAGTTTGATGAGTGTATTTATACCCATTTTTACATATTGTTTTACTTGCTTTTTAGGGGTTTTTGTGTTTCTATTTCCTATTTTTGCTTCATATTTACTCAAATACAATTATCTTTCCTTTTCTGAACTTTAATTCTTTTTTCTATATATTTTATGTAGAACCAATCAAAATCGTATGACAATGCCCAGATAGACAACAAGCCCCCACCATTCTACACCTCAAGGGAAGGAAGGCCCAAAATATCTCCATTTGTTCACCTTCCAACCACCTAATCATACGACCGCCTTACAAATGGATGACTTGCTTTGCATATACATTATAATCATGGATATGTAGGTTATAACACCAGAGCGATCTTATTATCACCTTAAGGTGTCACAACAAGGGATAGTGAGGTGATTGGTCTATGATCATCTATGTGACAATGATGGTCGGTCGTTAGTGAGGGAGTCCAGTTGGAATGAACTAGGAACTTGGATGTTGTGGATGGTCAGTTCTGAGGAAGTTTAGGCCAAGTGACAACCTATATCATGTGAGGGTTCCACAACTAAACCTCTATTTAATAACTACTATTGAAGAGTTAGATCTTGTTAGGATAATTACACTAGTAGTGGTAGAGAAATGTAACGACCCCATCTCCCAATAACCCCCAATTAAGGGAGACCAAGAGGTCACAGTCATTATCCCAATTTCCCGGATTAAAGGTTTGACAATTAATCAATAATAATTATGAAATGCTACTAAACTATACTGAAAGATGGAATAAAATAAAACTTTGCATACCTTTTTTAAAAACATGGATATCTAACTTCTATCCACATATGGACTCTATACTAACTAATCCTCCTTGCACTTTATTTCTTAATTCACAATATGCCACTTTACTATTTGTCCTTTTCAATTTTACCTAAAATGCCGACAAACAAAATGTTGGTCAGCATAAATGAATATGCGGGTATGTGGGGCAATCAATAATCATGCAATTAACTGTAACAACATAATGCAGTCAATTATGATTTAACAAACCACATTACGTTTTAAAGATAACTGCTCAATCCATACATACCCTAGCCTCTACGATGTCCCCGTAGTGGACCTGGATGCTACCTTCCTTATGGTAGATCCCCATTAAACTCTGCATGATCCTACCTAACATGTATATCAATATCTAGGGTTGAGTCGCAAGGCACTACCCATAGGTAGCCCAATCCCTGACTCATGGTGTGCTAAAGAGTTGTATGGCACTACCCATAGGTAGCCCTATCCCTAACTCTTGATAACATGATGGTCCCACAAGTAGACCCTTTACTAGGTTACCCTTTCATCATTAGCAAAGCCACAGAAGAGGACAACCGATAAAAGTCACATTATAGTTGCATGAAATAAAATTCATCCAAGCAGTTATTTTCAGGCAACCGATAAAACATTTGGGAATCACTGTGAAACTAAAGTGATTAACCATAAGCATAACCACATACCTATCATGCTGATTTGACACAAAATTAATCGAATCAATGTAAGAAATACAATAGGCAAGCAAGCACACAAAGAGATCCTGAAATATGCAAATAATTTCCTATCATTGATCATGGCATCAAGATCTATTAAACCTAGCTCGCTTCCTAGGGTTTCTAGTCCACTTTTAAGGTTTCCATTACAATTAGGGTTTCACTTCATTTTTACTATTTTAAGCCATAATTTTATACAATTACTCAGAAACCCTAATTATCTCATCTACTCCTCAAGAAAGATATTAAGGTTACCTTTTAACAACATAAAACCCTAATTTCGGATTAAAGGCACAATTAAAAGTCCATTAAGTCTATTATGCCCCATTTCATTAAAGCTACCATTTTTATCCTTTTAATTCATGACAAGATTATTAGGCCCAATTATCTTCTTTGGTTCCTTTCAAATGAACTCTATTTATAACTAATTCCACCTTTATTCCTTTGAAAACCTTAATTACTATATTAAGGGTATTTATCCACAATTAGAAACTTTTATACACGAATTATCTTAGAACCATCATATCTCAGCTTATTCATGAATTTGAACAATTAAAGCCATTAAGAGTCACAATTACTAACATTAGGGTTTCAAGGCCCATTAAAGCTCATTTATGCACATGGAACCCTAAATTAATCCAATTATGTGCAAAGTTCATCCTTTTTGTTCTTAATGTACATCTTTATAATTAATAGGTTAATATCAACTTTAATCATCCATATAACCCCTCTCAAAACATTAATCATCAAAGATTAGTGTTTTTCATTAATAAAACCTTTAAAGATAGAACATTTACATACTTTTTAAATTTCAAGCAGAATTAGGCTTCAATTACATTTTAATTGAATTCCTTGCATTTTTCTGATCAAAAAGCACTACTTATCTATATTTTTCAGCCAAAGGATCTATTTTTAATGATTTATACAAGATTCCACCTTTTTCTTGAATATTGGGTAGAGAGGCGACTAACCTTTTGTTTTTCAAAAAACTTTGGACCGTTGGATCCTCAGTCGCCTTTAACCTATGACGACTGTCTCGCAAAAACATGATTAACTAATGCGGAAGCGGTAAACTCTATGGAAGTGATTGTTTAACTAGCAACGGAATAATGAAAAATCACTAGAAATTAAAACTTTTTAAGAAAAGATCTTTAATCCATAAAACTTCTTTATAAGAAACAGGATAAACAGTTTACATCATGTTTTAACATTACATCTATGTGGAATCACCTCTCGAGTGATTACATACATCCATTGCCATGCTAACTGTATAAGGCAAGATACAACAAAATCTCGAGGCTTAAAGACAAAAACCTCAGACCTACTGACTCCTAGGACCTGAGAGTACAGAGATGACATAAGACATACTATCTACAAGACTTGACAGTCAGTATCTCCACCTGAGATTCACTGCTACCCCTAATACTGTTGCTACTGTTGTTACTCATTCTTAAATGGATTCCTTCGTCCTCGGCGTCTACCTAAAAGGAAGAATCCCACAGGGGTGAGATAATTGAACAATTGTCCCAGTGAGAGTTATAACTCTCCACCAGAAGGTTTGTTATTGCAATAAGGAATAACATTAAGCAGTATGATTATTAACATTTAACAGCAGGTTTAATGTCAGTAAAACAACATTTCAATTATAATCTAATTGGATATTAAAGCATATCTCATTAAAGAATATGAAGAACATATATAAACTATGTAACATCAAACATTTGTTTCTCGTAGTTCAACCTAAGCAATTATGCTACACGGCTAATTATATTTTTCAAACATTATTATGCCCTGTGGAGATGAGGTATACTGCTCATTATCCAACCGACCATTATGAAATCACGTCGGTACCATACATAGGTCATCAAAAGAGCCAGATTCTTATGACCTCATCTTCCTCAGTCAGTAAGAGGATTTACTTGCAGGACATCTTGTGTCTCTGCTATGATAGCTATCCAGTGTATTCTGGAAACTTCGCTATAGAGTTACAGTGGTATTATGTACTCTCTTCATCATCGAAAGATCTCTTGTTTATCTCTCATCGACGCGGTATTGGTGATTTCTTCGGGAAATTGGTGATACATCATCCTGGTATAAACATATAATGAAGGATTGATAGGTTAATAGTACATCCTACATCAATTCCTACATTAGGACGTAAGGATATTCACATCCATAAACCCCCATATACTCAAAAGTATATGATCCAAGAGTTCCCTTAGGAAAACCTGTTTCACCATCATTTGGTCTCTGACAATGATGGATCTATGGTCAGGGCCCTACATGATATGATCATACTTGATTTTTTAAGTACATTTTAGCATTCTTTTAGCATCAAGCATGTTTTCAAACATAAACAATTAAAACATCTGCTATAGAAGAAGAATACTAAATGTATCAAGTTTATTTCACATCAATTATCATTTCATAACTATCTCATCATTATGGTTCAAGAACAGGGGTGTTCAAACCCTTAAATCGTCATAAGTCATCTAATAGCATGACCTTAATTGTAACAATGTAAATACTACTCAAGGCTCTTACAGTCCATCATTCTCATATGTTATCCCTTAAACCAGGCAACATAGTATATCATTATTCATAAAGCTTATAAAATGCTTTTAATGAATAAAACATCATAACCCTTTCCTGTATATGATTACCATTTGCTAGTAACCTGCATGATTAGCATAATTGAAGACATGCATATATAACAATATCAGCACAATACCAATTCTTTTCAATTTATTCATAGAACACCACGGTCGTGCCACCTTGCATGGTCGTGCAAAGTAAAGCTACCACGGCCGTACTCCCTTGCACGGTCGTGCTATCAACATCATACCATGACCATGTTACATTACCATTGTTGATTTCTAGGGTTAGGATTTATTCAACTCAATTAGGGTTATTAAACCCCTTAAACTTATAAGGCATAAGGATTCCTCATATTATAATTCATTCGAAAGGGTTTCATACTTAAAAGCATAACCCAAACCTAGGGTTAAAGTACCCTACCTTTCATTAATTAGGGTTTCTATTCATATCACATCTCCCCTAGATTAGGTTTATGATTAATATCCCTCCATTAGGGAGTACTTATTTCACATCATGTTATTCCCCTAGAATTAGGGTTTACTATTCACATTACATGATTTACCCTAAAATTAGGGTTTACTATTCACATTACAGTAAATTGAGGTCTTACCATCATTATTTATGAAGATTACTTTCATTAACACCTTCAAATTAGGTTAAGATTCATAAACTCCATAATTAGGGTTTCCATGATCTCCTTATGAAGGATCATACCCTATTGGTGTGTATTGATACATTTTAAAGGTATTTTATTTGATTGTTATTGATATTAGGAGTCTTCTCTCTCCTCTTACTAATAGATGATGTTTACATCACTCTTGATTAGGTTAAGTCAACTCAACTTTGACTGACATAAGTCAAGTCATCACCATTAAGGTCATTAGGGTTTACCTGATCGAGGGTACTAGTCACACTAACCCACTAAGGGTACTTTTGTAATCTTCACCATTGACCCTAACATACATTAGTTTAATAATTACTTAACCCCTGAATGACTTTAGGTGTCTTCAGGGTTTAGGTTAAACAACCATTGAACCATCTAAGTCTTTAAAGCATTAAGCATTCTTGACCTTAAAAGATTCCAAACGGTTTTACACTTTCAACCTCCAAACGATTTTGAAACCCCATGAATCCAAATGATTTTGAAACCATTTGGTCCCAAACGGTCTTGAGACGGTTTGGACTCAAACGGTCTTGAGACCGTTTGGTCCAAACCTCCTCAAAACCGCATGGACCAAGGATGGTCTCAACTGCACCAATCAGTTTAGGGTTCTCAATATTTATTCCTTCAATCATTGAATTCATGGAACCAATCATCAATTGGACCTATCCTCATAGTTCAATTGAGTTAAATAGTTCAAACTTAAACTGATTTGACCCTCAATTGACCCTCAATTATTCATCAATTATGGTTTGATTCTAATGAATAACGGTTTGGAATCGATGATCCTTCAATACTAATCAATGTAAGACTAGTTACTTTGAAACCATAGAACCATCATCCAAATTGGGTATGACCTGGCCCCAAACGGTCTTGAGGTCATTTGTATGACCTCCAAACAGTCTTGAGACCGTTTTCCCATCATATCACCAAAATCCAAGTCAACCAATTAAGGTTTGGATCATTGGATTGATCACCAAATCAGCAATTGATTACACTTTAACTTAGTAACATTGGATCATCAGTTTCTTAACCATACTCACCCCTAGACCTCCAAACGGTCTTGGGTGACCTCCAAACGGTCTTGAGACCGTTTGGATGAGCTCCAAACAGTCTTGAGACCGTTTGGCTCATCCAACCCTTGGATTCTAGTGAAATTCTATCAAAGATTGGTCTATCGAGTTGATCAACAAATCAGCACTTAATTGTAATATGATTTGGTACCTTTGGACCTTCAATTGGTCAACTATACTTAACCCCAGACCTTTAAACGGTCTTGGGTGATCCCCAAACGGTCTTGAGACCGTTTGGGTGATCCCCAAATGGTTTTGAAACCGTTTGGGCCAATCAACCCAAAACATCATCTCATTCACTTGCAAAATCAGCATTTAGCCTATTAGGGTTCATACCACATCTTTGGATCTTCAAACACATATCCATACTTCACCCTAGACCTAACAATGGTCTTGGGTGACCCCCAAATGGTCTTGAGACCGTTTGGGCTAATCAACCCAAAATCTCAAATTAACTCATTGGAATTTCAGCACTAATTTCAATTTAGGGTTTGCCCAATTGATTAGCCTTCAACTCATGATTCCTTGAGAATTAACCCATAAAATTTGGTGAGTTATTAAAAAGCATAATTAGGAACAGCAATATCAAACGGTCAACGCTTGGTCAACGCACTCAAATGGTTTTGAAACCGATTGCCCAAAATGGTCAAGTTAATCAGGTTGAAAATCAGCACTTAATCCAATTAGGTTTATCTAATTGATTAGCCTTCAACTCTCGATTCCTTGGGAGTTAACCCATAACATTTGGAGGGTTATTAACCAACATCATTAGGAATAATAATCCCAAACGGTCAACCCTTTGTCAACGCACTCAAATGGTTTTGAAACCGTTTTCCCAAAAAGGTCAAGTTAATCAGGTTGAAAGTCAGCACTTAATCCAATTAGATTTACCTAATTGATTTCCCTTCAACTCATGATTACTTTGGCGTTAATCCCTCAAATATGGAGGGTTATCAACCAAAATAATTATGAACAAGAATCCCAAACGGTAAACCCTTGGTAAACTCAACCAAATGGTCTTGGAGACCGTTTGCTCCAACCGACCTTGTGAAACCGTTTGCCCCTCAAACAGTTTTGCAAACCCCCAAACGGTTTTGCAAACCGTTTGGCCAAGGGTGCAAGACCGTTTGGTAAAGTAACATTGGTATTCACGCCCCCTTCTTCTACCTCCAGATCCAGGTCTGTTCTTCATGGTTTTAGTTGCAAGAAAGCAAGGGAGGATGGGGGAAAGAAGAACAAACTAATTTTGCAAGAAAGAAAGATGCATAACAAAGTTTAAGGGTTTAGAGTTATAAAACCCGCCTTAGAACCAGCTCTAGAGCTCCAAGCTTCGAAGCTTTAATGGTGGCTTGAGCTCCACAGGTCGTCCAAGGTTTCTTCTTCGAGAAATGGTTGGAAAGGATGGCTAGAAAGAAGAACTAAGTAAGAAAAACTAGCAAACCAACCTTGCAACATGATTTCCTCCATGAATTCGAGCAAGATGATGATCAAAGCTTACCCAGAACTACTTGGCCGTTCTCCTCTTCTCCAGAGCTCTGTCCTAAGTCGGTCTAAGCAAGGGGATAAGAAGGGAAGTGAAGGAAACGATCCTTGCTAAGTGAGAAAAGGTGTATATATACTTTGGGTGAAATTCCAACATAAGGACAACTTGTTTCTCCATTTCTCATATAGGTCCTTCCCTTCTTCTAAGCCACGTTTCTACCTTCCATACTTAAGCAAAACTCATCTTAAACCCAAGGTCTAAAGGTGAATAAAGCCAACTTCTTACTAAGTTGCACATATAGAAGGATTATTAGGCTTATAACTTGATTATTTAGTTACTAGGGTTATCCTTCTTATTTGTTTATTCAAATGAAGTGCCCCCTTTATCATATTTACTCTAATTGATGCCAAGAGTCATAAAAGATATTCTAGAAGGTATATTTTACATGTTGCACCCCATGTTTTGGGTAAATTGCACTTTACACCAAAACTAGGGTTTAAAGTACAAGGATTACTCTACAAGCTGCATCTTGGTGCCCAAGCTTGGAGAATCCATAATACTTCATCAAATTCATTCTTATGATGTCTTATCATCAGAGGAACATATAAACATGTGTAATTTGCAAGTTAACCCCTCTAATTGGGCAATTTGCACATAAGTCCACTTTTAACAAAACAATATTACAATATTGTTTAAAAAGGATAGAAATGGAAATATATGTTCCTTAGAAGCTTTAATTACATTATCAAAAGATAACCACAAGCATTTAATCACATGATTAAGAAAAACACCTGGGGTTAGTTCATAACCCAGGTCTGGGATGTTACAAATTATAAACCCCTAACAAGGATTTCGCCCCCGAAATCCCAAAAAGAAAAGGGAAAGCAGATATTATTTAAGCATTATACCATTATGTCTTCAAGAGACATTTCATTATTATGGAACATCATAGAGTTTTGTTCAATACATAGTTACTCCACACAAACTTTTCATGGAAAGATTCATATGGAACATATACTCTCATGTTCCTTAGTTAGATCAACATTTCTTAAGATCACAATTATACTCTGTCATTTATTTGAGACTATATAAGTCCTTTCATACCTTGATTGTGTTATCATATCTGATAACACCATATTAAATTTCCTTATTATTTGCACTAATTCTCTCATTAGTTGTACATTCTCTTATCATAGGGAAAAGTTACTTATCAATCAAGGACTTATTTGATTCATATCTTGGAGAAATATATGTTTATGAAAAACATAAACCCCTAACAAGTGATGTTCATAATATTTTACATGATTACTTTGATTCCATTGTTGACTATTCCAGGTAATCAACATAATTCATCAGATATATTATTACATTCTTATCTTGTTACCTATTACATGTGTTATCAACACATTACATCTTATCTTCCTTTCATCTTGGAACATTACTTATTACATATTTTCTCACCTTGGAACCAAAGTCCAAGATAAACTGACACTTTTATAAGTACTCATTACATAAACATCTTTATATTATGCACATCAAGTGTCCTAAAACCCACTTGATTGCCATGTTCCTAGTAGGAAAGAGAATAAGGAATCATATTATTTCATGTATTTTTCAACCATTCATGAAACATTTACCTCTCATCTCATCCTCAGTTCCTTATTCTAGCATAGGAATTTTTATAAGGATGATTACATGACATTGTTCCTTTCCTTGTTATTATCTAACATATTCATGCAGGTCTTATGGTCTCATCACATTTTCACATCATGGGGAGAATCTTTATTATTATTCTTACAACTTTACTGGACAGGGTTAACCTCCCTTATTTCCATATTTCTTATTTCATGATACTCATTAGATTATCTCAGAATGACTACTTGATCAGAGCAATCAAAAAGATAACAATCTAAGAGTTTCTATATTTACTTTATCATCAGCAATTGTATATCTGGCCAGGGTATATAAATATTGAGATAAGGTAATATGCTCTTGTATATACCATATTCCTTCTCTTTTCTTATCATTATAAGTATAAGTATTAATCTTACTGAATTTCTATCCAGACCAATTCTTTAATACCTCATCTTTCTTATGGAGGTAAGCATGTAACATGAAACATCTATTTTATACAACATTATAAGTCCTTATAGGACTAATCAAGAAAAGTTCAATCAATTACTTTCTCAATTTTTTCCAAGAGGTCATAAAAAGACATATAAGAATAACATTTATTTCGTCTAACCTGTCATGACTCGAGGATTATTCATTGTCTCAGGTTGATTCTGCCTCAGAGGTTGATTTTCCATAACATTTCTGGCTGGTCAATCTCTTACCAGATGCCCTACCTGTCCACATTGATAGCAAGTTCTGAGTTCCCGGTGTGGTCTAAAGGGTTCCTTACCCTTTCTGGATAACCATTGCCTTGTTGCACTAGGTCCTGGTTGTGTTAGTGACACCAGAAACTTCTTCCTTTTATAACTACCAGGTCTCTGCTCCTGGGTTTGGATATGCCTTTTCTCAATTCTTCCTTTATATTCCTCTTCTGGACAATTATTTCTGATATGTCCAGGCTTCCTACACCTATAGCAGGTCCTAGTCTCTGGTTGTATTCTAACCCCTATATTACTGTATACTGATTCATCAGACTGAGATTGAGCACTGACTTGCTCTAGGTTCAAAGCTTCATCATTTACCATTGCTTTAACCTGTTGTTGTGGTTCACATATTCTGTTGATATCCAAAACATCATCATTAGGAGCTGGTAATCTAGGTTGCATTGCTAGTGCTTGATCCACAAGATACATCATAGTCGCCCTAAATTCCCCAATAGTGATTCCTAAGGAAGGATTCCTTACCATGGTTGGATTAGCTAGGGGAATCTCAGGTAATTGTCACTCTCTTGCTTGCTCCTATGCACCTCTTCTCGGTGTAGCATTGTTGCTCTCTGCAGCAAACTCCTCGTACGATCCAGTCATCTTTAAGTTCTTCTCCTCCTATGTGAGTAGAAGATACCATCAGATACACTGGATGACACTAGAACAGACTCTACTACCTTAGTCCTATGTCTCTGTAGACTCAGCGAACCTAGAGCTCTGATACCACTAAATTGTGATGACCGTCTCGCGAAAATAGGATTAACTAATGCGGAAGCGGTAAACTCTATGGAAGTGATTGTTTAACTAGCAACGGAATAATGAAAAATCACTAGAAATTAAAACTTTTTAAGAAAAGATCTTTAATCCATAAAACTTCTTTATAAGAAATAGGATAAACAGTTTACATCATGTTTTAACATTACATCTCTGTGGAATCACCTCTCGAGTGATTACATACATCCATTGCCCTGCTAACTGTACAAGGAAAGATACAACAAAATCTCGAGGCTTAAAGCCAAAAACCTCAGACCTACTGACTCCTAGAACCTGAGAGTATCGAGACGACATAAGACATACTATCTACAAGACTTGACAGTCAGTATCTCCACCTGAGATTCACTGCTGCCCCTAATACTGTTGCTGCTGTTGTTGCTCATTCTTAAATGGATTCCTTCATCCTCGGCGTCTACCTAAAAAGAAGAATCCCACGGGGGTGAGACAATTGAACAATTGTCCCAGCGAGAGTTATAACTCTCCGCCAGAAGCTTTGTTATTGCAATAAGGAATAACATTAAGCAGTATGATTATTAACATTTAACATCAGGTTTAATGTCATTAAAACAACATTTCAATTATAATCTAATTGGATATTAAAGCATATCTCATTAAATAATATGAAGAACATATATAAACTATGTAACATCAAACATTTATTTCTCGTAGTTCAACCTAAGCAATTATGCTACACGGCTGATTATATTTTTCAAACATTATTATGCCCTGCGGAGATGAGGTATACCGCTCATTCTCCAACCGACCATTATGAAATCACGTCGGTACCATACATAGGCCATCAAAAGAGCTGGATTCTTATGACCTCATCTTCCTCAGTCAGTAAGAGGATTTACTTGCAGGACATCTTGTGTCTCTGCTATGATAGCTATCCAGGGTATTCTGGATACTTCTCTATAGAGTTATAGTGGTATTATGTACTCTCTTCGTCATCGAAAGATCTCTTGTTTATCTCTCATCGATGCGGTATTGGTGATTTCTTTGGGAGATTGGTGATACATCATCCCGGTATAAACATATAATGAAGGATTGATAGGTTAATATTACATCCTACATCAATTCCTACATTAGGACGTAAGGATATTCGTGTCCATAAACCCCCATATACTCAAAAGTATATGATCAAGGAGTTCCCTTAAGAAAACCTATTTCACCATCATTTGGTCTCTGACAATGATGGATCTATGGTCAGGTCCCTACATGATATGATCATACTTGATTATTTAAGTACATTTTAGCATTTTTTTAGCATCAAGCATGTTTTCAAACATAAACAATTAAAACATCTACTATAGAAGAAGAATACTAAATGTATCAAGTTTATTTCACATCAATTATCATTTCATAACCATCTCATCATTATGGTTCAAGAACAGGGGTGTTCAAACTCGTAAATCATCATAAGTCATCTAATAGCATGACCTTAATTGTAACAATGTAAATATTACTCAAGGCTCTTACAGCCCATCATTCTCATATGTTATCTCTTAAACCAGGCAACATAGTATATCATTACTCATAAAGCTTATAAAATGCTTTTAATGAATAAAACATCATAACCCTTGCCTGGCTATGATTACCTTTTGCTAGTAACCTGCATGATTAGCATAATTGAAGACATGCATATATAACAATATCAGCACAATACCAATTCTTTTCAATTTATTCATAGAACACCACGGCCGTGCCACCTTGCATGGTCGTGCAAAGTAAAGCTACCACGGCCGTGCTCCCTTGCACGGTCGTGCTATCAAGATCATAACATGACCATGTTACATCACCATGGTTGATTTCTAGGGTTAGGGTTTATTCAACTCAATTAGGGTTATTAAACCCCTTAAACTTATAAGGCATAAGGATTCCTCATATTATAATTCATTCAAAAGGGTTTCATACTTAAAAGCATAACCCAAACCTAGGGTTAAAGTACCCTACCTTTCATTAATTAGGGTTTCTATTCATATCACATCTCCCCTAGATTAGGTTTATGATTAATATCCCTCCATTAGGGACTACTTATTTCACATCATGTTATTCCCTTAGAATTAGGGTTTACTATTCACATTACATGATTTACCCTAAAATTAGGGTTTACTATTCACATTACAGTAAATTGAGGTTTTACCATCATTATTTATGAAGATTACTTTCATTAACACCTTCAAATTAAGTTAAGATTCATAAACTCCATAATTAGGGTTTCCATGATCTCCTTATGAAGGATCATACCCTATTGGTGTGTATTGATACATTTTAAAGGTATTTTATTTGATTGTTATTGATATTAGGAGTCTTCTCTCTCCTCTTACTAATCTATGAATTTTATATCACTCTTGATTAGGTTAAGTCAACTCAACTTTGACTGACATAAGTCAAGTCATCACCATTAAGGTCATTAGGGTTTACCTGATCGAGGGTACTAGTCACACTAACCCACTAAGGGTACTTTTGTAATATTCACCATTGACCCTAACATACATTAGTTTAATAATTACTTAACCCCTTAATGACTTTAGGTGTCTTTAGGGTTTAGGTTAAACAACCATTGAACCATCTAAGTCTTTAAAGCATTAAGCATTCTTGACCTTAAAAGATTCCAAACGGTTTTACACTTTCAACCTCCAAATGGTTTTGAAACCGTATGAATCCAAACGGTTTTGAAACCGTTTGGTCCCAAATGGTCTTGAGACCGTTTGGAATCAAACGGTCTTGAGACCGTTTGGTCCAAACCTCCTCAAAACCGCATGGACCAAGGATGGTCTCAACTGCACCAATCGGTTTAGGGTTCTCAATATTGATTCCTTCAATCATTGAATTCATGGAACCAATCATCAATTGGACCTATCCTCATACTTCAATTGAGTTAAATAGTTCAACCTTAAACTGATTTTACACTCAATTGACCTTCAATTATTCATCAATTATGGTTTGATTCTAATGAATTAGGGTTTGGAATCGATGATCCTTCAATACTAATCAATGTAAGACTAGTTACTTTGAAACCATAGAACCATCATCCAAATTGGGTATTACCTGACCCCAAACGGTCTTGATGTCATTTGGATGACCTCCAAACGGTCTTGAGACCGTTTTCCCATCATATCACCAAAATCCAAGTCAACCAATTAAGGTTTGGATCATTGGATTGATCACCAAATCAGCAATTGATTACACTTTAATTTAGTAACATTGGATCATCAATTGCTTAACCATACTCACCCCTAGACCTCCAAATGGTCTTGGGTGAGCTCCAAACGGTCTTGAGACCATTTGGATGAGCTCCAAATGGTCTTGAGACCGTTTGGCTCATCCAACCCTTGGATTCTAGTGAAATTCTATCAAGGATTGGTCTATCGAGTTGATCAACAAATCAGCACTGAATTGTAATATGATTTGGTACCTTTGGACCTTCAATTGGTCAACTATACTTAACCCCAGACCTCGAAACAGTCTTGGGTAATCCCCAAACAGTCTTGAGACCGTTTGGGTGATCCCCAAACGGTTTTGAAACCGTTTGGGCCAATCAACCCAAAACATAATCTCATTCACTTGCAAAATCAGCATTTAGCCGATTAGGGTTCATACCACATCTTTGGATCTTCAAACACATATCCATACTTCACCCTATACCTCCAAACGTTCTTGGGTGACCCCCAAATGGTCTTGAGACCGTTTGGGCTAATCAACCCAAAATCTCAAATTAACTCATTGGAATTTCAGCACTAATTTCAATTTAGGGTTTGCCCAATTGATTAGCCTTCAACTCATGATTCCTTGAGAATTAACCCATAAAATTTGGTGAGTTATTAACCAACATAATTAGGAACAGTAATCGTAAACAGTAAATGCTTGGTCAAAGCACTCAATTGGTTTTGAAACCGTTTGCCCCAAAAGGTCAAGTTAATCAGGTTCAAAATCAGCACTTAATCCAATTAGGTTTATCTAATTTATTAGCCTTCAACTCTGGATTCCTTGGGTTTTAACCCATAAAATTTGGAGGGTTATTAACCAACATCATTAGGAACAATAATCCCAAACGGTCAACCCTTGGTCAACGTAGTCAAACAGTTGTGAAACCGTTTGCCCAAAAAGGTCAAGTTAATCATGTTGAAAATCAGCACTTAATCCAATTAGATTTACCTAATTGATTTGCCTTCAACTCAAGATTCCTTTGCAGTTAATCCCTCAAATTTGGAGGTTATCAACCAACATAATTATGAACAGGAATCCCAAACGGTCAACCCTTGGTCAGCTCAACCAAACGGTCTTGGAGACCGTTTTCTCCAACCGACCTTGTGAAACCGTTTGCCCCTCAAACGGTTTTGCAAACCCCCAAATGGTTTTGCAAACCGTTTGGCCAAGGGTGCAAGACCATTTTCTAAAGTAACATTGGTATTCACGCCCCCTTCTTCTACCTCCAGATCCAGGTCTGTTCTTCATGGTTTTAGTTGCAAGAAAGCAAGGGAGGATGGGGGAAAGAAGAACAAACTACTTTTGCAAGAAAGAAAGATGCATACCAAAGTTTAAGGGTTTAGAGTTATAAAACCCGCCTTAGAACCAGCTCTAGAGCTCCAAGCTTCGAAGCTTTAATGGTGGCTTGAGTTCCACAGGTCGTCCAAGGTTTTTTCTTCGAGAAATGGTTGGAAAGGATGGCTAGAAAGAAGAACTAAGTAAGAAAAACTACCAAACCAACCTTGCAACATGATTTCCTCCATGAATTCGAGCAAGATGATGATCAAAGCTTACCCAGAACTGATTGGATGTTCTCCTCTTCTCCAGAGCTCTGTCCTAAGTTGGTCTAAGCAAGGGGATAAGAAGGGAAGTGAAGTAAACGATCCTTTCTAAGTGAGAAAAGGTGTATATATACTTTGGGTGAAATTCCAACATAAGGACAACTTGTTTCTCCATTTCTCATCTAGGTCCTTCCCTTCTTCTAAGCCACATTTCTCCATTCCATACTTAAACAAAACTCATCTTAAAATCAAGGTCTAAAGGTCAAGAAAGCCAACTTCTTACTAAGTTGCACATATAGAAGGGTTATTAGGCTTATAACTTGATAATTTAGTTACTAGGGTTATCCTTCTTATTTATTTATTCAAATGAAGTGCCCCCTTTATCATCTTTACTCTAATTGATGCCAAGAGTCATAAAAGATATTATAGAAGGTATATTTTACATGTTGCACCCCATGTTTTGGGTAAATTGCACTTTACACCAAAACTAGGGTTTAAAGCACAAGGATTGCTCCACAAGCTACCTTTTGGTGCCCAATCTTGGAGAATCCATAATACTTCATCAAATTCATTCTTAAGATGTATTATCATTAGAGGAACATCTAAACATGTGCAATTTGCAAGTTAACCCCTCTAATTGGGTAATGTGCACATAAGTCCACTTTTAACAAAACAATATTACAATATTGTTTAAAAAGGACAGAATTGGAAATATATGTTCCTAAGAAGCATTAATTACATTATCAATAGATAACCACAAGCATTTAATCACATGATTAAGAAAAACACCTAGGGTTAGTTCATAACCCAGGTCAGGGATGTTACATAACCGAGCATGATCGGATGGCTCATGACACACACGTCCACTAGCCGATCTTCTGGAGTGCTGGAGGAGATCGACCATCGATCTCCTTCCTTGGTCAATAGCTGACCCCGATCTAAAAACACCTGCTTCTCGTCTTCGCTCGAGCCAGGGAAAAGCACGCGGTGGTGCCACTGTTTGAAGCTCGCCGGAGCTACTTGTTCTCATTGAATCAGGACACAAGAGATTTAGAGAGGATGTCATTTCGGTGCGCAAGGGTGAGAGAAGTTGAGAGGGAGGACTATTTATAGGATTTAGGGGCTCTTCTAGGGTTCCCCCAACTCACTGCCACCCTTGCTCTTGGCCCAATTGGGTAGTTCTTCTAGAATGAATGAAACCACCCAAAAGTTAGGCTAGGGGGATGCGGAAACTTCTCGCAAACCTATCCATGCCCTTTCCTTGCTTGCACATGGTGTACATTGCAAGGAAAGTGGATTAAAAAATCCACAGGTTTCCTTTTCTGACTCAAGGAGGATGACACCCAGCTAGCGTTGGATTCATGGTCCCCTGGACCATGTAGGGATCTGACGGCTGGTGTCGCTCCCTTCAAAACATTTTCTATTTCCATTAATTAGTAATATATATTGTGACATTTATGTTAGGGAAACTTATAAAAATAATAACTCTCAAACCTCTTATCCAATTAATCCCAAAATTTGAGGGAAACTTAATAATGACTTAATCTTTCATTATGTCAAACTTGGGATCATTATTCAAATAAATAGTGCCCTTTTCCTTAGGTGCAAGTTATTACCTTATTATGCATATTTCTCATATTTTCTCTTTCTTATTTCCTTTTATTTTCTTGATTTTGATTTCCTTTTCGATTAGAAAACATGTGAATACAAAATATTTTCGAATATGGATCTATTATCCATATATCCACATATTTCTTGTAATATTATCATTACCTCACATTTTTTCTAAATAAAGCAATATTTAATTAATCTTTTCTCTTTCTTGTTGCATTATCATTGCAACTTGGAATCCTTGAAACCCAAGGAACCCAAAAGGCACGAAATTCACCTTTGGAGAATATTCCTTTGCCTTCTAGAGGTTTCTACCTCTTTCTTTTCTCCATTTCTTAATTATTCATTTAATAATTTAATTTCCTTTTTCTTTTCATTGTTATTGGGCCCACTAGCCAATAAATCCCACAAAGCAACCAACAAGGCTATTGCAAACGAAATTCATTCATTTCAAATCTAATCACACCATTATTTATTCATATATCTTTATTATGAAAAATTGCATTTCTCATCAAAAGAACCCAAAATTGGGGTTGTAACATCCTTCCCCTCTTATAGGAATTTTGCCCTCAAAATTCCACCAAACATATCAACAATTCAGGAGAAGACTTTTCCATTTCCGTCATTGGCTCCCATGTGGCTTCATCCTCTTCATGGTGCTTCCAAAGAACCTTTATCATCTCATATTCTTTACTCCTGAGCTCTCTCTCACCTTGGTATCTCATACCCTTATAGGTGACTCAGGGTAAGTTAGCCTCCCTTGGGAGCTTACTAGGTTCATTGCTCAGCCCATGGCTCGGGTACCTCACATAGTGCTCTAGATCGGACTTGTGGAACACATCATACATCGCATTATCCTGAGAGGTAAGGCTACACACAAGCATCTCCACCAATCCATCTCAAATGGACCCATGTATCGGGGACTCGACTTTCTCATCTATAGCTCAGAGGGGTCAGATTTCATATCACATATTCTACTACAGTGAACTATATGTCAATATGCCTTACATTAGCTCCCGACTCATGTCGTCCCTGGGCTTTCTCAGCCATCGCATGATCAAGGCAACATCATCTACACACATTGTGGTCTTTTTTGACCTTCACGAGGTCCCTTCACCAACATCATCTTTAATGAAGTGGTGACCGACACAACCTCCCTTATAGAGCCCCTTCACATCCCGATATCAGCTATGGTGGTTATCATCACATCTTACATATGACAAGAACTGTCTCCATGTACCACCCTGAATGAGCACACATGCTCTCATCAGACCCTCTAGTCTAGATCATACTAACCATTAGGTAGGGGTGCTAAGTTGTACTAACGTTGAGTTCTTCATGTATCAACTTCCACATTATGGAAGTGAATCTTTAGGTTATACTCGAAGACCCTTGGAACTCACATTAGGGTATAGTTGAACCATCTCTCTTACATGTAGTTCAACCGGATCTATCTCCCGACAATATTCTTTCTTTCTCATGTTATCCAGGCAAGGCGATCTACCATAACCCATATTTTATCTTAACCTTTCTTGGTCTAGGGGAGACTTACCACAACATCCATAGTGATCAACTCCCAATCCACCTCGGGGACTCTTCATCCTTTATACCAACTCAGTGGGTTACTGGTGTTCGTCCTCCACCTCTTGACATGCATGGCGACCAGCCACATGCATCTTGTACACTTTTCATCAAAATACTGCTACCACTTATTATCTTCGTAGTACCATGGTGTATGGTAATCTTAAAATCATGATCTCCTATATGTCATGATTCCTCAAGATTGATTCCTCGGAAACCCTAAACCACTCTAGTCGGGGTTTCATCACCTCCCTTTCTAGAGAAGTGCATCTAAGGTTTCACAACCATCCTTTATTGCATCAAGGCCTAGGTTGTATAACCAAACCACTACTAACTTGATCAACAGATATCATTACATCTGAGTGTTAGCCAAACTTATCTCTTTTTCAAACTTAGGGCTAACCTAACAACCTCTTCTAGCCTCTAGCTAAACTAGGTAGTTGCATCTCAACCGGAGCATCCATTACCACTTCACATCCTTAGGTGTTAGGTAATGTTGAAGACATACACCTCCATGTATTCCACTTATTATCTTATCTCAAACTCTATGCCTATCTTCATCAAGAAAACTTTGATCTCATCCTTTTAGTTTTCAAACTCAACCTTGTATAGCTCGCAAATTCCACATAGCTCATGATAAAAACATCCTCACAAGATGACTACCTTAGTACTCTTGGTTTTCATACAACATCCACACATCTAACACTCCACAAGGGTACTTTATTATCTCTGTCCTCATACCTCATGGCAACGTTCCAACTCACATCATCTTTATCCTTGGTGTATGACATGCGTACTATCCTATCTCTCACTCCCATAACAAGAGGAAATCAACATTTGGCTTCAGTCCAAATACAGAGTTCTTCCTATTCCAAGAGTAGAGCTGGTACATCCCACCTTGCCAGTACACCTTCAAATCTAAGTTGAAACGTGCAACATATGTCTCTACATCACGATCATCTCGATATCAAAATCATTTCTATGGAAAACTGGTCTCGAATCCACTTGGTTTACCACACAATCCTTGGTCATCCCCTCTAGGTCTGTAGGGTGCCGACACTTTTGGGGTCATCCCTCTTCCGTTATGCATCTGGAGAGTGCCCTCCTCATCTGCCCTTTGGGTCCCATGAGTTCATGAAGGTGATCAATCTCCTAACCCATGGCCCTCAAATAATGATAATTGTTACCTCCCAACCCTATGGTCATGTGCAACTAGGGAATTAGGAAACTCCTACTTCCATCGGTCTTATCCCTACCTGACCCTAGGATAGACTTAGGATTATATTATAGTACATGTCCAACTTAGAACCTTACCCAAGTATCCATCATCTCTCTCTACATTCATGGGCCGACCTTCATCCTTTCATAGGGGTCATGACGACCTGCCTACCTTGGTCAAGCCCCATACCGGTTACCTCCATGATAACACATCCACATGCACTTAAAGATGGTTATCTACGGGTGTACAAGCTCATTCTCTTACCATGTACTCTTCACTTAGCTTCTCAAGATCCTATGAGACCTCTTTAGGTTACCTCAAAACCAACAGAAACTGGTATACACCCTACAAAAGGGTCCCTCTCCCAAGATGGGAGGAAACTACATCTTGATAACAAAGGTCACAAACATCCTTATGTCTATGGTTTACATCCACATGAGCATGCTTAGCCCTAGAAAGCTACTAAGGCACAAGCAGACCACCTACTAAACCATGGTAGGTCATACTTTTTCTCATTCCTTAACATTGGACCAAGAACACCTTCCTATGTCACCAACTTATTTGTGAGGGGTTCATCAAACATACCTTAGACTTAAGGGGTTTCCCTTTCCTCTAAACATGAGGAGTGCCATGCTCGAACTATGGAAACTCAAATCTTGTCATGAGCATTAGGTACACTACTTCCCCTCTTAGGCCTAGGAAATCTAGGTTCACTTTTTAGATGTCCCTCTACATGCTCAACCACAAACCAAACATGTACAAGGTATGACATGCACTTCTCATGATCCTTCTACTTGAACAACACTTCAGAGTGGAGTCCTCCTCAAGGATAACCAACTAAGTGTAAGGCCTCACAACCTGTTACTAAACCTCCTCAGGGTCTAAGGAACTCTTCTTCCTAACTCAGAAAGTAAACGCCTATACCATAGGCACATAGGTACCAGCAATGTCATCCTCTCTCTAGGTTTTGGTTCCTATAAAGGCAACCAAGATACCATCTACCTCCAGGGATCATGCATGAGGCAACAACAACCATCCTCTTAGGTCGCATCATCCTCAACTCCCCATTGTTCCTCATATCTCGGAGTCTAAGCTTCCAACCTTCTTGCTTGGGTCCTGCTCTCTCTCTCTCTAGAGCTAACCCTACAAATAGCCTTACTACTAGAGTTCCTCTCTCCATGAAGGTGGATCAAACTCACAAGCATACCCCTTCATGGGTGAATCCTATGTTCAACTTATGTTTGCTCAAGATTATCCATAGCTCTTTATGCTTATCTAATAAGCTATCCATCATACTCTCCTGGCCAGGATTTCAACCTACTACCTACACTACTGACGTACTCTGGGTGCATGTTATGCCCTACTCACATAAGACCATAGGGTTTCTATAGGTTCTTTACTAACCTCAACAATGAAGGAGCTATCCTTCACTCTAACATGTACGACCCTTCCCAGGGTTGGATCACCAAAGGCACTAGGTCATCCAACCTCACATGGTTCATATCATCATGGGCATCTGAAAGTATGTTCGCTCACACATATGGTCGAACATGGCATCTGACTCATCATGCCATCTCTCTCTAGCCACCACTTAGGGTTAGGGTAAGCATCATCCTCAGAGGATGTGCCAGTTCTCTACTTATAATGGAGGTCTCTACCTCCAAGACTAACTTTCTCTACTAATCCTCCTGACAAGGAGGTCTAGCCTCATGTCTCTCCTGAGGGCATGACAACATATGTCATATGACCTAAGCATGTATCTATTCTTTAGTCTACGCTTAAACTATTAAGCTTATGTCCATGACATCTTATTTACATGGTTTTAATTAATTTGATGGAGGATTCATTAACCTTATTATACATACCCTAACCTCAAGAGGGTGAGGAAGAGAAAGAAAACCCTAAACCTTAGAATATTAATTGAATTAGGGTTGAGAATGGACGGAAATAGATGAGTGAGTCCTAAAGGTATCTTATTTCGAGTCAGATCCAAAGATATTGGCCAGGAAGTCACACAAATTTGAGATTCCTCATATTCTGACTAGCAGTATGGAGGAAACTATTGTCAGCCCCCAGACGTGATCCTTTTCTAGACACCTCTGTCTTTTAGAAAATCCTCTAATAACTCCCTCGGTTCTATGGAATTTGTAAAATTTAATAATTATTAAAGATTAAATGAGAAACCTATGCTCTGATACCAAATGTAATGACCCCATCTCCTGGTAACCCCCAATTAAGGGAGACCAAGAGGTCAGAGCCGTTATCCCGATTTCCCAGATCAAAGGTTCGACAATTAATCAGTAATAATTATGAAATTCTACTAAACTATACTGAAAGCTAGAATAAAATAAAACTTTGCATACCTTTTTCAAAAACTTGGATATCTAACTTCTATCCACATCTGTACTCTATACTAACTAATCCTCCTTGCACTTTATTTCTTAATTCACAATATACCACTTTACTATTTGTCCTTTTCAATTTGTACCTAAAATGCTGACAAAAAAAATGTCGGTCAACATAAATGAATATGCTGGTATGTGGGGGAATCAATAATTGTGCAATTAACTATAACAACATAATGCAATCAATTATGATTTAACAAACCACATTATGTTTTAAACATAACTGCTCAATCCATACTTACCCTATCCTCTGTGTTGTCCTTGCAGTGGACTTGGATGCTACCTTCCTTATGGTAGATCTCCATTAAACACCGCATGATCCTACCTAACAGGTAGATCAATATCTAGGGTTGAGTCGCATGGCACTACCCATAGGTAGCTCAATCCCTAACTCATGGTGTGCTAAAGAGTCGCATGGCACTACCCATAGGTATCCCAATCCCTAACTCTTGATAACCTGATGGTTCCACAAGTAGACCCTTTACTAGGTTACCCTTTCATCATTAGCAAAGCCACATAGGAGGACCAGGATCTGAGCCAGTCATGTATACCTATTTATGATGATAGTCATAGTCACTTTATAGTTGCATGAAATAAAAGTCATCCATGTAGTTATTTTCAGGCAACCGATAAAACATCCGGGAATCGCCGTGAAACTAAAGCGATTAACCATAAGCGTAACTACATACTTATCAGGCTGATTTGACATATAATTAATCCAATCAATGCAAGAAATCAAATAGGCAAGCAAGCACACAAAGAGATCCTAAAATATGCATATAATTTCCTATCATTGATCATGCCATCAAGATCTATTAAACCTAGCTCGCTTCCTTGGGTTTCTAGTCCACTTTTAGGGTTTCCTTTGCAATTAAGGTTTCACTTCATTTTTACTATTTTAAACCCTAATTTTATACAATTACTCACAAATCCTAATTATCTCATCTACTCCTTAAGAAAGATATTAAGGTTACCTTTTAACAACATATAACCCTAATTTCGAATAAATGGCACAATTAAAAGTCCATTAAGTCTATTATGCCCCTTTTCATTAAAGCTACCATTTTTATCCTTTTAATTCATGATAAGATCATTAGGCCCAATTATCTTCTTTGGTTCCTTTCAAATGAACTCTATTTATAACTAATTCCACCTTTATTCCTTAGAAAACCCTAATTACTATATTAAGGGTATTTATCCACAATTAGGAACTTGTATACTCAAATTAGCTTAGAACCATCATATCTCAACCAATTCATGAATTTGAACAATTAAAGCCATTAAGAGTCACAATTACTAACATTAGGGTTTCAAGGCCCATTAAAGCTCATTTATGCACATTGAACCCTATATTAATCCAATTACATGCAAAGTTCATCCTTTTTGTTCTTAATGTACCTCTTTATAATTAATAGGTTAATATCAACTTTAATCATCCATATAACCCCTCTCAAAACATTAATCATCAAAGATTAGGGTTTTTCATTAATAAAACCTTTAAAGATATCACCTTGACATATTTTTTGAATTGAAAGCAAAATTAGGCTTCAATTACATTTTTATTTCATTCCTTGCATTGTTCTGATAAAAAAGCACTACTTATTTGTATTTTTCAGCCAAAGGATCTATTTTTAATGATTTATACAATATTCCACCTTTTTCTTGAATATTGGGCAGAGAGGTGACTAACCTTTTGTTTTTCAGAAAACTTTGGACCATTGGATCCTTGGTCGCCTTTGACCGAGTGCGATCGGATGGCTCATGACACACACATCCACTAGCCGGTCTTCTAGAGCACTGGACGAGATCGACCGTCGATCTCCTTCCTTGGCCAACAGCTGACCTCGATCTAACGACATCTGCTGCTCGTCTTCGCTCGAGCTAGGGAAAAGCATCGGGGCGGTGCCACAGTTCAAAGCTTGCCGAAGCTACTTGTTCTTGTCTAATTAGGACACAAGAGAGATAGAGAGGATGCTATTTTGGTGCACAAGGGTGAGAGGAGTTGAGAGGGAGGACTATTTATAGGATTTAGGGGCTCTTCTAGGGTTCCCCCAACTCACCACCGCCCTTGCTCTCAGCCCAATTTGGCGTTTCTTCTAGAATCAATGAACCCACCCAAAACTTAGGCTAGGTGGATGCAGAAACTTCTCGTGAACCTATCCATGCCCTTTCCTTGCTTGCACATTGTGTACATTGCGAGGAAAGTGGGTTAAAAAATCCACAGGTTTCCTTTTCTGACTCGAGGAGGACGACAGCCAGCTAGCATTGGATTCATGGTCCCCTAGACCATGCAGGGATCTGATGGCTAGTGTCCGTCCCTTCAAAACCTTTTATATTTCCTTTAATCAGTAATATATATTGTGACATTTACATTAGGGAAACTTATAAAAATAATAACTCTCAAACCGCTTATCCAATTAATCCAAAATTTTGAGGGAAACTTAATAATGACTTAATCTTTCATTATTCCAAACTTGGGATCATTATTCAAATAAATTGTTCCTTTTTCCTTAGGTGCACGTTATTACTCTATTATGCATATTTCTCATATTTTCTCTTTCTGATTTCCTTTTATTTTCTTGATTTTGATTTCTTTTTCCATTAGAAAACATGTGAATACAAAATCTTTTCCAATATGGATCTATTATCCATATATCCACATATTTCTTATAATATTATCATTACCTCACATTTTTTTAAATAAAGCAATATTTAATTAATCTTTTCTCTTTCTTGTTGCATTATCTTTGCAACTTGGACTCCTTGAAACCCAAGGAACCCAAAAGGCACGAAATTCACCTTTGGAGAGTATTCCTTTACCTTATAGAGGTTTCTACCTCTTTCTTTTCTCCATTTCTTAATTATTCATTTAATAATTGAATTTCCTTTTTCTTTTCATTGTTATTGGGCCCAATAGCCAATAAAGCCCACAAAGCAACCAACAAGGCTATTGTAAACGAAATTCATTCATTTCAAATATAATCACACCATTATTTATTCATATATCTTTATTATGATAAATTATATTTCTCATCAAAATAACCCAAAATTGGGGTTGTAACAAGAAACCCCATCCCCTAGTTCTGTTTGTTATGTGGTTATTTGCCTCTTTAATTTATGTTTCTTTCAACAGCAATTTACTTTAATTAATCATTCAACTACTCGGTGATAAATATTACTCTTAACACTTCTGGATCTATATAACTTCTTAAAAAGTTGGCCTTTGGGTTTGAACCTAAAGCATGTTGCAATAAGGCTTCTGTTCGTGTGGAATGGGAAATTAGTTCACTACTTTTGGTTAAACCTAGGAGTTATTCTATTACATTAGTAGACCCATCATTTGTCAGACTCTTTTGGTTATTGAACCATTACTGACATGCAAGTCTTATTTAATTGAGAAACATGACAAAATCATCTTTCACTAGATGTAGTGGGAGAGTGAGCATTATATTAGGGCTTGTATATATTGATGTATGTAAATTTTTTTTGAATAAATGCTAGAGATAGTTATTAGTACCTCATAATATTTACTAATTATCTCAGTAGATATGGTGATTTGTATTTTATGAAATCAAAATTTGATTCTCTTGAAGTGTTCAAGGAGATCATGAATGAAGTACATAACCGCCTTGGTAAAAGTATTAAAACACTTTGATATGATCAATGTTGAAATATTTTACACCAAGAGATTGAGGACCTTCTAGAGAGACCAAGATAGTGTATCACAATGAAATTCACCTAAAAGATAGTGTATCACAATGAAATTCACCTAAAACATTGTGATGTATCAGAATGAAGGAGTCACACCCTGATAAGTCATGGTATGATTATCAATAAATCTAACAAATATTCTAATTTCCATTCAACACATGCTTCACAATGAAACAATGTATTGTCTGTGATTGTTCGAAAGACACCCTATGAGATATGTCCCAATATGTCTTTATTAAGATTAAGATTGAAAGTTTATATAAGAAAATAGTTTCTTTGAAAATCTTTGTCAACAAATCACAAAATTTTAGTTTGTTGAATACTACTTCCATCCCATTCCAAAAACAAAAGTGTTTGTTACCAGGATAGCTGAATTCTAATGAGGAGAGAATAGTAGAACTCAAAAAGTTTGACAAGGAAACATTGAACCTAAAGAGGTACAGTAAGAAGAATGAGAATCACAAATTTTTGTGCAATCTCAGGTTTTTAACGTAACACCCAACCTCATAGAACACGCCTTGAGATTAAAAGATTGTGAATCTTATAAATCAAATAGGTAGTGTGTTTGTCATAAGATGATGAGTAAAAAATCTATCTAGAAGATTTTGAGGGACCAGAGTCTGAGAAATGGCTTGAGGCCATTGTATAAAAAATAGTGTCCATTTATAGTGACAAGGTATGACCTAAGTAGTCCCACCTAAAGGGGTAAAACCCTAGGGTGAGAATGGGTCTTCAAGAGGAAGACGACATGGATAACCTATAAGAGTAGATTGCTCACAAAGGGTTTCAAACAAGTTCAAGATGTTGAACATGATGGAATGTCTTTCCCAATTGCCATGGTTATGCCCATAAGGATCATTCTTTCCATTATAGCTTGTCACGACTATGGGATATGTCATATGGATATAAAAACTACATTCCTTAATAGGAATAATTATAAGGATGTAAATTTAAAACCATCCAACCCTTAATCCCTCTCTTGAAGCAATGAATGGTCTAATAAATCACTTATGGTGATCAAGCATAGATAACTAGTGAAGCAATTATAGAAATATGTCCAAAAACTAAGAGAAATATAGATATTAATTCATAACATCAAGTACAATGCAAAATCGGGAAACTCTCGGATCCTAAGGAACAAAGGGGATTAGCCCCATATAATTTCCATTGTCATACACATGAGAGAAGAAAAGAAAAACATGGGAAACATTAGAAAACTAAATTAACCCCTGAAGAAGATGGTCCAGATGACTCCTCTCTTGAATGTGCCAATTTGCTATCCTATGGCTGTAAATCCGTCCACCAGAGGTTCCAAAATAGTCCATAACATAGCTTTCTCCACTCCTTTTTCCTCTCTCAACTCTCAGTTGGTGTACAATGGAAAAGAAAGTGTTCCCTAGGTCTGGCCACACTCCTCCCTAGTCATAGAATTGACTTAGGGCGTCATTAAGTCATGATCATTGGATTAATTGTGATATTTAATTTAACCTGATTGCAACAAGTCAGTACTTCCGACAGGGGTGTCAATAGTAGTGACTTTTTTCCTGACATCTCCTATTGAATTCTTTGTTTATCCCTATTCCTTTTCTTCTAGTATAGGTACTACCCACAGACTTGTTGGTAGCACCGAGATGATCCAAGTTTTTTCAATTCACCTGAAATTTAACAAAAAAGAACATAAGCTCCACAAATAATGATAAATTAATATTTAACAATAATAATAACAAATATTTGATGCAATTAAGTTTATAGGATAATAATGATAAATCATTCAAAAATAATATTGAAATGAACAATAAGTGCACAAAATACATAGTAAAATAGCCTGTGAAAAGTTAAAATTATTCAGTGCATCAAAATCCCCTAAGCTTAAATGTTGCTCACCCTCGATTAACACACACTCAGATTTGTTTGAGACAAATCAGCAAAAGGACAAAGAATAACTTTATTTGTCAACTACCCCCATCTGGCGGTCCCAAACTGACCCTTAATGACCACTAAACAATTAAGTACTCTAAAGAGACCAAAAATATTCATTCAATATATCCACCCTTAGATCAGTGAAAAGCTATTAATAGAGTAGTTAATATAATAGTCAATCAGGCAATCACTTGGTGCATCATGTGATTCCATGTCTACATTGCTCTTTTCCCAAATACCAACTAATTGAAACTGGTTCTCCTTTTAAGCATGAATGAGGAGATCAATCATATTTGTGTCCTACAAATAAGAGCAATCGGTTGAATGTAGTAGGTGGATTATGAATAATCACAAGTAACTTTGAATCATTTATGCAAAAAATAAACACAATGAACATAAACATGTGGAAAACGAGTAAAAGCATGAACCATAATGCCTACTGTTTGGGTGGAATGATACACGCACTGGAAGTCTCATCAAACTGATGAGAGAGAAACAAAAGACAACATCATGCAAATATTTTCACTCTTTTTGAAGAAAAGTTTAAAATTGAGATCATGGCATCCTTTTCTCCCTCTTTATTTCATGCTAAATCTTTTTCGTTCGTTTTTTTTCTTTCATTTGCCCACAATTTTAGCATGATTGAAGATTATGCTCAGACTTCACTATAATGTCTTATTCATTTTTTATTTTGAGGAGCATGTATGTGTATCCATAGACTTTATTTTCAAAAGAAAGCAACATGGGTGCATGATGTAAGAATGAATGATGCAAAAGAGATGCAATCTACATAAGGTTGTTATGCAACTACTTGATATGCACAAAAGCTTCTTTTTTCATTTTTAACTAATGCAATAAAAGGAAAATAACTATCATGTCACCTATCTTGCTATGCAATGTAGTCAAGAGGAAACTATTTAGGTTACTTGATCATCTTAAGGTGGTGGATCAAATGAATGAAAAGTAGATGGAATCACAAGATTAAGAGACAATGCCTTCCTTAAACTATGATATGTCCCTCTACTATTGGCCTGTGTATACGGTAACCTTAGGATTTCTTTCTAAAACATCCATTGAGGTCCCATAAATTGTTTGGTCAGTTTAGGCATAAACTGAACATCATCATCCACAATTCATGGATAAATTAAGATTTTCATTCATATTAAACGTCCTTAAGTTGGCTAACCCATAAACTTTCTTTGAGTGTTGCTGCCTTAAGAATTTACAACTAAGCCAAAAAAAATTCATTTTTTAAATTTTATTGCAAATACATGGAAGAACACATTCTATGATGACAAAGACAAAATCATATGTATACTTCTCCACAATTATACTAGGTAGATTTGGATCCTAAAAACTCAAAATAATAGAAACTCAAAAGCAAATAAAAGATAGAACTATTCCAACACCCCATAAGTTTGAACTCAACTATGTCCTAATAGTTAGAATCCAATCAAAGAGGTGGAATAGTGGTACCTAATCAGAATGGTGGTGGTGGTGGTGATGTTGGTGGCTTTGTGGATCATGTTATGCTAGAATACATTCCTCTTGTTGGTGCCACCAACTTGTTTCTTGGTGGAACCAAGATATGGCATTCATTATCCTTCTTGTTTCTTGGTGGTACCAAGATATGGCATTCTTTATCCTTCTTCAAGCTATATGAGTCGGTGCCAACGACATTTGTGTCGATGCTATCGATGACCTTTGTCTGTAGCTCTATAAATTCTCCTGAGAAAATTTGGTAGTAACGACTTGGGTGTCGGTAGTATCGACTTTGTTTCCTAGAGACCTATGATTTTTCTGAGAAGAGTTGGTAGTACTGACTTTGGTGTTGGTAGTATTGAATTTATGTAGACTTTAACCTGACAAGGAGTCAGTAGTACCGACTTGGGTATAGGTAGTATTGACTTTGACTTTTCCTACACATCAAATAAGAGAATCAATGTACCTTTTTACATCAACTAAAATCTAGCAAGAAAATTGTGAAATGTAACTAATGAAAAGACCTAAAAAACAATAAGTAACAAAAATGAAAATGGTTTTCCTCCCATAAGATTTCTTGTTTAATGTCCTAGGCTCAACAAGATAAGTTTTCTTCAGCCTAGGTTGTCACAGGATGGTTGTGAAGATTCATCTAGAAGTCTAACTCCATTGTATCATTGTATATCCCAAGTGTAAAGTAGCCTCTTCCCACAATAATAATCACATTGGCCATAGCATAGAATGACCTTCCTAACAACATCTCAGATCCTCACATCTCATGCATATCCATAACTAAAAAATCTACAGGATAGATAAACTTGTCAACTTTGAATAGCACATCCTTGAATATCCCGTACGACCTCACAATTGATCCATCTGCCATCTTGATTGTCATGGATGTTTTCATTGGTTCCTTCAACCCCAACTTTCAAAATGTAGAGAGGCATGAGATTTATGCTTGCCCCTGAATCATATTGTTGTTGTTGTAAATATTTGATGCCTATAGAATAAGGAATGTAGAAACACTTGGATTTTTTTCTTCATCGACAATCTTCCCTAGATTATCACACTCAACACTTCATCAACACACAAGAAATATGTATCTTTTATTCATCTCTTCTTGTTGATGATGTCCTTTAAGAATCTTCTATATGTAGGAATCTATTCTGTCACATCCACAAGTGGGATGTTGATGTGGAGCTTTCAGAAGATGCCTAGGAACTTCTAAAATTGCCTTTCCTCTTTCTTCGACTTCAGACTATCCAGGAATGGCACATCTGGCTTCTCTATAAGTTTGTGCAGAGGAACATATGGCACATTAGGGATCTCCTCCCCTAAGCTTGCTTCAACGTCACCTTCTGGGATAAAATTTGGCACGTCTCATGTAGATCGGATGATATGTGGCTGCTCCGTATCAACTGTGGGTGTCTTCTTGTTGACTGTGATTTTTCTTCTATGAATTAGAACCTTCACTTGTTACTATTGAGTAGGCACCTTTTCTAGAACTGGAGATAGTGACATAACAATAGTGGAATTTTGAAGTTCCTTTCCCTAAAAAGTTGGTGAAGATGGGGTATCCTTGTCACTTCTCACTTACCATGTATCTATTGAGGTGCATGTGTGAGCATACCACACTGGTACTTTGCATCCCCCTAGTTTTCCATATAGGTTGTCGGGAAACAGAACCTTAGGCACATACACCCAATCTGGATCTCAAGTGTGCTGCTTTAGTTACTCCTTAGTAAATGTTCTAGATCCTTGACAACAAAGACAAACTTTACTTGGTGATGTTGGTGAGTTGTCTCTGTATTCCCAGGAAGTCCCTAATGAATGGGCTTCTTTGTGTAAGTCACCTCTGCTGCTAGATAAGAAATTTGATTTTTGATTCTATGGATATGTGCCTCATGATTTTGTTGCACCTATTTTGTGTGGTCCACTAAGGTCTCATTCTAACTCACTAGCCTACCTAGCATATATTCAATTTTATCTATCTTACTATAGTCCCTGTACTACTGATACTACTACCATAGGTACATGCAATATTCCTCTTCACCTCCAGAAGAGGTGCCAAATTATTGCTCAAGCTTCCTTGCAAGGTTGTCCAACTTTTCACTTAGTGCCATGATGACTCTAGACTCTCCAACACTTTTTACTATTGTTGAGTTTCTCTTTCCTCTCCCATGAATGATTTTTAGCCATGTTCTTTAGAATTTAATTACACCTGAATGCCTTTTTATTGAGGGAAAATGTTGATCCTATGCTATCAAGTGAGGTTCTTTCTCCCTTTTGCATCCTATAGTAGAAAGTCTTTGCTTGGCCATAAAGATCAATCCCAGGATAAGGGATCTTCTTCAACATGTTTTGGAATCTCTCTCATGCTTATGAATACAACTCCTCTTCATGATGCTTGAATTATAGATTTTTCCAAATAGCTCATATGTATTATGGGGAGGAAAATAGCACACAAAGAAGACATCAATCATCTTATCCTAGGTATCTGTCGACTCTGGCAGAAGTTTAAGGAACCATAATTTTGCATTATCTATCAATGAATAAGGACAAAACTTCAAATATATTACTGTTGCTAGAACCCTGTCAATCTTCACCATGTCACAACTTTCTACAAAGTTATTGAAGTGCATCATTGGGTCCTCCATACTATGACCATGGAATTCTTGTGATTTAACCAAAGCCACTAGACCAGGGTCTATCTTGTAACTACCCCACATTAATGGCATGCCTTTTGATTGGCCCCAACTTAGCTATGGTAGAAGATGCATCTATCTTCTCCCAAACAGTCTGCTCTTTAGGTTCCACATTTGCATCAACCATCTCTGGTTGTTCTGATTGAGTTGCATGTGGTGATGTTGGAATGAGTCTTCCCATAGAATCTTTGTACTCTCTTTCTCTATGCAAGAGTTCTACCTGGATAGAACTCTATGGATTTCACTCTTTATAGTCAGTGGTTCTTGTCTGAAGCATGCACTAGTACCTAAAGATAATAATCAATGTGAGAGCAAGATACATGTGGTTGAACAAAAATTAGAATTTTTAGCTTTAAAAATGATGAAAAAGAAAAAGAAAATTGTGTCCTAGAGTGTTCGGTCACAACACTCATAATTTTGGATTATTGTTTCCTTGATAATGGTGCCAAAAACTTGATGCATGTTTACTACATGCAAAAATCACAAGTGCATGTGTCGAAGTAATAGGCCTAAAGATGCCCAAATATCGAACACGAGGAAACATGAGTCCAGAAACTACTACTAATAATGACATGATCAGCTAGACCTATGAAAAGAGTGGTTGGTTGATTAATTGACTACTTGCAGGAATGACAACTAAAATTATTGGGTTGTGATCACTGTATGAATGGATTCCTTAGGATTACAGCTTCACCATGATTCAAATTGCAATTAATATCATTTCATTACAATTTATTATTCCTAACCCTAGACAAAGGGACATGTAGTAAGAATTACCCACTCCTGTAGCATAATTCACTATCTAATCTAATACAAATCCCCACTTTCGTAGTGATTTAATTATTAGTTAGTTCTTTAATGTATTATCTAGTTTATTCCCCTCACAGTCGTAGATCTTCTTTTGATGCACGGTCTAAGCGTAATAGTCTAATAAATAATCTATGATGATCAAGCATAGATAATTCCTAAAGAAATCATAGAGATATGTCCACGAATTAAGAGAAATATATATATTAATTCATAATGTCAAGTACAATACAAAATTAGGGTACTCCCAACTCCTAAGTAACAAAGGGGATTAGGCCTGCATGATTTCCATTGTCATACACATAGGAAAAGAAAAGAAAAATGTGGGAAGCATTAGAAAAGTAAAGTTACTGCAAAAGAAGACTGTTCGGATGACTCCCTCTCTTGAACGTGCCCATTTCTATCCCCTGGCTACAAATTTGTCCATCGGAGGTGCATGAATTATTAGGAATGTAGCTTTCTCCTCTTCTTTCTCCTCTCCCAGCTCTCCATTTTCATGCATTGGAAAAGAACGTGATCCCTAGATCTGGCCGCACTCCTCCCTTGTGAGAAAAATTTGATCATCTTGAGTGCTCAATTCTAATGATCCAAGGAATTAACATTTAGCATTAATTGGTAACGAATTGCCAATTTCACACGCGATTGAGAAACTGCAAAATGACCATCTCACAGAGTGAAACAATCATCTCGGTATCCAAATGACCATCTAGGTTTACATACAACCATTTTGGTGGTCAAAGGTTGTGAAAATTCAAGATCTTTTGGTCCCTTCCACTCCCACATAGATTGGGAACCCTAACCCATGCCTCTACTATAAATAGAGGGGCACTGGGGGCTTCCCAGAACACAACACAAACAATTGAAAATTAGTTTATCTAAAAATCATTGTCCTCTTTGTTTGTGGTAACCAAGAGAGTACAAGCAAGTCCTACACGACTAGGGAGGGATAACAACAAGAGAGAACAATTGAGGATAATTATTGTGGGAGAGAAAGTTTGTGACTAGTACGTCAATGTGAGGGACAATTCCTTCATGTCCATTTTGCAAGGATGACAAGAGTTCTAGGTGGTCCATGTGGACTTCCATAGAGGTGTGGAGGTTGTTGTCTACCTCTATGAGGACAACGTAAACTAGAAGTCGGTGGTGCAGACCATGAGGCACAACAGTCAAATGAGTCCCAGTGCAACTAGAAGATAGTTTTACATCTACAACAACGAGGACATGTCATTGGACTTGCTCCAGGACCAAGTATATCCTTGAAACCATCCTTCCCATATTATAGTTATCGATGCGATCTGCTGGTTTATGGGAATATGGTAGATAAATTTTTTGTTTCCGCTGCCTGTTCTGTAGCCATATTTCCCTACATCCCTTTGATAAATACTCCTCTCTTTTTACTTTCATCTATAGATATGGCATGAATAAAAGAGGCCAATGAGCCTAAAAGAAAACATTCGATCAATGTAACCATAACCAAATAAAAGGTCTCGAGTGGAATAGAGGAGAGACAAACTAAATAATTGAATCCAAGATAAGGTCTCACATCAAATAGAGGAGAGACCGAGAAATTGGGTTCGTTCTATGTCTTTCTCCCCTTGTCGTCTAGTTTTTCATACCCAGGGGACTCATCAAAATTTTCCCCAAAATAGCAAATAGCCTTGACTTGTGCTTACTTCTATTTTCACAGATAGATCAAGAGTATTATGGATATGAAATCAGTTCGTTGCAGGTTCTATGGTCTAACAATTAGAGGAACAAGCCCCAGTCGGGGGATATCTAAGTGTGGCTATGTGACCCTTAAGGATTAGGGTCACTTGATCGTGATTTCTGGAATGGGGACCATAAAGTTTGCTTAGTTGGGAGAGAAAATCTTGGATCCCAGTACCAAATGTTGATTTCCTTTTTATTTTGCTTTACTTGGGACAAGTAAATGATTAAGTCTAGGGTAGTTTGATGAGTGTATTTATACCCATTTTTACATATTGTTTTACTTGCTTTTTAGGGGCTATTACATTTCTATTTCCTAGTTTTAGCTTCAAGTTCACTCAAATACAATTATCTTTCCTTTTCTAAACTTTAATGCATTTTTCTATATATTTTATGTAGAACCAGTAAAAATCATATGAAAATGCCTAGATGGATGATCAAGCCCTCACCATGCTACACCTCAAGGGAATTAAGACCCAAAAGAATTCCATTTGTTCACCTTCCAACCACCTAATCAAGTGATTGACTCTATCATTCGCCCGACTCGAGCCACTCTCAACCCAAAGTCTTCTAGATTCTTTCATTTTGGCACACTCTCCCAACATCAAGCCCATTACAGTTCGCACCTATTGGTCTTCTAGAGAACCGGATGAGAGGTCCAAATTGAGTAACCCACATGAGTCGCCTGCTGGACCAAGTACATGTCATGCAATTAGATGCCTTTCACCACAAGCATTCAACATTAGTGTTTCGGAAATGAGGAATGCCTCTATAAAAGGGAATAATTATCATCCACTTTAAAGGGTCTGTGATTGGTGATTAGAAGCCACGTTGTGCATCACAAACCCTAGAAGGGATAAAGGAGGTGGTGGTTGTAGCAGAGAGATTGGTCTTCCTACACCAGGCATCATGGCCCTCTACATTGTTCCTTCTATCTTTATGTTGTTGTCCCTCAACATGAGATAGTAGAAGGTTGTGTTGGGGAATGGGGACTAGCCCCTATTTCCCGTATTTTATTCTATCTTGTACCTAAAATCTACAATATAGTTGCTAAATGAAGTATCATTCTACTCATTTCCTTGTCTTGAAAATTGATGACTTGCTTTGCATATACATTATAATCATGGATATGCAGGTTGTTGTGTGTGTGATTAGAACACCATAATGATCTTATTATCACCTTGAGGTGTCACAACAAGGGATAGTGAGGTGATTGGGCTATGATCTTCTACATGTCGATGATGGCCAGTCATTGGTGAGGGAGTCTAGTTGGAATGAACTAGGGACTTGGATATTGTGGATTGTCAGTTCTAAGTGAGTTTAGGCCAAGTCAAAACCTATATCCCATGTGGGTGCAACAACTAAACCTATGTTTAATAACTTCTATTGAAGAGTAGATCTTGTTAGGATAATTAATGATTCAACTACTTAGTGATAAATATTACTCAGTGATAAATATTACTCTTAATACTTCTGAATCTATATAACTGCTTAAGATGTTGGCCTTTGGGTTTGATCCTAAAGCATACTGCAATAAGGCTTCCGTTCGTGTGCAATGGAGAATTAGTTCACTGCTTTTGGTTAAACCTTGGAGTTATTCTTTTACATTTGTAGCCCCATCATTTGTCTAGACTCTTTTGGTTATTGAACCATTATAGACATGCAAGTCTTATTTAATTGAGAAACATGACAAAAGCATCTTTCACTAGATGCAGTGGGAGAGCGAGTATTATATTAGGACTTTTATATATTGATATATGTAAACTATTTTAGAATAAATGCTAGAGATAGTTATTAGTGCCTCACAATATTTACTAATTATCTCATAAGATATGGTGATTTGTATTTAGTGAAATACAAATATGATTTTATTGAAATGGTCAAGGATATCATGAATGATGTACATAACCACCTTGGTAAAAGTATTAAAACACTTTGATATGATCAATGTTGAAATATTTTACACCAAGAGTTTGAGGATCTTCTAGAGAGACCACAATAGTGTATCACAATGAAATTCACCTAAAACATAGTGATGTATCAGAAAGAAGGAATCACATTCTGATGAGTCATGGTATGATTATCAATAAATCTAACAAATCTTCTAATTTCCTTTCAGTACATGCTTTACAACAAAATAATGTATTGTTCGTAATTGTTCCAAAGACATCATATGAGATATATCCGGATATGTCTTTATTAAGATTAATATTGAAAGCTTATATAAGAAAATAGTTTCTTTGAAAATCTTGTCCACAAATCACAAAATGTTAGTTTGTTGAATACTACTTCCATCCCAATCCAAAAAAAAAGTGTTTGTTACCAAGATAGCTGAATTCCAATGAGGAAATGAATTCCAAGTAATCAGTGGGAGAATAGTAGAACTCAAAAAGTCCGAGATCAACAAGGAAACATTGAACCTAAAGAGGTACAGTAAGAACAATGATAATAACAAATTTTTGTGCAATCTCAAGTTCCTAACGTAACACACAACCTCATAGAGCACGCCTTGAGATTAAAAGATTGTAAATCTTATAATTCAAATAGGTAGTGTGTTGGTCATAAGATGATGAGTCAAAAACCTATCTAGAAGATATTGAGGGACCAAAGTCTGAGAAATGGATTGAGGCCATTGTATAAAAAATGGAGTCCATTTATAGTGACAAGGTATGACCTAAGTAGTACCACCTAAAGGGGTAAAACCCTAGGGTGAGAATGGGTCTTCAAGAATAAGATGACATGGATAACCTATAAGAGTAGATTTCTCACAAAGGGTTTCAAACAAGTTCAAGATGTTGAACATGATGGAATGTCTTTACCAATTGCCATGGTTATGCCCATAAGGATCGTTCTTGCCATTACAACTTGTCACGACTATGGGATATGGCATATGGATATAAAAACGGCATTCCTTAATAGGAATAATTATAAGGATGTGTATGTGACTGATGTGTGTTTACTACACATACGAAAATCACATGCATGTATCAAAGTAATATAGGCTCAAAGAGGTCTAGATATCAAACATGAGGAAACATGAGTCTAGAAAATACTACTAACAGTGACCTAATCAGCTACACTTATGGAGAAGAGTGGTTGGTTGATTAGTTACTACTTGCATGGATGAAAAATAAAATTATTAGTTTGTGATCACAATATGAATGGGTTCCTTAGAATTATAGTTTCACCATGGTTCACATTTCCATTAACATTGCTTCATTAATATTTATTTCTCCTAACCCTAGATGAAAGTACTTGTAGCAAGAATTACCCACTCTCACAATGTAATTCACTACCTAATCTAATACAAATCCCACTCTTGTAGAAATTTAATTATTAGTTAGGTTCTTTAATGCATTATCTAGGTTATTCCCTTCATAGTTGTAGGCCTTCTCTTGAAGCGTGGTCTATTCTATGTAAATATACAACATGTCCAACCCTTAATTCCTCTCTTGAAGCAATTTATGGTCTAATAAATCACCTATGGTGATCAAGCATAGATAAATCATGAAGAAATCATAGAGATATGTCCAGAAACTAAGATAAATATTGATATTAATTCATAACATCACGTACAATGCAAAATTGGGCTACTCCCGAGTCATAAGGAACAAAGGGGATTAGCCCCACATGATTTCCATTGTCATACATATGGGAGAAGAAAACAAATGTGGGAAATATTCAAAAACTAAATTAACCCCTAAATAATATGATCTAGATGACTCCCTCTCTTGAATGTGCCGATTTGCTATCATATGGCTGCAAATCTGTCCACTGGAGGTGCCTGAATAGTCCAGAACGTAGCTTTCTCCTTTCCTTTCTCCTCTCCTGACTCTCAGTTGTTATAAAATGGAAAAGAAAGTGATCCCTAGCTCTGGCCACACTCCTCCCTAATCATAGAATTGACTTAGGGCATCATTAAGTCGTGACCAATGGATTAATTGTGATATTTAATTTAACCTGATCGTGATAAGTTAGTACTACCGATAGGGTTGTCGACAATACCAACTTTTTCCTGACATCTCCTATTGAATTTCTAGTTCATAATTGTTCCTTTTCTTCTAATGTAGGTACCACCCACAGACCTATTGGTAGCACTAAGATGATCCAATTTTTGTCAATTCACCTAAAATTTAACAAGAAAGAATATAAGCTCCACAAACAATGATAAATTAATATGGAACAATAATAATAAAAAATATTTGATGCAATTAAGTTCACAGGATAATAATGATAAATCATGCACAAATAATATTGAAATGAATAATAAGTGCACAAAATACATAGTAAAATAGCTTGTGAAAAGGGATAATTACTCAGTGCATCAAAATCCCCTAAGCTTAAATGTTGCGCGTCCTTGAGTAACACACCCTCAGATCTGTTTGAGACAAATCAGCAAAAGGACAAAGAATATGAACTTCATTTGTCAACTACCCTCATCTAGCGGTCCCAAACTGATCCTTACTGACAAATGAACAATTAAGTTGTAACATCCCTGACCTGGGTTATGAACTAACCCCAGTGATTAAATGCTTGTGGTTATCTATTGATAATGTAATTAAAGCTTCTGAGGAACATATATTTCCATTTCTGTCCTTTTTAAACAATATTGTAATATTGTTTTGTTAAAAGTGGACTTATGTGCAAATTACCCAATTAGAGGGGTTAACTTGCAAATTGCACATGTTCAGATGTTCCTCTGATGATAAGACATCATAAGAATGAATTTGATGAAGTATTATGGATTCTCCAAGCTTGGGCACCAAGATGCAGCTTGTAGAGTAATCCTTGTACTTTAAACCCTAGTTTTGGTGTAAAGTGCAATTTACCCAAAACATGGGGTGCAACATGTAAAATACACCCTCTAGAGTATCTTTTATGACTCTTGGCATCAACTAGAATGAAAATTATGAAGAGGGCGCTTCATTTGAGTAATCAAATAAGAAAGATAACCTTTATAATTAAATAACCAAGTTGTAAGTGAAATGACCCCTTTGATGTGTACAACTTAGTAGGAGGTTTGGCTTCTTATCCTTTAGACCTTGGTTTAAGATAGAGTTTTGCTTAAGTATAGAGAAGGAGGGACGTGCCCAAAAAGGAGAGAAGGACCTAGTTGAGAAATGAGGAAACAAGTGTCCTTATCTTGAATTTTCACCCAAAGTATATATACACCTTTCTTTTACAACCAAGGGATCGTTTCCCTTTCTCTCTTCACTTATATCTTGCTGTGGCCAACTAAGGAAGGATCTCAGGAGTAGGGGAGAACGGCCAAGTAAATTTGGGTAAGCTTTGGTTGTCTTCTAGCTCGGATTCATGGAGAAAAACATGATATAAGGTTGGTTTGCTAGCTTTTCTTACTTAGTTCTTCTTTCTAGCCATCCTTTCCAACCAATTCTTGAAGAAGAAACCTTGGACAACCTGTGGATCTCAAGCCACCATTAAATCTTCGAAGCTTGGATCTCTAGAGCTGGTTCTAAGGTGGGTTTTATAACTCTAAACCTTTAAACTTTGTCATGCATCTTTCTTTCTTGCAAAAGTAGTTTATTCTTCTTTCCCCCATCCTTCCTTGCTTTCTTGCAACTAAAACCATGAATAACAGACCTGGATCTAGAGGTGGAAGAAGGGGGCGTGAATACCAATGTTACTTTAGCAAACGGTCTTGCACCCTTGGCCAAACGGTTTGCAAAACCGTTTGGGGGTTTGCAAAACCGTTTGAGGGGCAAACGGTTTCACAAGGTCGGTTGGAGAAAACGGTCTCCAAGACCGTTTGGTTGAGTTTACCAAGGGTTTAGCATTTGGTATTCCTGTTCATAATTATGTTGGTTGATAACCCTCCAAATTTGAAGGATTAACTCCAAAGGAATCGTGAGTTGAAGGAAAATCAATTAGGTAAATCTAATTGGATTAAGTGCTGATTTTCAACCTGATTACCTTGACCTTTTTTGGAAAACGGTTTCAAAACCATTTGACTGTGTTGCCCAAGGGTTGACCGTTTGGGATTATTGTTCCTAATGATGTTGTTTAATGACTCACAAAATTTTATGGGCTAACTCCCAACGAATCGAGAGTTGAAGGCTAATCAATTAGATATATCTAAATGGTATAAGTGGTGATTTTCAACCTGATTAACTTGACCTTTTTGGGAAAACGGTTTCAAAACCGTTTTAGTGCGTTGACCAAGCGCTTACCGTTTGAGATTACTGTTCCTAATTATGTTGGTTAATAACTCACCAAATTTGAGGGGTTAATTATCAAGGAATCATGAGTTGAAATCTAATCAATTGGGCAAACCCTAATTGAAATTAGTGCTGCAATTCCAATGAGTTAATTTGAGATTTTGGGTTGATTAGCCCAAACGGTTTCAAAACTGTTTGGGGATCACCCAAATGGTCTCAAGACCGTTTGTGGGTCACCCAAGACCATTTGTAGGTCTAGGTTGAAGTATGGATATGTGTTTGAAGATCCAAAGATGTGGCATGAACCCTAATCGGCTAAATGCTGATTTTGCAAGTGAATGAGATGATGTTTTGGGTTGATTGGCCCAAACGGTTTAACAACCGTTTGGGGATCACCCAAACGGTTTCAAGACCATTTTGGGATCACCCAAGACCGTTTGGAGGTCTGGGGTTAAGTATAGTTGACCAATTGAAGGTCCAAAGGTACCCAATCATATTACAATTAAGTGTTGATTTGTTGATCAACTCGATAGACCAATCCTTGATAGAATTTCACTAGAATCCAAGGGTTGGATGAGCCAAATGGTCTCAAGACCGTTTGGAGCTCATCCAAACGGTCTCAAGACAGTTTGGAGGTCACCCAAGACCGTTTGGAGGTCTAGGGGTGAGTATGGTTAAGCAATTGATGATCCAATGTTACTAAGTTAAAGTGTAATCAATTGCTGATTTAGTGATCAATCCAACGATCCAAACCTTAATTGGTTGACTTGGATTTTGGTGATATGATGGGAAAACGGTCTCAAGACCGTTTGGAGGTTATCCAAACGACCTCAAGACCGTTTGGGGTCAGGTCATACCCAATTTGGATGATGGTTCAATGGTTTCAAAGTAACTAATCTTGCATTGATTAGTGTTGAAGGATCATCGATTCCAAACCCTAATTCAATTAATTCAAACCCTAATTGAGGACTAATTTAGGGTCAATTGAGGGTCAACTCAGTTTAAGGTTGACTTTATTAACTCAATAGAAGCATGAGGATAGGTCCAATTGATGATTGGCTCCATGAATTCAATGATTGAAGGAATCAATATTGAGAACCCTAAACCGATTGGTGTAGTTGAAACCATCTTTGGTCCATGCGGTTTTGAGGAGGTTTGGACCAAACGGTCTCAAGACCGTTTGAGTCCAAATGGTCTCAAGACCGTTTGGGACTAAACGGTCTCAAGACCATTTGGGACCAAACGGTTTCAAAACCGTTTGGATTCAAGCGGTTTCAAAACCGTTTGGTGGTTGAAAGTGCAAAACTGTTTGGGATCTTTGAAGGTCAAGAATGCTTAATGATTTAAAGACTTAGATAGTTCAATGATTGTTTAACCTAAACCCTAAAGACACCTAAAGTTATTAAGGGGTTAAGTAATTATTGAACTAATGTATGTTAGGGTCAATGGTGAAGATTACAAAAGTACCCTTAGTGGGTTAGTGTGACTAGTACCCTCGATCAAGTAAACCCTAATGACCTTAATGGTGATGACTTGACTTATATCAGTCAAATTTGAGTTGACTTAACTTAATCAAGAGTGATATAAACATCATCTATTAGTATGAGGAGAGAGAAAACTCCTAATATCAATGACAATCAAATAAGATACCTTTAAAATGTATCAATACACACCATTAGGGTATGATCCTTCATAAGGAGATCATGGAAAACCCTAATTATGGAGATTATGAATCTGAACTTAATTTGAAGGTGTTAATGGAAGTAATCTTCATAAATAATGATGGTAAGACCTCAATTCACTATGATGTGAATAGTAAACCCTAATTTTAGGGTAAATCATGTAATGTGAATAGTAAACCCTAATTTTAGGGTAAATCATGTAATGTGAATAGTAAACCCTAATTCTAGGGGAATAACATGATGTGAAATAGTAGTCCCTAATGGTGGGATATTAATCATAAACCTAATCTAGGGGAGATGTGATATGAATAGAAACCCTAATTGGAGGTGATGTTATGGGAAACCCTTATTAAGATGAATAGCAAGCTTAACTTATGGCTTATTAATCATGAAAACCTTGAGATGGTTTACTAGATAGTACAATAAGGTGAGGTGTAGCTAAATCAATTAAATAAGATGATTATGTCATAAACATATAGAATAGGGTTAGTGAACCCTGTGAATGATAAATGTGGTAATTTCAATAAATAAGGATTTAAGAGGTAAGATGCCTAGATCCAAACATCCCTATGAATGAGTAATAGGTTTTACACCTTACAATAATAACGGGCATCAAACTCTCAGAAATGATGTATACTAAAGCATGATGTAGATAAAATCCTAAATATGAAGATACCTAGAATAGTTGATGATGATTTATCCTATATCAACAATGTTTAAACCTATATCATTACAGATAATTAGATAATTTTGATATATGATATATGCATCATATGAGGAATGGGCTAATACTTAGAAGTGATGATCATTAATGATACATGATGAGTACAATAACCGAAATCAAACACTTATAATATCTTTGAATGCTCCCAAGGGTAGTGGAGTATTATATTAGGGTTCAACTGATAATGTGAACAGGAAACCCTAATTAATGAAAGGTAGGGTACTTTAACCCTAAGTTTGGGATATGCTTTTAAGTATGAAACCCTTTGAATGAATTATAATATGAGGAATCCTTATGCCTTTTAAGTCAAAGGGGTTTAATAACCCTAATTGAGTTGAATAAACCCTAACCCTAGAAATCAACCATGGTGATGTAACATGGTCATGGTATGATGTTGATAGCACGACCATGCTATGGAGCACGGCCGTGGTAGCTTCCCTTTGCACGACCGTGCAAGGTAGCACGGCCGTGGTGTTCTATGAATAAATTGAAAAGAATTGGTATTGTACTGATATTGTTATATATGCATGTCTTCAATTATATTAGGCATGCAGGTTGTTAGCAAGAGGTAATCATAGCCAGGTAAGAGTTATGATGTTTTATTCATTGAAAGCATGTTATAAGCTTTATGAATAAAGATATACTATGTTGTCTGGTTTAAGAGGTAACATATGAGAATGATGGGTTGTAAGAGCCTTGAGTAATATTTACATTGTTACAATTAAGGTCATGCTATTAGATGACTTATGATGATTTAAGGGTTTGAACACCCCTGTTCTTGAACCATAATGATGAGATGGTTAAGAAATGATAACTAATGTGAAATAAACTAGATACATTTAGTATTCTTCTTCTATAGCAGATGCTTTAATTGTTTATGTTTGAAAACATGCTTGATGCTAAAAGAATGCTAAAATGTACTTAAATAATCAATTATGATCATATCATGTAGAGCCCTGACCATAGATCCATCATTGTCAGAGACCAAATGATGGTGAAATAGGTTTTCCTAAGGGAACTCCTGGATCATATACTTTTGAGTATATGGGGGATTATGGATGTGAATATCCTTACGTCCTAATGTAGGAATTGATGAAAGATGTACCTTTAATCCATCAATCCTTCATTACATGTCTATGTCGGGATGATGTACCACCAATCTCCCGAGGGAATCAACAATGCCGCATCGATGAGAGATAAACAAGAGATCCCTCGATGACGAAGAGGGTACAGAACGCCACTGTGACTCTATAGTGAAGTTTCCAGAATACCCTGGATAGCTATCATAGCAGAGACACAAGATGTCCTGCAAGTAAATCCTCTTACTGTCTGAGGAAGATGAGGTCATAAGAATCCAGCTCTTTTGATGACCTATGTATGGTACCGACGCGATTTCGTAATGGTCAGTTGGAGTATGAACGGTATACCTCATCTCTGCAGGGCATAATAATGTTTGGAAAACATAATCAGCCGTGTAGCATAACTGCTTAGGTTGAACTACAAGAAACAATGATTGATGTTACATTGTTTATAATGTTCTAGTTAAATAACTAGTATACATGTTCTCCATATTCTTTAATGAGATATGCTTTAATATCCAATTAAGTTATAATTGAAATGTTGCTATACTTGACATTAAACCTGTTGTTAAATGTTAATAATTATACTGCTTATTGTTATTCCTTATTGCAATAACAAAGCTTCTGCCGGAGAGTTATAACTCTCGCTGGGACAATTATTCAATTGTCTCACCCCTGTGGGATTCGACTTTTTAGGTAGACGCCGAGGACGAAGGAATCCATCTAGAGATGAGCAACAACAGCAGCAGCAACACTAGGGGCAGCAGTGAATCTCAGGTGGAGATACTAACTGTCAAGTCTTATAGAAAGTAGGTCCTATGTGTCCACTCTGTACTCTCAGGTCCTAGGAGTTAGTAGATCTGAGGTTTTTTGCTTAATGCCTCGAGATTTTTTTTATGTTGCCTATACAGGTAACAGGGTAATGGATGTATGTAATCACTCGAGATGTGAATTCACAGAGATGTAATGTCAAACCATGTTGTAAATAGTTCATCTTGTTTTCTTATAAAAGAGTTTTATGGTTTAAAGATCTCTTTCCAAAAAGTTTTAAATATTTAGTGATTTTGATAATTCCACTGCTAATCAATCGCTTCCACATTAGTTAATCCTATTTTCACGAGACGGTCACCACAATTTAGTGGTATCAGAGCTCTAGGTTCGCTGAGTCTACAGAGACATAGGACTAAGGTAGTAGAGTCTGTTCTAGTGTCGTCCAGTGTATCTAATGGTATCTTCTGCTCACATAAGAGGAGAAGAACTTGAAGATGACTGGATCGGACGAGGAGTTTGCTGTAGAGAGCAACAATGCTACATTGAGAAGAGGTGCAGAGGATCAAGCAAGAGACGGACAATTACCTGAGATCCCCCTAGATAATCCAACCATGATAAGGAATCCTTCCTTAGGAATCACTGTTGGGGAATTTAGGGCAACCATGATGTATCTAGTGGATCAAGCACTAGCAATGCAACCTAGGTTACCAGCTCCTAATGATGATGTTTTGGATATCAATAGAATATGTAACCCACAACAGTAGGTTGGAGAAATGGTAAATGATGAAGTTTTGAACTTAGAACGAGTCTGTGCTCAACCTCAGCCTGTTGAATCAATATATAGTAATGTAGGGGTTAGAATACAACCAGAAACTAGGATCTGCCATAGGTGTAGGAAACCTGGACATATCAGACCTAATTGTCCAGAAAAGAAATATAAAGGAAGAATTGAGAAAAGGCATATCCAAACCCAGGAGCAGAGACCTGATAGTTCCAAAAGAAAGAAGTTTCTGGCATCACCAACACAACCAGGACCTAGTGCACCAAGGCAATGGTTATCCAGAAAGGGTAAGGAACCCTTTAGACCACACCGGGCACCCAGAACTTGCTATCAATTTGGACAGTTAGGGCATCTGGTAAGAGATTGCCCAGCCAGAAATGTTATGGCAAATCAACCTCTGAGGCAGAATCAGCCTGAGACAATGAATAATCCTCGAGTCATGACAGGTTAGACAAAATAAATGGTATTTCTTATATGTCTTTTTATGATCTCTTGGATAAAACTGAGTAAGCAATTGATAGAACTTTCCTTGATTAGTCCTATAAAGACTTATAATGTTGTATAAAATAGATATTTCATGTTGCATGCTTACCTTCATAAGAAGATGAGGTATTAAAGAATTGGTCTGGATAGAAAATTCAGTAAGATTAATACTTATACTTGTGATGATAAGAAAAGAGAAGGAATATGGTAGTATACAAGTGCATATTACCTTATCTCAGTATTTATATACCCTGGCCAGGTATATAGTTGTTGATGATAAAGTAAATATGGAAACTCTTAGATTGTTATACTTTTGATTGCTCTGATCAAGCAGTCATTCTGAGACAATCTAATGAGAATCATGAAATAAGAAATATGAGAATAAGGAAGGTCAACCTGATCAGTAAAGGTTGTAAGAATAATAATAAAGATGTTTATGTGATGAATACTTATAAAGGTATCAGTTTAACCTGGACTTTGGTTCTAAAATGAGAATATATGTAATAAGTAATGTCCCAAGATGAAAGGAAGAAAGGGATGTAATGTGTTGATAACACATGTGATAGGTACCAAAATAAGAATGCAATAATATATCAAATGATTTATATAAATTACCTAGACTGGTCAACTATAAAATTAAATTAAACATATAGAATAACATGAACATCACATGTTAGGGGTTTATGTTTTTCATAAACATATCTTTCTCCAAAATATCTGTCAAATAAGTCCTTGTTTGATAAGTAACTTTTCCCTATGATAAGAGAATGTACAACTAATGAGATAGTTAGTGCAAATAATAAGGAAAGTTAGTATGGTGTTATCATATGTGATGATGCAATCAAGGTATGGAAGCACTTATACAGTTCCAAGATAAATAACAGAGTATGAGTGTGATCTTAAGAAACGTTGATCAAAACTTTATAATATCTCCATAATAACGAAATGTTATCTAAGGATGTAATGATATGATGCTTAAATAATATATGCTTTCCCTTTCCTTTCTGCGATTTCGGGGGCGAAATCCTTGTTAGGGGTTTATAATTTGTAACATCCCTGACCTGGGTTATGAACTAAACGCAGGTGTTTTTCTTAATCATGTGATTAAATTCTTGTGGTTATCTATTGATAATGTAATTAAAGCTTCTGAGGAACATATATTTCCCTTTCTGTCCTTTTTAAGCAGTATTGTAATATAGTTTTGTTAAAAGTAGACTTATGTGCAAATTACCCAATTAAAGGGGTTAACTTGCAAATTGCACATTTTTAGATGTTCCTCTGATGATAAGACATCATAAGAATGAATTTGATGAAGTATTATGGATTCTCCAAGCATGGGCACCAAGATGCAGCTTGTAGAGTAATCCTTGTACTTTAAACCCTAGTTTTGGTGTAAAGTGCAATTTACCCAAAACATGGGGTGCAACATGTAAAATACACCCTCTAGAGTATCTTTTATGACTCTTGGCATCAACTAGAGTGAAAATTATGAAGAGGGCGCTTCATTTGAATAATCAAATAAGAAAGATAACCTTTATAATTAAATAACCAAGTTGTAAGTGAAATGACCCCTTTGATGTGTACAACTTAGTAGGAGGTTTGGCTTCTTATCCTTTAGACCTTGGTTTAAGATAGAGTTTTGCTTAAGTATAGAGAAGGAGGGACGTGCCCAAAAAGGAGAGAAGGACCTAGTTGAGAAATGAGGAAACAAGTGTCCTTATCTTGAATTTTCACCCAAAGTATATATACACCTTTCTTTTACAACCAAGGGATCGTTTCCCTTTCTCTCTTCACTTATCTCTTGCTGTGGCCGACTAAGGAAGGATCTCAGGAGTAGGGGAGAACGGACAAGTAAATTTGGGTAAGCTTTGGTTGTCTTCTAGCTCGGATTCATGGAGAAAAACATGATATAATGTTGGTTTGCCAGCTTTTCTTACTTAGTTATTCTTTCTAGCCATCCTTTCCAACCAATTCTTGAAGAAGAAACCTTGGACAACCTGTGGAGCTCAAGCCACCACTAAATCTTCGAATCTTGGAGCTCTAGAACTGGTTCTAAGTTGGGTTTTATAACTCTAAACCTTTAAACTTTGTTATGTATCTTTCTTTCTTGCAAAAGTAGTTTGTTCTTCTTTCCCCCATCCTTCCTTGCTTTCTTGCAACTAAAACCATGAAGAACAGACCTGGATCTGGAGGTAGAAGAAGGGGGCATGAATACCAATGTTACTTTAGCAAACAGTCTTGCACCCTTGGCCAAACGGTTTGCAAAACCGTTTGGGGGTTTGCAAAACCGTTTGAGGGGCAAACGGTTTCACAAGGTCGGTTGGAGCAAGGGGTCTCCAAGACCATTTGTTTGAGTTGACCAAGGGTTGACCGTTTAGCATACCTGTTCATAATTATGATGGTTGATAACCCTCCAAATTTGAGGGATTAACTCCAAAGGAATCGTGAGTTGAAGGCAACTCAATTACGTAAATCTAATTGGATTAAGTGCTGATTTTCAACCTGATTAACTTGACCTTTTTGGGCAAACGGTTTCAAAACCGTTTGAGTGTGTTGACAAAGGGTTTACCATTTGGGATTATTGTTCCTAATGATGTTGGTTAATGACTCACCAAATTTTATGGGTTAACTCCCAAGGAATCGAGAGTTGAAGGCTAATCAATTAGATAAATCTAAATGGATTAAGTGCTGATTTTCAACCTGATTAACTTGACCTTTTTGGGCAAACGGTTTCAAAACCATTTACGTGCGTTGACCAAGTTTTGACCATTTGATATACTGTTCCTAATAATTTTGGTTAATGACTCACAAATTTTAGGGGTTACATCTCAAGGAATCATGAGTTGAAAGCTAATCAATTGGGCAAACCCTAATTGAAATTAGTGCTGAAATTCCAATGAGTTAATTTGAGATTTTGTGTTGATTAGCCCAAACGGTTTCAAAACCGTTTGGGGATCACCCAAACGGTCTCAAGGCCGTCTGGGGGTCACCCAAGACCATTTTTAGGTCTAGGGTGAAGTATGTATATGTGTTTGAAGATCCAAAGATGTGGCATGAACCCTAATCGGCTAAATGCTGATTTTGCAAGTGAATGAGATGATGTTTTGGGTTGATTGGCCCAAACGGTTTCAAAACCATTTGGGGATCACCCAAACGGTTTCCAGACCGTTTCGGGATCACCCAAGACCGTTTGGAGGTCTGGGGTTAAGTATAGTTGACCAATTGAAGGTCCAAAGGTACCAAATCATATTACAATTAAGTGCTGATTTGTTGATCAACTCGATAGACCAATCCTTGATAGAATTTCACTAGAATCCAAGGGTTGGATGAGCCAAACGGTCTCAAGACCATTTGGATCTCATCCAAACAGTCTCAAGACCGTTTGGAGGTCACCCAAGACCGTTTGGAGGTCTAGGGGTGAGTATGGTTAAGCAATTGATGATCCAATGTTACTAAGTTAAAGTGTAATCAATTGCTGATTTGGTGATCAATCCAACGATCCAAACCTTAATTGGTTGACTTGGATTTTGGTGATATGATGGGAAAACGGTCTCACGACCCTTTGGAGGTCATCCAAACGACCTCAAGACCGTTTGGGGTAAGGTCATACCCAATTTGGATGATGGTTCAATGGTTTCAAAGTAACTAATCTTGCATTGATTAGTGTTGAAGGATCATCGATTACAAACCCTAATTCAATTAATTCAAACCCTAATTGAGGACTAATTGAGGGTAAATTGAGGGTCAAATCAGTTTAAGGTTGACTTATTTAACTCAATTGAAGCATGAGGATAGGTCCAATTGATGATTGGTTCCATGAATTCAATGATTGAAGGAATCAATATTGAGAACCCTAAACTGATTGGTGTAGTTGAGACCATCTTTGGTCCATGCAGTTTTGAGGAGGTTTGGACCAAACAGTCTCAAGACCATTTGGATTCATGCGGTTTCAAAACCGTTTGGAGGTTGAAAGTGCAAAACCGTTTGGGATCTTTTAAGGTCAAGAATGCTTAATGCTTTAAAGACTTAGATGGTTCAATGATTGTTTAACCTAAACCCTAAAGACACCTAAAGTCATTAAGGGGTTAAGTATTTAGTGAACTAATGTATGTTAGGGTCAATGGTGAAGATTACAAAAGTACCCTTAGTGGGTTAGTGTGACTAGTACCCTCGATCAATTAAACCCTAATGACCTTAATGGTGATGACTTGACTTATATCAGTCAAAGTTGAGTTGACTTAACTTAATCAAGAGTGGTATAAACATCATCTATTAGTATGAGGAGAGAGAAAACTCCTAATATCAATGACAATCAAATAAGATACCTTTAAAATGTATCAATACACACCATTAGGGTATGATCCTTCATAAGGAGATCATGGAAAACCCTAATTATGGAGATTATGAATCTTAACTTAATTTGAAGGTGTTAATGGAAGTAATCTTCATAAATAATGATGGTAAGACCTCAATTCACTATGATGTGAATAGTAAACCCTAATTTTAGGGTAAATCATGTAATGTGAATAGTAAACCCTAATTCTAGGGGAATAACATGATGTGAAATAGTAGTCCCTAATGGTGGGATATTAATCATAAACCTAATCTAGGGGAGATGTGATATGAATAGAAACCCTAATTGGAGGTGATGTTATGGGAAACCCTTATTAAGATGAATAGCAAGCTTAACTTATGGCTTATTAATCATGAAAACCTTGAGATGGTTTACTAAATAGTACAATAAGGTGAGGTGTAGCTAAATCTATTAAATAAGATGATTATGTCATAAACATATAGAATAGGGTTAGTGAACCCTGTAAATGATAAATGTGGTAATTTCAATAAATAAGGATTTAAGAGGTAAGATGCCTAGATCCAAGCATCCCTATGAATGAGTAATAGATTTTACACCTTACAATAATAACGGGCATCAAACTCTCAGAAATGATGTATACTAAAGCATGATGTAGATAACGTCCTGAATATGAAGAAACCTAGAATAGTTGATGATGATTTATCCTATATCAACAATGTTTAAACCTATATCATTACAGATAATTGGATAATTCTGATATATGATATATGCATCATATGAGGAATGGGCTAATACTTAGAAGTGATGATCATTAATGATACATGATGAGTACACTAACCGAAATCAAACACTTATAATATCTTTGAATGCTCCCAAGGGTAGTGGAGTATTATATTAGGGTTGAACTGATAATGTGAACAGGAAACCCTAATTAATGAAAGGTAGGGTACTTTAACCCTAAGTTTGGGATATGCTTTTAAGTATGAAACCCTTTGAATGAATTATAATATGAGGAATCCTTATGCCTTTTAAGTCAAAGGGGTTTAATAACCCTAATTGAGTTGAATAAACCATAACCCTAGAAATCAACCATGGTGATGTAACATGGTCATGGTATGATGTTGATAGCATGACCATGCTATGGAGCACGGCCATGGTAGCCTCCCTTTGCACGACCGTGCAAGGTAGCACGACTGTGGTGTTCTATGACTAAATTGAAAAGAATTGGTATTGTATCGATATTGTTATATATGCATGTCTTCAATTGTATTAGTCATGTAGGTTGTTAGCAAGAGGTAATCATAGCTAGGTAAGAGTTATGATGTTTTATTCATTGAAAGCATGTTATAAGCTTTATGAATAAAGATATACTATGTTGCATGGTTTAAGAGGTAACATATTAGAATGATGGGCTGTAAGAGCCTTGAGTAATATTTACATTGTTACAATTAAGATCATGCTATTAGATGACTTATGATGATTTAAGGGTTTGAACACCCCTGTTCTTGAACCATAATGATGAGATGGTTAAGAAATGATAACTAATGTGAAATAAACTAGATACATTTAGTATTCTTCTTCTATAGCAGATGTTTTGATTGTTTATGTTTGAAAACATGCTTGATGCTAAAAGAATGCTAAAATGTACTTAAATAATCAATTATGATCATATCATGTAGAGCCCTGACCATAGATCCATCATTGTCAGAGACAAAATGATAGTGAAATAGGTTTTCCTAAGGGAACTCATGGATCATATACTTTTGAGTATATGGGGGATTATGGACGTGAATATCCTTATGTCCTAATGTAGGAATTGATGAAAGATGTACCTTTAATCCATCAATCCTTCATTACATGTCTATGCCGGGATGATGTACCACCAATCTCCCGAGGGAATCAACAATGCCGCATCGATGAGAGATAAATAAGAGATCCCTCGATGACGAAGAGGGTACAGAACGCCACTGTGACTCTATAGCGAAATTTCCACAATACCCTGGATAGCTATAACAGCAGAGACACAAGATGTCCTGCAAGTAAATCCTCTTACTGACTGAGGAAGATGAGGTCATAAGAATCCATCTCTTTTGATGACCTATGTATGGTAACGACGCGATTTTGTAATGGTTGGTTGGAGTATGAGCAGTATACCTCATCTCCGCAGGGCATAATAATGTTTCGAAAACATAATCAGTTGTGTAGCATAACTGCTTAGGTTGAACTACGAGAAACAATGATTGATGTTACATTGTTTATAATGTTCTAGTTAAATAACTAGTATACATGTTCTCCATATTCTTTAATGAGATCTGCTTTAATATCCAATTAAGTTATAATTGAAATGTTACTTTACTTGACATTAAACCTGTTGTTAAATGTTAATAATTATACTGCTTATTGTTATTCCTTATTGTAATAACAAAGCTTCTGGTGGAGAGTTATAACTCTTGCTGGGACAATTATTCAATTGTCTCACCCCCGTGAGATTCGACTTTTTAGGTAGACGCCGAGGACGAAGGAATCCATCTAGAGATGAGCAACAACAGCAGCAGCAACACCAGGGGCAGCAGTGAATCTTAGATGGAGATACTGACTGTCAAGTCTTGTAGATAGTAGGTCCTATTTGTCGTCTCTGTACTCTCAGGTCCTAGGAGTCAGTAGATCTGAGGTTTTTGGCTTAATGCCTCAAGATTTTTTTATGTTTCCTATACAGGTAACAGGGCAATGGATGTATGTAATCACTCGAGATGTGAATTCACAGAGATGTAATGTCAAACCATGTTGTAAACGGTTCATCTTGTTTTCTTATAAAAGAGTTTTATGGTTTAAAGATCTCTTTCCAAAAAGTTTTAAATATTTAGTGATTTTGATAATTCTGATGCTAATCAATCGCTTCCGCATTAGTTAATCTTGTTTTCGCGAGACGGTCGCCACATAAGTACTCTAAAGCGACCATAAGTATTCAATCAATATATCCACCCTTATATCAGTGAAACACTATCAATAGAGTAGTTAGTATCATAGTCAATCAGGCATTCACTTGGTGTATCATGTGATTCCCTATCTACATTACTCTTTTCCTAAATACCAACTAATTGGAACCAGTTCTCCTTTTAAGCATGAATGAGGAGATCAATCAATTTGTATCCTACCATTAAGAGAAATGGGTTGAATTAAGTAGGTGGCTTATGAATAATCACAAGCAACTTTGAATCATTTATGCTAAAAATAAACATGATGAACCTAAACATGGGGAAAATGAGTAAATACATGAACCATAATGCCTACTATTTGGGTGGAATGATGCATGCAATGAAAGTCTCATCAGATTGATGAGATTCAAAGAATACATCATGCAACTATTTTCACTCTTTTTGAAGAAAAGTTTAAAATTGAGCTCATGGCATCCTTTTCTCCCTCTTTATTGCATGCTAAATCTTTTCTTTTCTTTCATTTGCCCACTTTTTTATCCTGATTGAAGATAATGCTCTGACTTCACTATAACATCTTATTCATTTTTTATCTTAAGGGGCATGGATGTGTCTCCATGCACTTTATTTTCAAAATAAAATAACATGGGTGCATGATGTAAGAATGAATGATGCAAAAGAGATACAATCTACATGAGTTTGTTATGCAACTACTTGATATGCACAAACGTTTCTTTTTTATATTTTTAACGAATGAAATAAAAGGAAAATAACTATCATGTCACCTATCATTCTATTCAATGTCGTCAAGTGGAAACAATTTAGGTTACTTTATCATCTTAAGGTGGTGGATCAAACGAATGAAAAACGGATGGAATCACAAGATTAAGAGACAATGCCTTCCTTAAACTATGATATGTCCCTCAACTATTGACCTTTGTATAGGGTAACCTTAGGATTTCTTTCTAAAACTTCCACTGAGGTCCCGTTAATTTTTTTGGTCAGTTTAGGCGTAAACCCCATCATCGTCCACAATTAATGGATAAATTAAGATTTGTATTCATATAAAACGTCCTTAAGTTTAATAACCCATACCTTTGGGTGTTGCTGCCTTAAGAATTTGCAACTAAGCCAATTTTTTTCATTTTTTAAATTTCATTACAAAGACATGGAAGAACACATTCTATGATGACAAAGAAAAAATCATGCTTATACTTCTCCACGATTATACTTGGTAGATGTGGATCCTAAAAACACAAAATAATAGAAACTAAAAAGCAAATAAAATATAGACCTATTCCAACACTCCATAAGCTTGAAGTTGACTATGTCCTCATATTCAGAATCCAATCAAAGAGGTGGAATAGTGGTACCTAATTAGAATGGTGGTGGTGGTGGCGGTGTTGGTGGCTCTATGGATCAAGTTATGCTAGCATACATTCCACTTGTTTGTAACATCCCTGACCTGGGTTATGAATTAACCACAGATGTTTTGCTTAATCAGGTTGAGTAGATTCTTAATCTTATATTAGGAAGAGTAATTAGAGCTCATGAGAAACTTATGTTTCAATTTTGGTCCTGTTTGAACAATTTTGAAGCAATGTTTGCTTATTTTGGACTAAAGTGAAAATTACCCAAGTTGAGGGGTTAAATTGCAAATGTTGAATGATAAGATATTCCTATGATGTTGAGACATCATAAGAATTAATATGATGTAGTGGTATGGTTTTTACAACCTTGGGCATCAAGTTTAAGCTTGTAAAGCAATCCTTGTGCATTAAAACCCAATTTTGATGTAATGTGTAATTTACCCAAAACCTAGGGTTCAATATGCAAATTACAACTTCAATAAGGTCCTTAATGTTTCTTGGAATCATATATAGCAAAGAAAATGAGAGTGACTTCTCATTTTAATTAAGATGGAGGAGAGAGAATCTTGATATTAAAATAATCAAGATTTAATCTTAAATGAAACCCTAATCCAATTTAGGAAAAAAATGAATGTATTAATTAAAGGGCCTTCAACCAAAATTAAAATGGTTGGATTCAGATGTATTTGGATAAGCCTAAATCCTTGCAAAGGAACTATCATATCCCAAGGAGGTGAAATTCCACTCACCATTATTATAAGAAAAAGAATTTCCACTCAAATAAGGATATTCTTATTATAAGGGTTAAGGTGCTTAATTTCTTTTCCCTTAATTCATGGATAATGGAAGGGAGTTCGTTGGGTATAGAGATGCCCTTGCATGAAAGAAACCAAGGGGGAAGTGGTGTCAACAATTTTGGAATTAAAAGACTTTTATAAAGTATCTTCTCTCTCCTCAATTTTCTTATAAAAGTACCTTTTCCAAGCCAAATGAAAGGCTTTTACGACCCCACTTCTTCTCCTTGCTTGCAAAACCGACCAAGAAGGCTAAATACAGCAGGGAGAACGTCCCCAACCTGTTGGTAAGCCTTTGATCTTCGTTCTTCATGATTTCATGGTGAAAATCATAAAACAATGTGTAATTCCTTCATTTCTTCACTCAATCTTCAATTCTAGCCGATCATTTCACTCCAAATCTTGAAGTTGAGCCTTGGAATAGTTGGAGAAGCTTCATCCACCATTAGAGACGTGTATCTTGGAACTTGGAGATCATATTTGAGGCGGGTTTTATAACTTGAACCCTTTTTCATTGTTATTCAACCATTAATCTTGTAATTTCAATGATTCCTTCATTATCTTGATTAATTGCTGGTTGAAATTGATTAATTCATGAAATCAGAAGTTGTTAGAACTTCAGGGACGAAGCTTGATTATGATGACATCATCATAATCACACACCTCCCCAAATATCTTGGGCAAACGGTTTGGAAGTTGGGACCAAACGGTTTCACCAAACTGTTTGGTGACCAAACGGTTTGCAAACCGTTTAGGAGAAAACGGTTTCAAAACCGTTTGATATGGTTTACCAAGGGTTGACCGTTTGATATTACTGTTCCTAATTATGTTGGTTGATAACGCACCAAATTTTATGGGTTAACTCCCAAGGAATCATGAGTTAAAGGCTAATCAATTAGGTAAACCTAATTGGATTAAGTGCTGATTTGTCAGCTTGATTAATTTAGCTTTTTGGGAAAACGGTTTCAAAACCATTTGATATGGTTTACCAAGGGTTGACCGTTTGATATTACTGTTCCTAATTATTTTGGTTGATAACTCACCAAATTTGAGGGGTTAATTCCCAAGGAATCATGAGTTGAAGGCTAATCAATTAGGCAAGCCCTAATTGGAATTAGTACTGAAATTCCAATGAGTTGATTTGAGATTTTGGGTTGATTAGCCCAAACGGTTTCAAAACCATTTGAGAATCACCCAAACGGTCTCAAGACCGTTTGGGGGTCACCCAAGACCATTTGGAGGTCTAGGGTCAAGTATGTATATGTGTTTGAAGATCCAAAGATGTGGTATGAACCCTAATCAGCTAAGTGCTGATTTTGCAAGTGATTGAGATGATGTTTTGGGTCGATTAGCCCAAACGGTTTCAAAACCGTTTGGGGATCACCCAAACGGTCTCCAGACCGTTTGGGGATCACCGAAGACCATTTTGAGGTCTGGGGTTAAGTATAGTTGACCATTTGAAGGTCTACAGTTACCAAATCATATTGCAATTAAGTGCTGATTTGTTGATCAACTCGATAGACCAATCCTTGATGGAATTTCACTAGAATCCAAAGGTTGGATGAGCCAAACGGTTTCAAAACCATTTGGAGCTCATCTAAACGGTCTCAAGACCATTAGGTGGTCACCCAATACCGTTTGGAGGTCTAGGGTTGAGTATGGTTAGGTGTATGAAGGTCTAAAGGTACCAAGTTGATTTGCAATAAATTGCTGATTTGGTGATCAATCCAATGATCCAAACCTTAATTGGTTGACTTTGATTTTGATGATATGATGGGAAAACGGTCTCAAGAACGTTTGTAGGTCATCCAAACGACCTCAAGACCGTTTGGGTTCAGGTCATACCCAATTTGGATGATGGTTCTATGGTTTCAAAATAACTAGTCTTACATTGATTAGTATTGAAGGAGCATCGATTCCAAACCCTAATTCAATTGAATCAAACCCTAATTGAAGACCAATTGAGGGTTAATTAAGGTTCAAATCGGTTGAATGCTGACCTATTTAACTCAATTTAAGTATGAGTATAGGTCCAATTGATGATTGGTTCCATGAAATCAATGATTGAAGGAGTCAACATTGAAAACCCTAATTCAATTGGATACCTTAGGTAATGGAGGTCCAATGTGATTGAATCTTTGAGAATTAAGATGATGAATGTTCTATTGATCCAATAATGATTAGTAATGGTAATAAATAAAGGTATAAAGGTTGAAACCCTAATATTACCTAAGTGATTAGTATCAATTAAGGGATGAATTCTTAAATTGCTTATAGGATCAATAACTTGATGCACTAGGATAATCATAGTTGTATGTACTTGATTGAAGGGTTGATGTGACCTAATTAAGTTGAAAGGATGAAAGATTAGAATTCATATATAAATATGAATCATGTAGTGATCTTCTGTAGAGAAACCGTGCAAGGTAGCACGGCTGTGGTACCTTCCCTTTGCACGACTGTGTAAGGTAGCACGGCCGTGGTGGCTTCCCCTCGCACGATCGTTCTTGGTTGCACGGCCGTGGTGCTCTAAGCTTGACTTGAAACTGATTTGTAAGTGACCTAACATGGCAATTTTGTTAGTTCCTAACTTAAGGATAAATCCTTAATATTGGCAATGGTTGTATTTTCTAAGTAAATGAATCATGACCAATACATTACATGATAAATGTGATGATCTGGAGCATAAAGTATTAGGATGGGGAATACCCTAATACAAACTAAGTGTACTAACTCAAGTAAGATAAAGGTGTTGAGGGAAGTGATACATCATGATATGATAGATACCACATCCAACACCCCAATATTGGTATACCTTGATGTGTTATAAGTTCAATATAATTGGATGAATGATACATGAGATGTGTCATGTCAATGGTTACATTGAGATGTAATGCACCCTGTTGAATGTAGGCTAGCATGCCTTATGAAAAGGTTAGTTCAAACCTATAAACTATGATGTGATCATATTCTGGTAAAGATGAGAGAGAAACTCATGTTGTGTGTTGATAATTCATTTAATGATGAATGATGAGAATAAAGAGTATGATTGAATACTTATGATTATTCATATTGATTCCTTGCTATGTGAACCCTAATACAGAGTAATGCTATGTGAAACTTTAATACAAGTCAATTCTATGTGATCCCTAATACAAGGTAATGTTATGTGAAATCCTATGACAAGTTAATGCTATGTAAACCCTAATACAGGGTGTTACTATGTGAAATTCTAACACAGGGTAATCCTATGTGAAGCTCAAATATAGACTAATGGGTTATGAATGTAATAAGATAACCCTTGTATTACATGATATTGATATGTAATTGTATCATGATTACTAATCATGCAGATATGATGAAAAGATGAGCATAGTAGCCAGGTATGAGCTATGATGCTTTGTTATTGAGAATGTTTTATAGGCTTTATATGCCTTCATATGCTTTGTGTAGTAAGAATCATTGAAATTAGTGTATTATGTGCAATACCTTATGTAGCACGAATCATGATGTCCTTGGTCAGATGATATGAAAGTATTCAGTTACCTAATAAGTGGTAACAACCGTTCTATGATGAGATAAGGGTTCAAATACTCTGATTCTATAATTATGATGATGAACCTGTTAAGAGGTGGAAATGTACTTGATGAGTTGAGGGATTAAGATCCCAATACTTTGTGAGAAAAGTATGTCTACATGCCATGACTCCACTATGACAATACCAGGTATTAGAGATATGATCTAATCCTGAAGAGAGTTAATGTTGTGGTGATGATTCTATAGTGAATAAATGTTATACATGTTCTTCATATTCCTTAAAGGATAAGTGACATGTTGTTCATTCAAGTTACTACTGCAATGTTCTTAGATAAGAATAATATTCTAATCAGTTAGACATTGAATTAGTTGTTGTCCATTAATTATGAATCCTATGTGCACAATTATCTTCTTAAGCTGCAATAATAATGTTTCTGGTGGAGAGTTATATCTCTCGTTGGGGCAATTTACAATTGTCTCACCCCTGTGGGAACTACCTTTTTAGGTGACGCGGACGAAGAGGCAAGAATCCTTCAGTAGGTGAAGGACAGCAACAACAACAGCAGGGACAGCAGTGAAGTCTCAGGTGGAGACACTGGCTGTTATACCTAGTATAGATGTAAATAGAGTCCTATGTGTCGTCTCTATACTCTCAGGTCCTCGGAGTAGTAGTTAGTGCTTTCGAGATTTTGGCTTAGTGCCTCGAGATTTTATACTGCCTGTGTTTAGCTTGACAGGATAGTTAATGCTTGTAATTCTCAAAAGGAGATGATACAGAATATGTACATGTGAACAAGAATGTAATTATGTTACTTTGGTTCTATGTGAGAAAGATTTTCTTTAATGGATCTTTTGATAAAAAGGTTTTAATTTTTAGTGATTTTTGGTAATCCGCTTCTTAGTGAACGCTTCTGCATTAGTTAATCTTGTTTTCGCGAGACAGACGTCACATTGTTGGTGCCACCAACTTGTTTCATGGTGGTACTAGTATTTGACATTCTTTATCCTAATTTGAGTTATATGAGTCGATGCCACTGAAATTTATGTCGGTGGTATCGATGACCTTTTTTTGTATCTCTATGAGTTCTCCTTAGAAAAGTCGATAGTAATGACTTGGGTGTTGGTAGTATCGAATTTCTATCCTGGAGTCCTATGATTTTTCTGAGAAAAGTTAGTAGTACTAACATTGGTGTCAGTAGTATTTAATTTCTATAGACTTTAACCTGACAAAGAGTCGGTAGTACCGACTTGGGTATAGGTAATATCGACTTTGACTCTGCCGCTGAGCATCAAGGTACCTTTTTACATCCACTAAAATATTACAAGAAAATTGTGAAATGTAACCAATGAAAAGACCTAAAAAATAATAAAAAAACAAAAATGAAAATGGTTTGCCTCCCATAAGCACCCTTGTTTAATGTCCTAGGCTCAACTAGATGAGTTTTCTTCAGTCTAAGTGGTCACAGGATGGTTGTGAAGATTCATCTGGAAGTCTAACTCCACTGTATCATCGTCTATCTTGAGTGTCAAGTAGCCTCTACCCACGACAATAATCACATCGGCCATAGCTTGGAATGACCTTCCTAACCACATATTGGATCCTTAATTATCATGCATATCCATAACTACAAAATCTACAGGATAGATAAACTTGTCAACTTTGACTAGCACATCCTTGCATATCTTATACGACTGTTGGTTTATTACACTAATGAGTTTCAATAATTAAGAATGATCTTTTACTCAACTAGCTATTTCCCGCAAGTACAAGAGTAGTCATAGTTGAGATCGAACATGAGGATCTTAAGCAATCAATTAAATGTAGCAGTGCTAAGGTTCAACAATCTAGACCATTTTAAAAGTGAATTGGTTGATTAAACTAGAAAATTGCATAATTAAGCAAACAGTAAAAGGCTTACTAAAAGGGATTAAAGATTCAAAAATGAGTGGATCTTGGACATTAATATTTCACCCACACATCATAGAATCTCATAGGAACATGAAATTTAAACATACTAAGTACTTGTTTTAAAGGAGAGGTGTATGTTGCACTTCACCTCCCGGTGCAAGTGCAATGATCTCAACTCAAACCCACATTCTCATGTATAATTTTTGTTTTAGATCACATCCTACTCCTCAACTCCATAATCTCCACTCTCATGGTATAAAAAGAGTTTCCAAGATGAGTACCTCCATACATTCCTACCTATCTTCTCAGATCAAGCAAGAAAGCATAACACACACATATAAAGTGGCCACCCATACATGCAAGAAATGAAAAATTGGTACTCACAAGGTAGAAAAACAAGAAACACAGTATTTAGTATGAAATTAACATGTTCTATACATGCTATGACATGGAAGCTACTCTCTCATGCCCAAGAAAGGTAGTTTACTTGTCCATAATCATGTATTGCAAAAATGCTATAGACTTTTCAGGTTCTAGCATGGTCTAGGCAAAGAAAAATAAGAAGAACCAAAGATGTAACCACAAGAAGGTAGAATTCTAGCTTTGGGATGAAATTCTATTTCTCCAGCTGCTCCAAACTAGACTAGCTCCTCTCCTGAGAAGCTACGTGGAGTGGGGAAGCTCTGCTACACCTTTGAAGAAGAGAATGGAGTAGAAGAGAAGAAGATTGGGGGTCCTTTGGAAAGAAACCACCCCTTTTCTCCTCAAAATTGCCCTCCTTTGCTCTAGACTTGCTCTGGGACGAGAGAACTTCAAATAATCATCAGAGATAACTGCCTCATAAGTTCCTTCCTTGTTTTAAATCGAGGGATCATATTTTTCAAATTTCTAAATCTGACAGCGACACGACGCGGTAAAGCCTTCGTCAGTTGCTCCATAATGCACTTTGCACGGCGTGTGCTGAATTAATGCATGTAATGCAACTTTCCAGAAATTTTCAGTCTGCTCGACGCTCCCAGGTGCACAATGTGTTGGTGAAAACACGTTGTGTCTTTGTTTTGTTCTGCACTTTCTGGAAACTCACACTTCGTGCCCAAGGAATAACACATCGTGCATTTGTCACTCTGGCTGAATGCATGGCCTTCTGGAATCTCACACGTCATGCCTTAATCAGACACGCCGTGCAAGATGTTGTTTCAGCAGAAATCAACTCTGAATAGCTGGTTGTAAGTGGGGAAGTCTCAATGATGTGAAAGTTGAGTCGGACAATCCCCAAATCGGTATTTTTAGAACATCTCTGCAATGCACATCATGCGATAAGTAAAATAACAAAAGATGGCAAGATTAATATGAAAGGAGGCTAAGTGAGATCAAAATGAACCAAATTTGTGTGTGAAATCATGTGAAAAGATGATGTGGAAAACACACAACAAATCCCCCTAAGCTTGAACCATTGCTTGTCCGCAAGCAAAAAGAATAGGGCTACATATAAGGTGAAAGAAAATTCAAACTCATGCATGGATTAAATGAAAAGAAGATATGCAATCAGCTCAACCAACCATGTGCATTGTGTTTGTATTGATTTTTATCTTCTCAATTTAGACATCTAAGATAGAGAAATTTAGTTCAACAATGGTGGTTCCAAATCAAACGAAACAATCAACTAGACAACAATAATAGAATTTGGATAATCAAGCCAAACAATTAGTGGATGTTTATCACAAATATTTCAGCTAGTATGGATACAAGATGATGAAATCAGTGCTAACATTAACAAACTTAGTTGTACTCTTTTTCTAAAAGGATATGATGATGGAAATTTTTGGGATTCTGGCACTCGACTGCTAATTTAGGCTTATGCTCACATGGAATGCCGGTTGGGGTGTTCTTTTTACCCTCTTTTGATTTTTCATACCACCCAACCATCATTGCTAGATCAGACTCACACTAGGCTAGCATGATATGTGGGTTGTTTGCCATCTTTTATTGGGTAAAGGTAAACAAATGATAGCGCAAGTATAGTACAACACCAAAGAGTCAACAAGAGTGTTAAGATTAGAAAGATTTCAATCATTCTTTTGAAAAAAATTCACTAAAAAATTGATTGTAAATGAACTAAGAGTTTGTCATGAGTATCTTGTATTCTAGTAAGTGTTGCAAATTTGATTTATTCGCAAAAATGTGGAACCGTTACATGTATTGAGAAATCAAAGATGTAAAATTTGAGATTTCAAATCACAAACACAAAACAAGATCGTGTACATGGGGACTTTCCTTTTTCATTTAATTCATGCATGATGTTGAATATCTTTTCATATAGGCACAAGAAATACAAAGGACAAGATAGATCAAGCATGGAGTTCATTCTAACATGGTAGCCTCAATTCATATTAAGATTGCCATCAAAGAAAATAGAACATAGAATAGAATGGAATGAAAAATTGACACAACTGACTCTAACAAAATGAAATGCAAAATGAAAACTACAATTATGGGCCGGTTGTGCCCCCCTAAGCTTGAAATCAGTAGTGCTCTCACTACGTCAAACAAACTCATAGAGTTCACAACCAGATACCTATCATGGATCAATATCAAAAATAAGGGCCACCACCCTCCTGATCAGTGAAGTAGTTGTTGATGTTCTCTGGAATGTCCATCGGCTGGGCAGTGGAGTCTAGCTGCTGGGGAAACTTAGAATGTTGTGGAAACTTGGGCTGTTGTGGTGGTGGTGACTGATACAACGGTGTTGGCGGTGCTGGTCGATGGCGCTGCTCGGAGCTGGTGGCACGGAGGCTCGAGGAAGAAAAAACTACATGGTTGGATGGCTGGCGGCGTTGGCAGAGGAGCTACTAGTGGCGTGTAAGCCTAGACGGTGTGAGTTCGGCGGAGCTTGTGCAGAGACAGTTGTTGGCAGCACAGAGGTGTGCGAGCTGAGGAAGGAGCAGAGCACAAGTGGCATGGGGGCACAGAGGAGTTGTTGGATGTGTACACCGTGTGAGGTCGGTGGCGTTGGTGGCTCGGAGATGACGGCTGCATGTCATGAGGTTGGTGGCTCCAAGATGGCGGCTACACGGTTGATAATCACGCAAGCGCTAGGGTTTGTTTGCTCTCTCATGACTAAGTTCTCAAGGGATTTGAGAAGTTAGGTCGTGTGCCCCCCTTTTAGACCAGACTTTATGAGAAAAGACACAGTGTGTATAAGACATGCACGGTGTGTTCTGCTTTAAATTTCCTTTTATAGAACTGCCTTTTGTGCCCAGACGCACGGCGCATATGAGACATGGATGGCGTGTGAGTTTCTAGAAACTTTTGTTGCTAAGTCGAGTGATGAGTACATGGCATGTGCTGAATTAAAGAACGATGTGTAACATTCCAAAAAGATCTTTCATGAACTGAACACTACATGTTGGTGTGAAACACTGCATGTACCTTGAGATGTAATTCGATTTCAATGTCTTTCGGAAGGATTACACATTGTGTCAAATAAAGGCTCGTCGTGTAATATGGAATTTCTACTGAAATAGCATTCAGTCAGCACAAAATTAATGATAGATGTGGTGACATCTATGTTTAAATTATTATATTCATCCATGACAAGCTTATTTATGAATTTAAAGAGTGTTCTTGACTAAAATAATGGAAAAGAAATCTATCCTAATGTGGGTTCAAATCCCACGAGGTCCTCCGTTTAGAGTCTGGAGTGAGACTCTTCAATTCTTCATTCATGCATCTTGGAGGGAGATAGAGGCTCCATTGTCTACTTCATCTCCACAGGTATATAGCTTGCAACGTTGTCCATTCACTTTGAACGTGTCATCCTTGCCTTGGAGTTTGACAGCCCCATATGGAAAAATATTTAATATAAGAAAACGGTATGACCACTTGGACTTTAGCTTTTGGGGAAATAACTTTAATCTAGAGTTAAAAAGCAAGACTTTATCTCCTTCTTTGAAGTCCTTCCTGCGGATCCTTTTGTCATTCCAAGCCTTTATTCTCTCTTTGTATAGCTTTGCGTTTTCATAAGCATCAAGGTGAAGTTCCTCAAGTTCTTGTAGCTGCAAAAGTTGCTTCTCACCTACTTTCTTCATGTCAAAATTCAAGAATTTGATAGCCCACAAAGCACGGTGTTCTAACTCTAGTGGAAGGTGACAAGATTTACCATAGATCAGCTTAAATGGAGTTGTTCCTATGATTGTTTTGTAAGATGTATGGTGCACCCATAGTGCATCATCTATCTTTAAAGCCCAATCTTTTCTTGAACTAGAGACTGTCCTTTCAAGAATGTTTTTCAACTTCTGGTTGGAAACCTCTACCTGCCTGGAAGTATGAGGATGATAGGGAGTAGAGATCTTATGAGTTACCCCATATCTAGAAAGAAGATTATTGAATTGTTTTTCAACAAAATGTGTGCCTCCATCAGAAATTACGACTCTAGGAACTATAAACCATGGAAAAATGATCTTTTGAAAAAGTTTTACTACAGATTTGGCATCCAGAACTTGGGTTGGAATGGCCTCAACCCATTTGGAGACACATTCACAAGCTATAAGAATATATTGATAACTGCAAGAGGATGGGAATGGTCCCATGTATTCAACTCCCCATACATCGAATACTTCAACTTCTAAGATAGAGTTGAGGGGTATGTCATCACGGCGAGATATACTTCCAGTTCTTTGACATCTATCACAAGATTTGACAAATAGATTGACATCCTTGAATAATGTGGGCCAATAGAAACTGGCCTGGAGTATCTTTGCAGTGATCTTTTCTCCTCCAAAGTGTCTCCATAAGGAGAGGCATGGCATTCAGTAATAATAGTAGGGATTTCTTCTTCAACAACACATCGGCAGAGCAGCCCATCACTTCCGTGCTTGAATAATAGTGGATCATCCCAATAGTAGAATTTCACATCATGAAAGAATTTCTTCTTCTGTTGATATGTCAAATTAGGTGGGAGTTGTCCGGTAGCAAGAAAGTTAGCTATATCTGCAAACCACAGTGCTTGTGTAGATGATAATGCATAAAGCTTTTCAATAGGCAATGGATTTCCAGCCTCCATAGTCAACCTAGAAAGATGATCATCAACATTGTTTTCAGTGCCTTTCTTATCTCAAATTTCAAGATCAAATTCTTGTAAAAGTAGAATCCAGCAAATAAGATGAGGTTTGGCATCATTCTTGTTCAACAAATATTTAATGGCAGCATGATCAGTGTATACAATCACCTTAGACCCCACCAAGTATTGGTGGAATATGTTAAAGGTGTACACTATGGCAAGCATCTCCTTCTCAGTAGTTTTATAGTTGATTTTTGCTTCATCAAGGGTCTTGCTTGCATAGTATATGGCATGGATTTTCTTGTCCTTCTGCTGTCCTAGAACAACCCCTACTGCATAATCACTTGCATCACACATTAGTTCAAAAGGGGCATCCCAATCCGGTGGTTGAATAATTGGGGTCAAAATGAGGGCCTCCTTGAGCTTAGAAAAAGTTGTGTGGCAGTCATCATCAAATACAAATTCGACATCTTTAGAAAGTAAGGAACACAACGGCTTTGCAATTTTTGAGAAGTCCTTAATAAATCTTCTATACAAACTTGCATGACCAAGAAAACTGCAGATGTCTTTGATTGAAGATGTAGTAGACATCTTCTCAATGGCTTCAACTTTTGCCCTGTCAACTTCAATACCCTTGTTAGATACAACATGACCTAATACTACACCAGATTGTACCATGAAATGGCATTTCTCCCAGTTTAGCACTAGGTTAACCTTTTTACAGTGGGCTAAGACTAATGACAGGTTACATAAGCATTGATCAAAAGAATATCCATATACACTAAAGTCATCCATGAACATTTCCATTATGTTTTCAATGAAATCTGAGAAAATGACCATCATACACTACTGAAAAGTTGCAGGAGCGTTGCAAAGACCGAATGGCATGTGGCGATAGGCGTAGGTTCCATAGGTGCAAGTAAATGTGGTTTTCTCTTGGTTAGGAGGGTAGATAGGAATCTGAAAAAACCCAGAATACTCATCAAAGTAACAAAAATAAGAATGTTTTGCTAGGCATTCAAGCATTAAATCAATAAAAGGCAATGGAAAATGATCCTTGCGAGTCACCTTATTCAAGCTCCGATAATCAATACACATACGCCGCTCTGTGACTATATGTGTCTGTATCAACTCATCATTGTCTCCTTTTATGATAGTTGCACCCCCCTTCTTAGGTACCACATGAATGGCACTAACCCAAGGGCTGTCACTTATTGGATAAATGATTCTGGCATCAATCAATTTGAAAATTTCTTTCTTAACCACTTCAAGCATGTTTTGATTTAAATGCCTAGGTGGTTCAATTGTCGATTAAGCATCATCCTCCATGTTTATTCTATTCATGCAGATGGAGGGATGAATGCCTTTCAAATCATCAATAGAATAACCAATGACATCTTTATACAAACATAATTCGGAAAGCAATTTATTTTCTTGGTCATTGGTTAACTCATCATTTATTATAAAAGGGGAAGTAGAATTAGAGTCAAGAAATGCATACCTCAGCCCAGGTGGAAGGGCTTTAAGTTCTACCTTTCTCCCAGATGTACTTCCTTCAACTTTATCATCAACAAGTGGAGTGTCTTCATTGGTAGAATGTGCTTTAGCAATGGGAAGTACCCCAGAATTTTTAGACTTGTTGATTGCAGCCTCATTGTCATCACAAAGGTTTAACATCAAATCAGCAATACCTTCATCATCCTCCACAATTGAATCAATAGTATCCAATAAACAAATTTCTTCAACACGTGAAGGTGCTTTCATAGCATCATAAATAGAAAATTTCATGGCTTCCTCACCAACCCAGAGCATGAGTTTGCCTACCCTAGAATCAACAAGACATTCGGTTGTTCTTAATAAGGGTCTTCCAAAAAGAATAGGATTGGAAGGAATTTCCACCATATCTAAAACAACAAAATCACAAGGGATATAGAACTTGCCAATCTGCTCTAACACATCTTCCACAATACCTTTTGGGTACTTGATGTAATGATTCGCTAGTTCAATAGCCATCTTTGTTGATTTTAGATCTCTAAGATCTAGCTCTTGCCACAAGGTAGACGAAATGAGACTGATGCTAGCTTCAAGGTCTACTAGACCCTTGTTAAAAGTGGTGTTGCTGATCTTGCATGGTAGTGTGAAGGCTCCCAAATCATCTAACTTTTGTGGAAGTCTGTTTTGAATAATAGAACTCATTCTTTCCAAAAACATTATTGTTTCAACTTGATCCACCTTTCTTCTTATAGTTAAGATATCCTTTAAGTGTTGGGTTTTAGGGGAGGCAGATAAGGCAGTGGAAACAAAAATTTCTCCCCAAAACCCTGAACAAAGAAACGCGTCAACGTCTATATAATAGGAAAGGATGGTTTGTGGAATCATACCTTGTCTCGAGGCTTGCTCGGCGACATTAAGTGATGCTTCCACATATATAAAGTGGGTGGACACACCCAAGAATCTCTAAACCCTAACCTGACAATTTAGAGTGCATATAATTATGGTGGTCTTAGAACCTAAGCAATGATGATGTATATGAAGCTGAACTCCTAAATAACCTCTTAAGGATGAGATTAGTTGAATTTCGAGGATGAAATTCCATATAAGGTGGGGTGAATGTGATGACCTCATCTTTAGGATTTTGAGACTCTTTGTGATTTTGAGAATTGTGGGAGATTATCAGATGATCAATTGGATTAATTGGTGCATTGAAATGGTATCAAATCAATTTGAGAGGTATATATATTATTTTCTAGAACCAATGTGATTATTTGTGGATCTTGAGGTGAGATTTAGTCATTGATAACGAGATAAATGTCTCTTAGAATGGAACCTATTTTATAATTATGTTAATGGTCAATTGATAGTATTATGAATTCAATACTGGCCACCAACTTAAGTAGTGATAGAGCTTGTATTAAAATTTCATGGATTTAGACCAACCTTTTGAGAGATATTGATATCAAAATTTTACTTCATAATGACATCAGGTTTCAAGTACACATGACTAATTTTGATATCTAGTCATCTATTTTTTAGCCGCATGCCACACATCCTTAATGGGGAGAGGTGCCCGCTAACTGAAGGCCACAAATCACGGGAGCAGAAAACATCTTGGGTCTTCCCTAAACTCCGAATATGGTGGAACAGAACCCAGGTGCCTTTAGATCCGATGAGGTAGGCTAAGGTAATATTGTTGGTTAACCCATGATCTATGCAACACTCAGAACTAATGGACCCTTCAGTTTGACGACGGGGGACACATAGTACAGAGAGACCAATTCTTCATCTCCTCCTTTCTCCATCGCGGCGAGCAGCAACCAACCCTAGAGTCTCGTCGACATAGGAGACTGGATGAGTTTTGAGGCCAGTCAGCTATGAAGCCCATGCTACCTGGACTCCTCAAACTTCGCCGGAGGTTATGGCGAGACCGATGGATGGCAGATAGGCCACTTTGCTGCATGACCGCGCACTTGAGGAGGTTACCATGGCGGCGGCTGCAAACAGTGAGTCCATTGTCATGGATAACTTGTCGATGATCTCCAGGCGATGGCAACCTAGCAGAGAAGCATCAGGTCACACTCACGACGGCAGTTACTTAGGATCCATGTGGAGCCCTAGCGCCAGCCGGCACCGGCGCCCCTTGAGCAGCCATGGTGGCTGCGAGACAAGGCGGCACATACACGTTTGGCGGAGAACGAGCGGAGGGTGCCCGCTTCACGTAGATCTTGAGGAGAAGAGGCCGGTCGTTGCCTTGTTGTGCGGCGGCGGCTTCATGCGAGGAGCAGGCCACAGCGGCTCCTGATCCAGCAAAGAATGACGTTGCCAGGTGCAGCGGGAAGATCATTGAGATCACGTCAACTAAGGAGGGAGAGAGAGTCCAATGGTGAGGCGGAAAGGTGGAGTCCACGGTGGCAACCAGAAGTGCGTCTCACGCTAGAGTAGATGAAGACGGAGGCTCAGCGGCGGTCGTTCGGGTCACAGAGACCAGACGGCGCACGACGGCCGTGAGACGGAATCCCGCTGGGGACTCGCATCTCGTGGAAACAACAAAAGGAAAGGAGAGCCAGATCGGGTCACAGACAGAAGACCGAGTCCATTAGCTCAAACCAGCTGGACCCCAGCGGACCAAGCAGAGAGCAATGACTCTTTAGCGGCCACGTGGCGACGCCGGATTGGTCACAGAGAGGTAAATCTTCAGCAAATACTAGGATCTTCAATAATTCATAGGAAATCGCCCGCTTATCAGAAAAATACAAATAAGGTACCGAAATTCTCAGAAAAATGTGTAGAATAATATGAAAGTGTAATACCAGGCTTTTGATGCACTAATATGAGTGATATCATGTGAGATGTAAAATGGTCTTTTCATGTCTAATAAATAATAAACGAAGACCCAAAATTATGGAAAAATGTCAGTAAGTCTATAATCATGTTTATAGTTCATATGATGTCAGATATGGTCATGTTGTTGTACGAAATCATATAATTTGCTCAATATGGCTATTTAGGGCCGATATCCCTAAATAAAATGTAACAAATACATGCATGCTCAATAAATGATGAAATTTATAGAGTAAACTCATATCTGTATTTGGAAACTCAGATTTAATTATGAGATCATTATGATGCATAGAATTCATGTTATATGAAGAGCACCCTTAATACATGTGATGTAACCCTAATATGGTTAATGAAAGTGACATAATGTTAAATATGTCCACATAATAATATGACACATGAGTATATCCAGTTGATGAACTGTAATCTGGAAAATGACATCAGTAAGATAAATATAAGGTAAGAATACAAGTAATCATGAGAATAACATAATGAGATAATATAAACCCTAATGATCATGACTAGGGTTAAGATGATGAGAATCTAATGCTAGTATATGATTTTGTTATTAATCAGGTGCTGACCATTTTGTCTAGATGATCAAAGATATTTATGAATCTCTGAACTCAGGTATGTGGGATTTATTAAGTATAAGACTAGTTTTCTGGTTGCATATGATATGTGATATCTTGAATAATGCTCGTATTTGGATATGATTGCTTGATTGAACTAGTATGAGTTATACTTTGCCAAATCTAATAGAACATAAATGAGTATGATGGGTTGTAGCTACTAGAGCACATAGCCTGGTGTGGATGTATGCTGCCTAACATGGATGTATGATTCCTTGGCCCATGTTAGATGTATGATGATACTATATTGCCCACACTAGATGTAAGTCAAGTGCAAGTATGAGTAGTACAACCACATCAAAGTGAAAGCAATAAAATGAATATTTACCTGATTATCGCTTTAAATAATGTTTTCTTTTACTCTTTCTTTCTCAAGTCATTCAATTATGCAAACATATTAGTATGTATCTTTCTACCCACGTACACAACACCTTGTGTGTTGATTCGTTGTTTCACGTATGTTTTAGGTTCAGAGATAGCGTGGGATAAAAGACGTGAAGTGAGCAGTTGTTCAGGTTGTACCTATTGTCTAAGATCTTGTTAGCATACATGTTCAGACTTGTAGATTTTCATTCAATATGTAAATATAAAGCATTTTGTAATAATTCATTTTGTATAAAAATACGTGTTGAATGTTGAGTATGTTATGGTTGTATGTTCATGTATGCTTATTATGCTTTCGCATCGCTCTCTGGTATGATTGGATGATGTTCTCGAATTCTGACCTCTCATTCCCAATAGGGTTTGGAGAAGCCAAAATCTGGGGACGTCACAGTTGGTATCAGAGCATGAACAATAGCTACACCTAACAATTGCTAGCCATAAAACATAAAACTTAATTTCACCTTTCACTTTAAACCCTAGAAACTTAGTAAGTTGTTTTATAGGAATAAGTTTTGACTTAGCCTCTAGGTTAGAACCTAGATGTTCGAGAACTAGGTTCAGACAATTGTCTGAGACCCTTTCCATATAGAGCTCATATGTATTGGGTAGCTACACTAATCTACACCCTGTTCTCACCATTTCACTAGGTGACATGGCACAGGACTATCTACTGTGTGTGGGACACTCGAGTTTGCTGGTTTGGTTTTGTTTTCCAATCAGCTCACACCTCGACAGTTTTCTCTGCCGTCTGCCTTCTCGGAGAAAAACTATATAATATTTTATTACCTATATGTAAATATAAAAATGTGTCCCTCACACTGTAGAGTATTTAGTGTTCATGCCACCTAAGTGAAAGGGAGTGACATCATTCTAGAAGAGAGAGTAGTCTAGATTAGATGTCTAGAGCCTTATCAAGATATGTGATACATAAAGTAGATGATAGAATGATAGTTGGAAATAAGCATATAGAATCTTATCTAACTTTGATCTATGATGGTATACATTTACTTATTAAGATTTGAGTTGTATATGAGCTGAATCCATTCTTAGAGGATCTATGCTAAGGCATGATGATGAAAATACATTCCCTTTTCCTACTTAAGATAAACTAAGTTAAGATAGAGATGAGTGTGCATGAGCCTCAAGCTCTTATACAAAGGGGATATCTAGTGGTAGGATGAGATATGTGGTGAACTCTGGAGAGAGTAAGACCCACAGTGAGAAGGTCATAGGACCTAGCCTCCAATATATGAGTTATGTGTTAAAAAAAATCCTACGCTAGATTACTCTCGAGTGTTGAGTTGAGTCCTTATGCATGATTCAAATCTATATGTGAGAATTGGGTAAAATAAAAGGATGGGTAGAAGACCCATATGATAAAGTCAATCCTTTGGCTGAGTTAGGTCCTAGCTAGAGTGACATATTTTGTGAATCTCATCATTAGTTGCAAGTGAGGTAATATATGAACTCTAGTTATGAGAGTATGATGCTTTGTGCAAAAGATACTCAATATACATGTTCTCCCTTCTTCTTCTCTTTCTTAATATATGATGATAGAAACCTCACTTGAGCTATGTAGATGATTTATAAATGAGGAGTCACTCATATAAGCTTGACCTATTCCATTCCCCGCCCCTATATCATACATGTAGTACCCAAGATTGAAATCATGATAATTTTGACTTTAAAATATTCTCTTCCCCTTCATATGAAACATGAAAGATATGATGTTGAGATCATGGGATAAACTTAGTATATTCTCTTTTTCCCTTCACATAATACATGTAAGACATAAAAAGTTGAACTCATGAACTTGATATAAAGATATTTTTGGATCATAGGATATATGATCAGAAATATAGTTCATAACTTTGATCCTTCTCAATGTATGCTTCTAAGTTGAGTATTAATATCACACCATAGGGTGAATCCCTAATGGTCAAGCATGTTACGTAAGCCCTTCTTAAGTAGAAAAATTCTAATATCAAGGATGAAGATAAATCTCCTCTAATGTTGAAATCATGGTAAGATGTTAATGATGTTAGATTTGAACAATCTGAATATCATGGCATATAAACGAATTCCTCCTGAACATTAAAAGTATGAACAAAACATGTACCCTTAGAGGTGATGTAACCCTAACATATCATAATGTCATGCTATGGCTAAGACATTAAGTGATGCTTCCACATATATAAAGTGGGGTGGACACACCCAAGAATCTCTACACCCTAAGCTGACAATTTAGAGTGCATATAATTATGGTGGTCTTTGAACCTAAGCAATGATGATGTATATGAAGCTGAACTCCTAAATAACCTCTTAAGGATGAGATTAGTTGAATTTCGAGGATGAAATTCCATATAAGGTGGGGTGAATGTGATGACCTCATCTTTAGGATTTTGAGACTCTTTGTGATTTTGAGAATTGTGGGAGATTATCAGATGATCAATTGGATTAATTGGTGCATTGAAATGGTATCAAATCAATTTGAGAGGTATATATATTATTTTCTAGAACCAATGTGATTATTTGTGGATCTTGAGGTGAGATTTAGTCATTGATAACGAGATAAATGTCTCTTAGAATGGAACCTATTTGATAATTATGTTAATGGTCAATTGATAGTATTATGAATTCAATACTGGCCACCAACTTAAGTAGTGATAGATCTTGTATTAAAATTTCATGGATTTAGACCAACCTTTTGAGAGATATTGATATAAAAATTTTACTTCATAATGACATCAGGTTTCAAGTACACATGACTAATTTTTATATCTAGTCATCTGTTTTTTAGCCGCATGCCACACATCCTTAATGGGGAGAGGCGCCCGCTAATTGAAGGCCACAAATCACGGGAGCAGAAAACATCTTGGGTCTTCCCTAAACTCCGAATATGGTGGAACAGAACCCAGGTGCCTTTAGATTCGATGAGGCAGGCTAAGGGAATATTGTTGGTTAACCCATGATCTATGCAACACTCAGAACTAATGGACCCTTCAGTTTGACGACGGGGGACACATAGTACAGAGAGACCAATTCTTCATCTCCTCCTTTCTCCGTCGTGGCGAGCAGCAACCAACCCTAGAGTCTCGTCGTCATAGGAGACTGGATGAGTTTTGAGGCCAGTCAGCTACAAAGCCCGTGCTACCTGGACTCCTCAAACTTCGCCGGAGGTTATGGCGAGACCGATGGATGGCAGATAGGCCACTTTGTTGCATGACCGCGCACTTGAGGAGGTTACCACGGCGGCGATTGTAAACAGTGAGTCCATTGTCATGGATAACTTGTCGATGATCTCCAGGCGATGGCAACCTAGCAGAGAAGCATCAGGTCACACTCACGATGGCAGTTACTTAGGATCCCTGTGGAGCCCTAGCTCCAGCCGGCACCGGCGTCCCTTGAGCAGCCATGGCGGCTGCGAGACAGGGCGGCACATACCCATTTGGTGGAGAACGAGCGGAGGGTGCCCGCTTCACGTAGATCGTGAGGAGAAGAGGCCGGTCGTTGCCTTGTTGTGCGGTGGCAGCTTCGTGCGAGGAGCAGGCCACGGCAGCGCCTGATCCAGCAAAGAATGACACTGCCAGGTGCAGCGGGAAGATCACTGAGATCACATCAACTAAGGAGGGAGAGAGAATCCAATGGTGAGGCGGAAAGGTGGAGTCCACGGTGGCAACCAGAAGTGCGTCTCACGCTATATTAGATGAAGATGGAGGCTCAGCGGCAGTCGTTCGGGTCACAGAGACCAGACGGCGCACGACGGCCGTGAGACGGAATCCCGCTGGGGACTCGCATCGCGTGGAAACAAGAAAAGGAAAGGAGAGCCAGACCGGGTCACAGACAGAAGACCAGGTCCATTAGCTCAAACCAGCTGGACCCCAGCGGACCAAGCAAAGAGCAATGACTCTTTAGTGGCCACGTGGCGATGCCAGATTGGTCACAAAGAGGTAAATCTTCAGCAAATACTAGGATCTTCAATAATTCATAGGAAATCGCCCGCTTATCAGAAAAATACAAATAAGGTACCGAAATTCTCAGAAAAATGTGTAGAATAATATGAAAGTGTAATACCAGGCTTTTGATGCACTAATATGAGTGATATCATGTGAGATGTAAAATGGTCTTTTCATGTCTAATAAATAATAAACGAAGACCCAAAATTATGGAAAAATGTCAGTAAGTCTATAATCATGTTTATAGTTCATATGATGTCAGATATGGTCATGTTGATGTACGAAATCATATAATTTGCTCAATATGGCTATTTAGGGCCGATATCCCTAAATAAAATGTAACAAATACATGCATGCTCAATAAATGATGAAATTTACAGAGTAAACTCATATCTGTTTTTGGAAACTCAAATTTAATTATGAGATCATTATGATGAATAGAATTCATGTTATATGAAGAGAACCCTTAATACATGTGATGTAACCCTAATATGGTTAATGAAAGTGACATAATGTTAAATATGTCCACATAATAATATGACACATGAGTATATCCAGTTGATGAACTGTAATCTGGAAAATGACATCAGTAAGATAAATATAAGGTAAGAATACAAGTAATCATGAGAATAACATAATGAGATAATATAAACCCTAATGAACACGACTAGGGTTAAGATGATGAGAATCTAATGCTAGTATATGATTTTGTTATTAATCAGGTGTTGACCAGTTTGTCTAGATGATCAAAGATATTTATGAATCTCTGAACTCAGGTACGTGGGATTCATTAAGTATAAGACTAGTTTTCTGGTTGCATATGATATGTGATATCTTGAATGCTCGTATTTGGATATGATTGCTTGATTGAACTAGTATGAGTTATACTTCGCCAAATCTAATAGAACATAAATGAGTATGATGGGTTGTAGCTACTAGAGCACATAGCCTGGTGTGGATGTATGCTGCCTAACATGGATGTATGATTCCTTGGCCCATGTTAGATGTATGATGATACTATATTGCCCACACTAGATGTAAGTCAAGTGCAAGTATGAGTAGTACAACCACATCAAAGTGAAAGCAATAAAATGAATATTTACCTGATTATCACTTTAAATAATGTTTTCTTTTACTCTTTCTTTCTCAAGTCATTTCAATTATGCAAACATATTAGTATGTATCTTTCTACCCACGTACACAACACCTTGTGTGTTGATTCGTTGTTTCACGTATGTTTTAGGTTCAGAGATAGCGTGGGATAAAAGACGTGAAGTGAGCACTTGTTCAGGTTGTACCTATTGTCTAAGATCCTATTAGCATACATGTTCAGACTTGTAGATTTTCATTCAATATGTAAATGTAAAGCATTTTGTAATAATTCATTTTGTATAAAAATACGTGTTGAATGTTGAGTATGTTATGGTTGTATGTTCATGTATGCGTATTATGCTTCCGCATCGCTCTCTGGTATGATTGGATGATGTTCTCGAATTCTGACCTCTCATTCCCAATAGGGTTTGGAGAAGCCAAAATCCGGGGACGTCACACTTAGCATCCGTATGATCTCATCGTTCAGGTCCTGAACCTGAAGGCATACATCATTGAGTATTGTCATTCTCTAGACATTCAATCTGTTCTATCACTATCTCATATGACTGAACCAGAAAGAATTGGAAGCTTGCCTTTGATGTTTATCAAATCAATCTTAATGTATCCCACCAATCATCCCATGGTTGGCTCTCAGGGCATACATACCAACATTAAGAACTTAGCATATGATGGCATCTCGGCAATAACTTCGGCTAAAGGAAGGTTGACATGGAGCTTGTTTAGAATGTCCATAAACTTCCTAAACTTTCAATCCTCCTTCTTGTTTACAAGCCTTTATGGAAATGGTGCACTAGCCTTGTAAGAAGGTGGTATTTCAGCCATACCTTTATCCTTGCTGCAAATAGGAGTGTTAGACTCCTCCTCATCGGCCACCTCAGTGTTCTTCTCCTTGAGTGGAGAAGGTCTTTGAATTTCAGCTCCACTCCTCAAAGTTATGACGTTTTCTTGTTGTCTTGGGTTCACTTCTGGTTGGCTTGGAAGAGAACCAGATTGTGGACCCCTTTGTTTTGCTACAGCTTGCTGTGCTATTTGATTCTCCAACATCTTGGTATGAGTGGAAATGCCATCCACTTTAGCAGAAAGTTGGGCAATAACATCTTTCAATAGCTTATCATTCCCCCGAAACTCTTCATTTTGCTGCATTTGTGTAGAAACAAATTTCTCCATCATGGCCTCCAAAGAAGAGCTTTGGGGTTGTTGTGGCTGTTGGTAACCCCTATTGTTGAAACCCAGTGGATTCCCTTGTTGGTTGAAATGTTGTTGTTGTTGCGGTTGTTTCTGTCCTTGTTGGAAGTTCTGAGCGTTGCTTGTGTTCTAGTTAGTGAAATTAGGATGATCTCTCCATCCCGGATTGTAGGTGTTGGAATAGGGATTGTACTGCTTATTCCCTTGCATTCCAATGACATTGACTTGTTCAAAGCTCCCTTCATTCGCATTAGGAGCAAATCATGAAGAAGAAGTATGTCTTGCATTACCACAAGCTCCACATATCACTTTAGCTGATTGGATTTGCAAAGTAGTCATCTTCTTGAACTTCTATGTAAGAACATCAAGTTTGGCAGCAATAAGGTCAATGGCATCAACAATATGCTTCCCTCCTTGCTTTCCAGTTGAAGAACAAGTTGTAGAGGCTGATTGTGCTCCCCTATCTGATCCCCATTGACAATGATTGAGCGCTATGTCTTCAATAATGTCATAAGCCTCCCTATAAGACTTAGTCATCAATGTGTCATTAGCTGTGGCATCCATTATCAACCGAGTGTTGTAAAATAGTCCATTATAGAATGTTTGAAGTTGCAGCCAGTTGGTCAAACCATGGTGAGGGCAAAGGTGTTGAAGATCCTTAAACCATTCCCATGTATCATATAGAGTTTCTCCATCATTTTGAGAGAAATTAGTGAGTTGATTCCTTAGTTGGATTGTCTTGCTTGGCGGGAAATACTTTGCAAGGAAAGCATTTAGAAGTGGGTCCTATCTTTTGATTGACTTCTTTAGAAGAGACAAAAGCCATGCCTTGGCTCTATCTCTTAGGGTGAAAGGGAATAGCATTAGTCTCACTCCTTCGGTAGATACCCCATTGATTCGGAAAGTATTCAGATACTCCTAGAACTCAGCTACATGAAGACTTGGATCTTCATTGGCTATACCACCAAAATGATTTTGTTGTATCATCTGCATCATAGAAGGAGCAATACAGAAGTTGTTCACTTCAATTGTAGGCAAGTCAATGGTCCCACAAATGTTCATGGTGACTGGCATTGTGAAATACTTCAAAGGACGGTCGTCCTCCATGGCTGAATCACTTGGTGTAGCTTCCTCAAAGGGTGAAGAAGATGGCAACGGTGATGATGGTGGAGTACCTCCTAGAAGTGGTGGCTCTACTCTCCTTGCTCTTCTTAAGCTTGAAAGAGTGTGCTCGATCTCAAGGTCTAACAACGCTGATGTTTGAAGACCGTAGTCAAGATCAAACACGAGGAGCTTAAGCAATCAATTAAACACAACAGTACGAAGGTTCATCAATCTAGACTATTTTAAAAGTGATTTGGTTTATTAAACTAGAAAATTGCATAATTAAGCAAACAGTAAAAGGCTTACTAAAAGGGAATAAAATAGAGAAATGAGTGGATCTTGGACATTAAGATTTCACCCACACATCATAGCATCTCATAGGAACATGAAATTTAAACATATCGAGTAATTGTTTTAAAGGAGAGGTGTATGTTGCACTTCACCTCCCGGTGCAAGTGAACAATCTCAACTCAAACCCACATTCCCATGCATACTTTTCATTTTATATCACATCCTACTACTCAACTCCATAATCTCCACTCTCGTGGTAGAAGAGGAGTTGCCAAGATGAGTACCTCCATACATTCCTACCTATCTTCTTAGATCAAGCAAGAAAGCATAACACAAGCATATAAAGTGGCCAGCCAAACATGCAAGAAATGACAATACCGGTACTCACAAGGTAGAAAAACAAGCAACATAGTACTTAGTATGAAACTAACATGTTCCATACATGCTATGACATGGAAGCTACTCTCCCATTCCCAAGAAAGGTAGTTTACTCGTCCATAATCATGTATTGCAGAAATGCTACATAATTTTCAGGTTCTAACATGGTCTAGGCAAAGAAAAATAAGAAGAACCAAAGATGTAACCACAAGAAGGTAGAATTATGGCTTTGGGACGAAATTCTACTTCTCCAGCTACTCCAAACCGGACTAGCTCCTCTCCCAAGAAGCTGTGTGGAGTGGGGAAGCTCTGTTGCACCTTTGGAGAAGAGAATGGAGAAGAAGAGAAGAAGATTGGGGGTCCTTTGGTAAGAAACCACCCCTTTTCTCCTCAAAATCACCCTCCTTTGATCTAGACTTGCTCTGGGATGAGAGAACTTCAAATAATCACTGGAGATAACCTCCTCATAAGTTCCTTCCTTGTTTTAAATTGAGGGATCATATTTTTCAAATTTTTGAAACTGACAGCGACACGATGTTCATCCCTCGTGCACGTCATTTAAAGCCTTCGTCAGTTGCTCTAGAATCCACTTTGCACAGCGTGAAATGAATTAATGCACACCGTGAAACTTTCCAGAAACTTTCGATCTACTTGACGCTCCCAGGTGCACGACGTGTTGGCGAAAACACGTCGTGTCTTTGTTTCATTCTGCACTTTCAGGAAACTCGCACATCGTGCCCAAGGAATAACATGTCGTGCGTTTGTCACTCTGGCTGAACGCATGGCCTTCTAGAATCTCGGACGTTGTGTCTTTATCAAACACATCGTGCAAGATGCTATTTCAGTAGAAATCAACTCTAAATAGCTGGATGTACACGGGGAAGTCCCAATGATGTGAAATTTGAGTCGGGCAATCCCCAAATCGGTCTTTTTAGAACATCTCTGCAATGCACATCATGCGATTTAAAATAAGAAAAAATGGCAAGATTAATATGAAAGGAGGCTAAGCAAGATCAAAATGAACCAAATTTGTGTGTGATGTCATGTGAAAAGATGATGTGGAAAACACACAACAATGACCTCACAATTGGTTCATATGCCATCTTGATTGGCATGGATGTTTTCATTGGTTCCGTCAACCCCTACTTTCAAAACATAGTGAGGCATGAGATTTATTCTTGGCCCTGAATCATATTGTGCCTTTTGTAAATGTTTGATGCCTATAGGATAGGGAATGTAGAAACATCCTGGATTTTTCTTCATTGAAAATATTCCCTAGATTATCACACTCACTAATTCATTAACACACAAGACATTTGTATCTTTTATTCCTTGTTGTTGATGATTTCCTTTAAGAATCTTCCATATGTAGGAATTTTTTCTATCACCTCGACAAGTGGGATGTTGAAGTGGAGCTTTCAGAAGATGTCTAGAAACTTCTAAAATTGCCTTTCCTCTTTCTTCAGCTTTAGACTATCTGGTAATGGCACATTTGGCTTCTATATACATGTGTGTAGCAGAACATATGGCACATTAGGGATATACTCCCCTAAGCTTGCTACAATTCCACCTTTAGGGATATAATTTGGCACATCTCCTGTAGATGGGATGATATGTGGATGCTCCTTCTCAATTGTGGGTGCCTCCTAGTTGACTGTGACTATTCCAATATGGATTTGAACCTTCACCTATTCCTGTTGTGCATGCACTTTTTCTAGAACTAGATGTGGTGACATGACACTAGTGGAATTTTGAAGTTCCTTGTCCTACAAAGTCAATGAAGATGAGGTATCCTTGTCACTTCTCACTGACCCTGTATCTATTGAGGTGCATGTGTGAGCATACCGCTTTGCTATTTTGCATCCCCCAATTTTCCACTTAGGCTATGAGAAAATAGAACCTTAGGCACATACACCCAATCTAGGTCTCGAGTGTGCTTATTTGGTGACTCCTCAGTGAATGTTCTAGCTCCTTGACAACAGAGACAAAATTTACTTGGTGATGCTGATGAGCAGTCTATGTATTCCCAAGAAGTCCCTACTAAATGGGCTTCTTTGTGGAAGCCAGCTCTGCTACTAGCTGAGAAATTTGATTTTTGATGCTACGGATATGTGCCCTATGATTTTGTAGCACCTATTTTGTGTGGTCCACTAAGGTCTCATTCTGATTCACTATCCTACCTAGCATGTCTTCAATTTTATCTATCTTACTGGAGTCCTTGTCCTGCTAATACTACTGACACAGGTACAAACAATCTTCCTCTTCACCTCCAGATGAGGTGCCAAATTTTTGCTCAAGATTCCTTGCGAGGTTGTCCAACTTTTCACTCAATATTATGATGACTCTAAACTCTCCAACACTTTTGACTATTGTTGAGTTTCTCTTTCCTCTCCCATGATTGATTTTTAGCCGTTCTTTATATTTCATGACACCAGGACGCCTTTTTGTTGAGGAAAAATCTTGATCATGTGCTATCAAGTGAGGTTCTTTCTCCCTTTTGCATCCTATAGTAGAAAGTCTTTGCTTGGCCATGAAGATCAATCCCATGATAAGGGATCTTCTTCATCATGTTCTGGAATCTCTCTCATGCTTCTGAATACAACTCCTCTACATGATGCTTGAAATTATAGATTTTTCAGCTAGCTCATCTATTTTATGGGGAGGAAAATAGTGCTCAAAGAAGACATCAATAAACTGATCCCATGTTTCTATTGACTCTGGAGGAAGTCTAAGGAACCATAATTTTGCATTATCTACCAATGAATAAGGAAAAAGCTTCAAATATATTACTGTTGCTAGAACCCTATCAATCTTCACCATGTCACAACTTTCTACAAAGTTGTTAATGTGCGCCATTGGGTCCTCCATACTATGACCATGGAATGCTTGTGATTTAACCAAATCAAAAAGACTAGGGTCTATCTTGTAACTACACCACATCGATGGCTTGCCTTTTGATTGGCCCCAACTTAGTTGTGGTAGAAGATACCTTTATCTTCTCCAGACAGTATTCTCTTCAGGTTCCACATTTGCATCATCCATCTCTGGTTATTCTGATTGAGTTGTATGAGGTGGTGGTGTTGGAATGAGTCTTCCCACATAATCTTTGTACTCTCTTTCTCTACCAAGAGTTCTTACTGTGTAGAAGTCTCTGGATTTGACTCTTCGCAGTCGGTGGTTCTTGTTTGAACCATGCACTAGTACCTAAAAATAATAATCAATGTGAGACCAAGATACAGGTGGTTGAACAAAAGTTAGAATTTTTAGGTTTAAAAATGATGAAAAAATAAAATAAAATTGTATCCTAGAGTGGTCGGTCGCAACACTCATAGTGCTAGATTATCATTTCCATGACAAAGATGCCAAAAACTTGATACATGTTTACTACATGAAAAAAACACAAGTGCACGTTTCGAAGTAATATAGGCCCAAAGAGGTCCAAATATCGAACACAAGGAAACATGAGTCAAGAAAATACTACTAATAGTGACTTGATCAGCTAGACCTATGGAAAAGAGTGATTGGTTGATTGATTGAGTACTTGTACGAATGAAAACAAAAATTATCAGGTTGTCATCAAAGTATGAATGAATTCCTTAGGATTATGGTTTCACCATGGTTCACATTGCAATTAACATTAGATCATTAATATTTATTCCTCCTAAACATGGATGAAGGGACCTGTAGCAAGCATTACCCACTCCTATAGCATAATTCACTATCTAATCTAATACAAACCCCACTCTCATAGTGATTTAATTATTAGTTGGTTCTTTATTGTATTCTCAGGTTTATTACCTTCACAGTCACAGACCTTCTCTCGATGTGCGGTCTAAGCTATGTAAATCTACAAACTGTCCAACCCTTATTCCCTCTCTCGAAGCAACTAACACTCTAATAAATCACCTATGATGACCAAACATAGATAATTCCTTGATAAATAATAGAGATGTGTCCAGAAATTAAGAGAAATATAGATATTAATTCATAACGTCAAGTACAATACAAAACTAGGCTACTCCAAGCTCCTAAGGAACAAAGGGAATTAGCCATGTATGATTTCTATTGTCATACACATGGGAAAAAAAAGAAAAATATGGGAAACATTAGAAAACTAAAGTAACTATTGAAGAAGACAGTTTGGATGACTCCCTCTCTTGAACGTTCCCATTTTGTATCCTTTGGCTGCAAATCCATCCACCGGAGGTGCCTGAATTATTAGGAACATAGATTTCTCCTCTCCTAACTCTCGGTTGTCATGCATTGGAAAAGAACATGAACCCTAGGAATGGCCGCATTCTCCCTAGTGATAGAATTGACATAGAGCGTCATTTAGTCAGGACAAATGGATAAATGGTGATCTTTAAACTGACTTGATCATGAAAAGTCAGTACTTCTGACAGGGGTGTTGGTATTATCGACTTTTTTCTAACATCTCATGTTGAATTTCTAGTTGATCCATGTTCCTTTTCTTCCAATGTCGATACCACCGACATACCTATCAGTAGCACCGAGATGATCCAATTCTTATCAATTTACCTAAAATTTAATAAGAAAGAACATAAGCTCCACAAATAATGATAAGTTAATATGGAACAATAAAAATAATGAATATTTGATGTAATTAAGTGTCATCGACTAATAATGATAAATATTGCACAAATAATATTGAAATGAGCAATAAGTGCACAAAATACATTGTAAAATAGCCTGTGAAAAGTGACAATTATTCATTGCATCAGTGACACAACTTAAAGGTTTTATAACTCCATTAATGCAAATAAAGTCTATAAGATATAAAGACCAATCGATAGATTGAAGCAATTTGACTTGAATAAAAATGAAAATGAAATCTTTGATTGCAAAAGATTTAATGGGAGGATATTCACATTCCACATAATGATGGGGAATAACATCCTAATACTAAGAGTGTTAAAACATGGCAAGGAAAATACATTTTATATGTAGGGTTTAGGTGAAACATCCTATGTGATAGGAATTGAGATCTATAGAGATAGTTCTAGAAAGCTTCTTGGCCTAAGTAAGACTACATACATTGGAAAAATGCTGAAAGGGTTCAACATGAAGGATTCTGTGAGAGGAAATATGTCCATGTTTCATGGGATTAGTCTCTCAATAACCCTGTATCCCAATTCTTATAAATAATGCAAAACATGAGTAGGATACTATATGCATTCACAATTGGATCTATCATGTATGCAATATAATGTACTCATTCAATTATATTGTATGTATTGGGCCTGAAAAGATGATATTAGTTAGATTCAAATGAAGGTCACTCAAATGCCATAAAGAAAATACTTAAGTGCTTGAGGAGAACTAAGAGGATTAGTCCCTTGTATTATGGCAATAAGGAAGAGTTGGGTATAAAGGGTCACAACAAGGCAAGCTTCTAAAATGAAAAAGAAAATTAATGATCGCAATTTAAAATTTGTTTTTGACCTTAAATAAAGAATTGTAAGATGGAAAAATATGCGCTAAAGATAATTATTAATTCTATAATAGAAGCCAAGTATCCTGATGTTATGAACACAATAGATGATAATGTATGGATCAAGAGATTCATATAGATCAACCTAGGGGGTGTTCCAACCATTGATGACACAGTAGAAATACTATGAAAACAATGGAGATACTTCTTAGGCAAGTAATATCAGATATCATACTATGAAAATTCCATCTCATACGATATGTCGTACAAAGAAGAGATGTGAATTGTGCAATACACTAAATAAAGGAAAAAAAATCTAACCTAATGGATTAGCATTTGCACAGCACAAACATGATGGACATGTTTAATATCACTTAGAATAACATTTGTGTGTGATTGACTCTAAGAGAAAGTGGGAGTCTCTTGGTATGTATGCCCAGAGAGCCAATCATATAATGATTGTGATGGCATATCTTGTTCATGATTTGATTGATAATAAAGGCAATCTTCCAATTTATTATGCTTCATTCAGTTATGAGATAATGATGAAACATAATGAATGTCTAAAGAATGATATTACCCAATGACATATGTATTCGGGTTGATGACCTGAACAATGGGATCATGTGGATGTTAAGAGTATATACATTCTTTCTATGTCCCTAGTCAGATATCATCATGGAAGACTGGTAGACAGAAATAACACATAACACTAGAGTGTGTGATGGTTGATGACAAAATCTCATTAGTCATGATATGTGATATCAAACCAAACACATAGATACTTGTTAGAGAACGGTGTATCAAATAGACTCACCTTGAGATTGACACATGGAAACCATGATTGGTAGCTAGAATCATTTCTCATAGTGATGGTGGTTATTGTGTTTCTTGGACCTAAAATCACTACACTCATCACATGTCGTTCAATGTACTTTGACATCATCCATTGTGGCCTTGAATAAAGATTGTCATAAAGGTGATGCTCAGGTGAATTGTGACACATGGGGATGAATGTGAGTGATGTAGATGGGATTTTTCCCTCCTATAGGAGTTTGGTATCTAGGCCTCTTGATAAGAGAGATTGAGAAAAGCATGTGCTTGCACATGTAAATCAATATATCATATTGAAGTCACATTTATCTCAGACATTCTGCTCTAGTTTAAGGAACATGGGTTGAACGTTGAGAGGATAACATTTCCATGCCTCAAGTTTAGTTTGGATATCAATAACAAAGGAATTATACAATCACTCTAACACTGATCACAAATTGTAGATTGAATTTGTTCTCCAACTTTCCAAATTACTTGGGCAACAATGATGTATTGCTAGATACCGATCATTGTTTGTGATGTCATAAATTAGTTATGGACAAACACTACCAATGTAACTTGGAACCTATAGGGTCACACACATAGGATACACTTGGAATAGGAATTCATTCATGAATATAGTTTAAACATGACTACTGAAGAGTTAGGTATTCAACTTAAACAACAACAGTTCAATAATTAACTGACTGGTGGTTCAAGTGTTGAATGACCGGTTGGAGTGTTAGGTTAATTGAAACCGCATTGGCTGAATAGTGGTTGAGTTGGGGTATGAACCGACCGTGGACTGTGAGGACTACTATAGAGGGCAGGAGGATGTAGCATGCCATTAGAAGGACAAGGTCAACTACTGTCTGTGGTGATCAACCAGGAGCTACTGCTGGTGCTATCTGGGTGTGACTTGAAGAAAGGAGCATACTGGTGTGAGGGTATTGTCACTAGACTTGCTCTAGGACCAGGTATGACCTTGAAAACCATCCTTCCCATTACATATTTATTGACACCATCTTCTGTTAAAAGTGAATATAGTAGTTTTTTTTTGTTTCCACTGCTTATTATGTAACCATATTTCCCAACAAATTAATCTAAAATAAGAAAGAAAATTGTTGAATTAAAAGTGCTGAATTGAAATGCAAAATTGAAAGGAACAAAAGTAAGGTACAAGAATTGAAAGGTGCACAATTGGAAAGAACAAAATTCAAACTAAGTTATGAACAAGAATTAAATTAAGAATGCAAGGAGTAGAAGGAATCAACCAGTTAATATTAACTCATGTTTTTTGAGTTTTCTGAAGTCTAAATTTCACCATGACAAACTCCATAGCTAACTTAGCATCTTCTAGGTTCCTTTTAGATATTTTGAGATTAGGACCATGGAGATCTATCCTCTTTAGAATCAGATCCCATGAATTAAACTTTCTACATTCCCATGGTCACTGGTGATACGTAGGTCCTTGTTCAATCGTCTGATGTATTCTTAGAACAGGTCTCTTCGAGGAACACATGAGTTCTAATCAATGTTCTGACCCATAAGTTATTTTATCATGCGTCATATTTGTCATGGAGCATGTCTGATCAAATCACGATCAAAGTTGTCAAATGCATAGAAACATATATTTTATTATTTTAAAGGAATTTTACAAGTTGCTAAGATAAGATATTGAGATCATGGGGCTACTCCCCATGTCCTGACGAGAGGGAACTACTGAGACATAATGAAAGTGGAAAAAAGTAGAGTATAAAATGTTGGATCGTTTTGTCTTTGGAGGAGAGGAAACCCTTGAGATAAGGCTTGGTGGTAGCTATGACTGCATGTTTTGGTTTTTGAGTCTGTCGACTTGGAGATGTGAGTCGCTTGACTGGAAAAGTCTCCTGGTCAAACTTAGACTACTTTAGTTAACTTTCTGACTAGGTCGAGGGTGTAAATAGAGTGGTTAGAGGACATGAGTCTCTTAACTAGTGTAAAAAATGTGCCCTAGTCTAGCAAGCACACTCGAGGAAGTGAGTTTTCTCAGAGTTTCCTATCAATCAGTCGAGTGACTAGAGTAAGTGGGTCGCTCAATTGCCATTCTGGGAATAGAATTTTCTATAGCTGACTGGGAGATGGGAGTTTGGAATTTTCATGTATCTGAGTATGGGCCTTTCTGGCCTTTGAATGGGCTGAATACATCCTTTTATTATTCATGTTTCTTTAAGATGATGGATTAATCTTAGGCTTGGATTAAAGGAATAAGAAAGTGCATAAAACCTATAAAATAAGACAAAATAATGAGAATTGAAATAAAGAAAGAAAAATCAAGGGAATTGCAATTAAGTCATAAAGATGAAAGAAAAGAGATAAAATGCCTTAAAAATTTGTTGAAACAATGTGACAAAACATGATGAATATGCTTTCATCACTTTCGATCATAGAATAGCAGTGCAAGGGTGGCTACATCACCATAGACAACCCTTTCCAACATGCCTAGACTATACAACTCAAGACTGGCATGCCACATGCCCATGTGGGCTCCACCTATTAGAGGGGTTATGGCTCTAATACCATTTGTAACATGTGCACCCACTTCCCAAGGCTAGACCTGTCAAATTGAGTCAAAATCTATGGGCACCCACAGGTCGACCCATTTAAGTTGGGTTGGGGTGATGAAAATATTCACCCATGAAAAATCACCCAAACCCATACCCACCCATTTATATAGTGGGTTTCATGGGTGACCTGGATGCACCCATGGGTGACCCAGTAAACTAAAGTCAAAATATTTATATACATATTATACACATACATATATTAAGAGATGCATACCAATTTCTCACAAGTTAAATATTTACCATTAATTGCAGCAATTATATTTTATTTATATTTGTAATAGACAATAGTACTTGCAAAATTTAGAATGTGTAATTTCAATGAACAAAATTAAATGTTGCATTTTGTGATACTTTATGTATAAAAACTACAGTGGTCATTCCCTAATTTACATAGAAATACAATAGCTAGCTTTTTTCCTTTAAATTTGGTATAAGCATAAGCTGAAAATTAATCGATTGGTTTGACATAAAACATAAACTTTGATTGGTTTCTTTGCACTATATTTGACATCCAAACAAAGTTATGAGATGTTTGATATTCATATTTCGTGTGAAGGGAAGCAACTAGCAACTTATTGTTGATTGGATACATTTTATATAGGCACCCATAGGTCAACCAACAACCTGTTGGGTGAGTTTTGGGTGTGCTACAACCTGTTGGGTCAGTTTTGGGTGTGCTTTTCTTCCACCCATTTATAATTGTATCTTTTTGACCCACACCTGTGAGACCCGCACCCCCAACGACCCAAACAAACCTCACAACAACATAACTTGTTGGAGTCTACATCTTAAAAAAAGAATAGATTATTCAAAGGAGTGTGATCCTCAAAAGCCTGCTACAATCTCTACATCAACATCATCAACTTGTGACTTTCAGCAAATATTCCATATGCTCCAACGTATGCAATCTTTCAATCAAGTGGATGTTGCATCATTGACTTTTTTAAAAGAAAATGGTAAAAGATCATGATAGTTGGTATATGGACTCTGGGGTGTATAGACATAAGACTCATGATGATATGATCCTTACATCATGCTCTCCTTCTACTTATATCACCTCATGTCACACTTGTAATGGTGCATCTTTTCCCATTAAGCAGATTGGGATAGTTATCAATAAAGAAAAATGCATTCTACATTTTGTTCTACACCTACTAGATCTCACAATGAATTTATAATCAGTGTCATCAATATCTAAACTAGGTTACAAAATGGAGTTTGATTCCTCTTTATGTATTGTGTAGGAACTTCGAACTAAGGAGGTCATTAGTGAGCACATCAGAGGGGATATTGATATCAGGTTGATCAACTATCCATTCGAGTATGTCCTTCAACTATTGCAGACACTGCTTCCACTTTGTGTCCAGTTTCCCTTTGACATCAAGTTTGGGCCACATGTTAGAGTCAAGTCTTAGAGTTCTTCTTTAGTTAGGAGGCCAATTTTCAAGTTTTGAATTAAGTCATTATATTAGTTGCAAACTAGCAAAAAAAGTGCAACTATCTTCTTCAAAATCATTAAGTAAATCATGTGTCCCATCTGATCTTGTCCATTTCAATATTTGGGGTCTAACATCAACAATAACATACCCAAACTTAGGTAAATATTAATTTTTCCCTTTTACCATATAATATTTTTATGTGGAACCTTTTTCTTAACCAATAATGTACTAGTATGTAAGTGATCTTAATTTATGGAGTTTTGACTAATAAATCAATTATTTAAGGATTTAATGCACAAAATTGGCATAATATTCTAATCTGGGTCTAATTATGCAAATTTACCATATTGAAGGATATTGAAGGTTTAAGTTCAAAATAAAACTTATAGATTTTTCCTATGGTTAGGTATGGGTAAGAAGGAGTCACACATGAAATTTGAGTATTAAATGGTAAATGAATAAATATCTTTGTTAAAAGATTACTTAGGCATCAAGTTTACTTTTTATAGTCTTAGATTTCTCAAACACAAAAAATAATGGCAAAATTGGATTCCTCACCCCTCAATTAGTTAACCACCAAGTTTCACTTTATTTGGGCAATATTTCCTCTTCCAGTTTTGTTTGGAAAGAAAAGGAACAATATTTAAATGTCACTTTAGTCAGATTCCTTTTAGATAAGAATTTCTAAATTTATTATGTGTCATGTTGTCATGCTATGCTGCTGAGCTTAATGGATTCACACTTATTTTTCCACCATAGGATGAGGATTGGATCACCAACATGTCATCATCTACCTCATTCCCAACAAGGAAACTATCCCCTTTCATACTGCTACTTAAAATCACGATATATCTCTCCACATTCCACCTTTCATCAAGATTGATTTGCCTTTGGTTTCCCTTTTAGATTTTGAACGCATCAATATCTTAATTGATTCCTATCTCGTCATATTTGAGAAATGACTAAATCTTGGGGCCCAACCTCTCTGAGTCGCACCTACAAAAACCCTAACACCCTATCTTTTATATATATATATATATATATATATATATATATATATATATATATATATATATATCTAACTCAACCTAGAGGTTCACCACATTGCGTGCAAGCATTCCCACTTCCAATTTCTCCTTGCACTATAGTTCCAAACTCCACCCAGTCATATTTCTTCCCGACTTTTGGAGGTTGAAAAAACCCTAGCTCATGTTGCGATCGGGTAATAGCTATGGTGGTAAGTTTTTATGATTCTTCCCCTTCATTTTGGTTTCATTGAATTTACAAAATAGCCTCTGGTTAGGAAAACCCCCTTCTCGGCCATCAACCTTCTCTACTCTATGATGTGTTCATAGTGCCAGGTTTGTGAGCACTAAGATGAAATTGCATTTTCTCATTTCTATCCTTGGGTCTTGTGACTGTCTATTTTGTCATGCAAGGGTATTTTCATCGTCTCACCCATCCCTTTCTAATAAATTGCTACTTGAGTTGATATAATCATGACAATAATACCTTTTCATGTCCTAAGTTTCAAAACAATAGTGCAAGGTCATTTGAATATTTATGTTCATTAATAAATTGGTAAATAGTGTAAATCTTACAAAACTCATAATGTCTTATTGGAAGCTCCAAAAATATAAGAAAACATGATTTGGAATCATGAGATTTTTCTCTATTTTGTGGTTTAGTTTTCTTCACCTGATTTGAACATTTTAATGAAATGATTTTTAGGGTTTTAATCAATCTTACCCTCTTATTAATAATTGAGGAACAATTATAATGAAAAAGAATTTAAGAATTGGATTAGACATATAATCAATAATATTGAAGCCTCTTGCTAGATTAATATCATGAACCAGTCTAGTTTTTTTCTAAAGATTTGGCTTTTTAGGGTTTCCTCGTATGTAACATAAATTGAACCCCAATTTATGTATAAAACATTACATGTGGGTATAAGATGATTTTGGGCTTGGAAGGGTAGATGTTGGTCTCTGATTTAATACTCAAGTCTAAGTATGTGCATATTCCCAAAATTATCTGGGCAATACTAATATGACCAATAAACTATTCCCATATGAGGCATCTCTTTATCAATTCCCGAGCAATATTGAATCAATTTTAAAATCTTATTTTCTTGATAATACTTATTGATTTGACATTGATTTCATGAGATCTTATGACTGAAGGTCCTCTGACCTATTTATATAAAACATTTTGATGGTCTCGTCTTCTTCACTTGAATCAAATTGATTATAACTAAACTTATATCTTATCTTTATATTTAGTGTGTGTACAAACAGACTGAGTTTATATATAGTTGTAATACATCTTTAATTCCATAACATTTGGATATGCATATTCCATCCTGAGTGTTCATATTCCACTCGTACATATATAAAGGACACATATTCCTCCCAACATGTGTGTTTTACACCCAAATACTTAGGCTTGAGAATTTATGGGTCTCAACCCTACGTAAATAAAATTCATCCAATTTTTTTATTTGCACTTATTATGATTGGTTAATATTTTTAAATTGCAATAATTCTTTCTGTTCATTATATACTTTCTGATAAATGCCTCATCTATTGACTGGTTAATTCTCTTGGAACTTCCTCTCTTGAATTTTCTTCATTAAAATATCTATCATTGATCTGACTTGCCCTAAATATTAACTAGTTGTTATAATATTGCACATACACAGTTTTGCTGACGTCCATTCTCTTGTTTGTTTCCTCTTTTGGGTGTTGCTTTCAACCCACTCAGAGGTTGCACAACTTGAGGTCTAGAAGTAGGAGGAGCTTTCCAAGACTAGCTTTAGGATGTCTCCTGAGATGGTCAGTTGCTCACTACAAATCAATCCTACTAGTTTAGATTTCATAACTCATTAGTTTCCCATTGTGACCCTAATGTTGAACTTGGACAAGAATTTTGTAATAGCTACATTCACTTTCTGATTCTACAAAACAATGTTTCTTTTACGAATCTATTTGTGAAAATATTGTGACCCATTTTATTTGAAGGTTATTATTTTATAGTTATGAATGAAATGGATTTTATGCAATTATTTTATTAAATTAAGTAAGGAGTAGATCCCATCTTGGGTCCCACTCCTACAAGATGGTATCATAGTATTTTTGTGCTCAGAAATTGAACTATCTTAGAATTCATCCTTAGAATGCTTTGCCTTATACATTATACCTATGTTTTAGGAGAACCAACATGTTTGACGACACCAATGCTACTCATCATGCCAATATTTCGGATGGGTTCTCTACACTAATAAACCCTCGCTTTGGCATGATGATGGATCCTTCTCTAAGAGACAATGCAAGCTCTTTGGTCACCCTAATAACTTAGGGGGTTGACATCCCCACCATTACTACCCCTATTGGCATCTTCTTAAATAGGAGTTAGACTTGCTATGACAATTTCTCACCATAGTCACAGTGGGAAAGTTGAACAACCCTCCTATTTTTGATAAGCCAAAAGAGTACTCATTGACTAATTTCATGAAGATGCAACTACCCTACTTCAAGAGTGAAGGGAACTGGAGATCGTTGATAAGGATGATGACTGGGTTTTAGCTATAGAGTGTTTATTTGAGGTTTTGGCATGCCCTTCTCACCAGAAGGCCATGTTTGCCTCTTATGTGCTGGATGGACCAACACATGTCTGGTGGAATGGGATGGGTCGAACTCATAACACTTCCTCTTTGACTTGGGAGCAATTCTTGACACTTATTTGTGAGAAGTACATATGCACTGTTGCTTTTAGGAAGATGCAAGATGAATTCTATAGTCTTAAACAAGGATCCTTATATGTTCCTACTTATGTGCAAAAGTTTCTATTGCTTGAGTGTTATGCTACTGGTTTGAGTGAGAACCGTATGGAGACTCTATTCTTGCAAGGACTTAGCTATAATGTGGATCATGCCCTAGTCCCTCAACTTCCTCTTACTTTCTAATAGATGTTTGACAAGTCCTTAGCTATTGAATCATAAATTGGTTTTTAATCTACAACACAAAACAACAAGAGGAAGAACTTTGAATACCAGCAATTTCACAATAAGTGCAACCATCGTTACCATCATCATACTCTTGGAAAGTTCCACCACTAGGAAGGTTTTTTGCACCTAGGAATGATAGGCTGATAATCTATCATTAGTGTGGATAGGATGGACACTTTAGGCCCTAGTGCCCTCAGCTGCAAGAACATCATGTTCCTTCCCAATAGCCTACCAATCATGCATATCATTGTCCTAATCCACCTCCAAGGAACTACATCAACCCTCAGGGATGATGTCCATCAGTGGAGAGGCGTGCTAGTCGTGTCTTCACGATGGATGTTGTGGATGTTGTTGATGATAATGAAGTGATTGAAGGTACTGTGCATATTAATCTACATCCTATAAAAGATATGTTTGATTTTGGGTATGCAAATACCTTTATATCTTCTAAACTTGTTGAGATGTTATTACTAGAACCTACATATATAGAGTCTGTTTTGGATGACAAACCCTAAGTGGTAGGATATGCTCTTCTTACTAAAGATCCCACTTGTTGATCTATGCATATCTAAAAAGATGTTTGTGACAAACTTTATCCTCTTAGACGTGATGACCTATGATGTCATTCTACGTATGGATTTTTTGAAAAAGTTTGATGCAACTTTGTTTTGTGGTGAGAAGAAGGATAGTTTGCAGAGCGACTCTGTATAAAGGGCAAAAAACATGAGGATAGTCAATTATAATCTCAGCTATGAAAGCTAAAAAGCTTATCTGACATGGATGTTGATCGTACTTGGCATCCATTATCCTTGAACCCTCACCACCTCAATTAGATGATATAGACATGGTATGAGAATTTCCCAATGTCTTTCCTGATGAGTTACCTGATATTCCCCCTTCTCATGATGTTGAGTTCTCCATCAATCTCGTACCAGTCACTGCTCCTTTCTCAAAACCTCCTTATCAGATGGTGCATATGGAGCTTGCAAAACTTAAATGGAAACTACAAGAACTTCTTGACATGGGCTTTGTTTGCCCTAGTGTCTCTCCTTGAGGATCTCCTATTTTGTTTGTAAAGAAGAAAAAGGATTCTTTAAGGATGTGCATTGATTATAGAATATTGTACCAAGTGACAATTAAGAACCGCTATCCTCTATCACACGTTGATGATGTATTCAGTGAGTTAATGTCATATACTATCTTATCTATGATGGATTTGCAAGTGGATACTACCAGGTGTGGGTAAAAGATGAGGATATACCAAATATGGCCTTCCACACTCGTTATGGAAATTATGATTCTTATTCATGCCTTTTGGGTTGACTAATGCCCCTATTTCCTTCATGGATCTTATGAATTAGGTTTTCCATCCCTATCTAGACCATTTGTGGTAGTGTTCATTGACAATGTTCTTATCTACCCCAAGTAGAAGGACCAACACTGGGAACATCTGCGGATTGTCCTGCATACTCTTTGTGAGAACTAACATTATGCCAAGTTTTTTATGTTTGAATTCTAGATAAAGGAAGTGATGTTCTTAGGCCATGTGATATCAACTAGTCACATAGTTGTAGATCCAACAAAAGTTGCAGTGGTCACTAAGTGGCACCAAAGAATCCTTTTGAGAAACAAAGTTTCTTGGGTCTTCATGGTTACTACATATGGTTTATTAAGAATTTTTCTAAATTGGCTCATCCTCTAACCAATTTGACTAGCAAAGACACCAACTTTGACTGGACCCCAAATGCACAGAGGGTTTTCTAGAGATAAAGTGTTGTTTGATGTCTACCCTTATTTTGTCCCTACCTTTATAATGAAAGCCTTATGTCATCTACACTAAAGCATCTAGACAAGGCTTTGGTTGTGTCCTTACACAAGAAGGACATGTTAGAGCTTATGCCTCTTTCCATCTAAATTTGAATGAAGAAAACTGGCCAACCCATGATCTTGAGCTCACAACTATTATTCATGCTCTCAAGATTTGGAAGCATTATCTTTATAGATTGAAATTGTGAGGTTTTCTCTGGCCATAAATGTCTTCACTATCTTATGATGTAGAAGGACTTGAATATGAGACAAAGGCGTTAGATGGAATATTTAAAGGATTATGATTTCACAATCACTTACCATCATGGAAAAGCAAACATTGTCGCCGATGTCCTTAGTCATAAGAAGGATGCCATTTGCACATCTCTCTGTTGTTTTGTGTGACGAAGTATGGAGCATGTTTCTAGATGGAGACCTAAATTGAATGATGATTTATATGATGTTGTTATGAATAGCATGTTTCCGCACATGTAGTGTCTCATTTACTCCATCTTGGATCTCCGAGATGATTATAGAACATTTTACTAGTCCTGACCTTGATGAGATGAAATCGTTAACTAAAAAACCACAATCAAAATTTTCTATTGGTGTTGACAGTGAAATCATTTTCATAATCAGTTATGGATACTAGATGTGGATGATCTGAGACAAAAGGTTCTTGTGAGGCTCATGGATCAAAATATACAATCCATCCTCACACCTCCAAAATGAACAAGGGTTTGCAAAGAAGTTTCTGATGGATAAATATGAATAAGGACATTTATACTTTTGTTATGAAATGCTTGACCTATCAGCAAGTAAATATTAAACATCAAAGACCTGTTGGACTTCTTCAGCCCCTTGAAATACCATAGTGTAAGTGGCAAAATATTAATATGGATTTCATGACTGGATTTCTAAAATGTAGAAGTGGTTTTGATGTATTATAGGTTCTGGTAGATCAACTTTCCAAGTCTTCTCATTTCTTACTTTTCAAGACCACATATTAGCTTCTAGACATGGAACAAATATACATGGATTGGATATTTCATTTGCATGGTGTGCTGAAATATACTAATATCTAATAGAGATCCTTAGTTTACTTCTCGTCTGTGAAGATAGATTCATGAAGAAAGGGGACCAGATCTACATTTCATTACATCATACCACCCTGAAACTGATGGTCAATCTGAGAAGACAGTTCAAACTCTAGAAGATCTAACAATCTTGTGTGACGGGATGGGGAGGTTTTTGAGATAAATTTCTCCTATTATCCCAGTTTTGTTATGATAATAGCTACCAAGAAATCATGGGTACGCCACCGTTTGAAGCTCTTTATGCCCAATCATGTTTCTTTCCCTTGCATTGGGATGACTTGGGTGAGCATACTTTTCTAAAAACCAATGGCATGCAACTAAGGAAAGATAAGATTTGGTCTGATAAAGAATGGATGAAAGTAGTTCCAGATTGACCGAAGGTGTACACCGATAAGAGGAGGATGTATGTGAACTTTCTGGTTGGTGACCATGTTTTCTTGGAAAAAAACTGATTTGGTTCATTTTTGGATCTAAGGTTAAAGGAAAGCTAAATCCTTATTACGTGTGATCATTTGAGGTTTTGGATAATATTGAGAGTGTGCTTATTGTTTTACGTTACCCCCTACTTATGATAAGAGAAACAATAGATTTCATGTATTTGTGTTGAAGAAATTTTGAAAGATCCATCCCATGTGCTAAAAATAGAACATATAGAAATTTGTGAAGATATGACTTATGAGGAGTACCCCATGTAGATCCTTGAGTCCCAAGTGAAGTAGCTAAAAAGTAAATAGATTGAATTAGCAAAGGTTTTATGGAAGTATCATGGTTTGGAGGAAACTACTTGGGAGCTCAGGGGGGAAATGTTGCAAACTCACCCCTCACTCTTTATTTGAGATTTTAGGTATGGCATCCTTTTATGGGGTGGAGAGTTGTAACATACCCAAACTTAAATCAATATTACTCTTTGCCCTTTACCATATAATCTTTTCCTTTGGAACCTTTTCCTTAACTTAGAATGTAGTAGGATTTTAGTGATATTAATTTATAGTGTTTTGACTATTAAATCAATTATGTAAAGTTTTGATGCATGTAATTGGTATAATATTCTAATTGGGGACAAATAATGCAAAATCACCATACTGAAGTATTACAGTTCAAAATAAATCTTATAGATTTTCCCATGGTTAGGTATGGGTAAGGAGTCATACATGAAATTTGAGTATTATATGATAAAGGAATAAATAACCATGTTAAAAAAACTACTTAGGCATAAGTTAATATTTATAGGTTTATATTTTTCAAACACCAAAAATAAAGCCAAAATCATATTCCTAACCCCTCAATTAGTTAACCCACCAAGCTTCGCTTTATTTGGACATTATTTCCTCTTCCAATTTGGTTTGGAAAGAAAAGGTTATGTCACTTTAGTTAGATTCCTTTTTGGATAAGGATTTTAGAATTTATTATGAGTCACACTACGACGCTATGCTTCTAAGCTTAATGGATGCACACATATTTTTCCTCTATCAGATGAGAATCATACGGCTAACAAGTCATCATCTACCTCACACCCAACAAGGAAACTAGCCCATTTCACACCGCAACTTGAATCACAATATCTCTGTCCACACTCCACTTCTCATCGAGTGTTTCCATTAATGTCTTTTTTGGATTCTAAATCCATTAATATCTTACTCAATTCATATCCCAATGTATTCAAGAAATCCAAAAACTTAGGGAACAAGCTCTCTGGGCCGTACCTATATAAACCCTAATATTGCATCCTATATATATCTAACCCAATCAAAGAGGTTCACCATATCACATGCAAGATTTTCCCACTTCATATTACTCCCTACATTGTAGTTCCGACCATTGCGAGTCATCTTTATTCCTTGAGTTCCAGAGGTTGATGATCGACCCAAGGTGTGTACTCCAAAAGTGGAGGCATGATCCCGAAGATGAATCAGACTTTAAATTTATAACCCAAAACCTTCAAGGAGCCCCACAACTATTATACGGTGTTGACATAGATATATGAAGTCAAACATAGAGACGTGGGGACATTTAGGATGCTTAAGATCTCATTCTTAAGTCAGTTGAACCAATCTGATAGTTGAAAAAAGTTTGGGACTAGAACTAGTCCAGCAAAATTTCACAAAATAAAACAAAACAAAGAAAAGGAAACAAAACAGAGTCCTTTGGATTCTACTAATCAGAGAGAAGGAGCTTCTTTCTATGTAACCACAAATTGGGAAGTTTATTCACACATTCTTGGGCGAAGACAACTCTCGAACACCCTAGTAACCGTCTAACATCCAAACATAGCATGTACCTTGGTAGTTGCTCCTATGGGGGTCATCCCCCTCTCTCTCATGTAGCATCACTAAAACCACATCAATGATCCAAAGCCTCTCTCAAGGATTATGGATCAACACCCTTGTATATCCCAGATACCCTTTTAGGTCTGGGACATTCAAAGTTGTTATGAACCACTCCATTGGACCTCCTCCTTTAATATTCAATCCAAACTACCTTCTCTCATCCATTTCTACAAGTAATCTCTCGATCTATGTAGAAATGGAAGTTTGAGCAAGAAGGAGATCAACCAATCCGCCAATCAAAACTGAAGAGAGGAGATAGAAAAGAAAACATAGTAGATTTGGAATAAAACTAACTGCTTATGGTAAAACTACATAAACATGCCCAAAGCAGGCTACGTAGCCAAGAAAGAGATCAACTAGCCATGGACAAGCATAGTTGGAACCGAACAAAGATGGTAGAAGATCATTTATATAAAAATAAAGGATAAAAGTAGAAGAAAGAGGTTGAGGAATAGATTTAGCCCTTAGATAAGAGGTGGCTCTCACTCCTCAGCCTCCAGAAGGACTAGATCTCATCCTTTGGGACATCCTCCTTCGTCTTATGGACTCCTTGGCCTCCTTTCTCCTTGGTTCTTCCCTAAACAACAATTTTGGTGAATGTAGAGAGGTGGAAAGTGTTGGAAAGTGGGTCAATGACTGTGGAAATGGTTGGCAAAGGAAAAGGATGATGGTGAATGGAGGCAAGCCATAGGGATGTATTAAGGTGTGCTCTTCTCCCATTTTGGACCTCAAAACTCTCCTAAGAGGCTCTTAGAATCGTTGGTCGCTGAAAGGAACCTCCAAAAGTCAGATTTGTAGAACCCCAGCCAAGGTAGTAGGGAGTGGTATTTATAGGAGTTATGGAAAAAATAGTTGTCATGGTCAAGATCACTATCACGCCACCTTTGTTGTAGTCGAGACCACTGTCACTGTCGAGACCCTCGTAGTGGTCCGAAACATGTAGTTGTGACCCTTAAGGACAAACTCACCTAGGGGAAGCTATTACTGGTGGTTGATGGGCCTGTGTCGATGAACCTTCTGATTGAAGAGGATACTTTCTGATAAAGGACTGGCCATCAAAAATAGGGTCTAAGATATCAAAATTTTATTTTGACATAATGTGGGGCCACTCTCTCCTAAGCTAGTATACATAATGTGATGCTTGTGGGGTGAGAGTCTAGAGAATTGATGTCTTCTTGAGTTTGGTGCATGTAAGTCCCAAAATTGTCTAGTTGAACAACTCTATCTTCAAAAGATATATAAATTACAAAAATATAAGTATCTAGAGTTATTTTGTGCGTATTAAGGCTATTATGACACAAAACAATAAATAAATGCTTAGCATTAATGACTGGATTTGGGTGTTATTATTCGACACCCCTAGCTCTCGTTTCCATCAGGTAATATCTTCTAGGGTAAGGTTCTATTATTCTTCACCTTTGTTTTGATCTCTTGGAATTTGCAAAATCACTATCGATGAGAAACCCCCCTTCTCGGCCATCGACCTGCTTTGCTCCATGCTATTTTCATGGCATTAGGTTTGTGAGTAGGGAGCTGAGCCTGCATTTTCTCATTTCTGCCCTTGGGTTGTGTGACTATCTATTTTGTCGTGCATTTTCTCACCTCTCCCTTTCTAATAAATTACTTACTCAAGTTGATATCATCATGACAATAATGCCTTGTCAAGACCTAAGTTCCAAAATGAAATTGCAAGGGTGTAATGGTCATTTGAATATAAATTTTCATTAATAAATTGGTAAATAATGTAAATCTTATGAAACTATAACTATTTAATGGAAGCTCCAAATACCACAAAAACATGATTTGGAATCATGAGACTTTTCTCTATCTTGTGGTTTTCTTTTCATTATCTAATTCCAAAGTTTTAAAGATGTGATTTTTAGGGTTTTAATCAATCTAACCCTCTCATCAATAATTGAGCAAAAATAATAATGAACAAAAATTTAAGAATTAGATCAAACAACTAATTGGTAACATTGAACCCTCTTTCTAAATTAATATCATGAACTAATCTATGGTTTTTTTCTATAAAGATTTGGTTTCCTATGATTTCCTCTTATGTAGCATAAATTGAACTCTAGTTTATGTATAAAAAATGATATGTACGTCTAAGGTGATTTTGGGCTTGGAAGGGTGGAGTTTGGTCTCTGATTTAATAGTCAAGTAAAGGCATGTACATCTTCTCAGCTATCTAGGAAATATTAATATGACCACTAAAATGATCCCATATGAGGCATCTCTTGATTAATTCTTGAACAATTTTGAATTTATTTGAAAATCTTATTTCTTTGATATTATTTCCTGATTTGGCATTGATTTCATGAGATCTTATGACTAAAGTTACTCTGATCTATTTGTATAAAATATTTATCTGATCTCATCTTCTTCATTTGAGTCATATTCATTATGGCTAAACTTATATCTTGCCTTTATATTTTTTGTATACAGATAACTAAGTTTATTTATAGTAGTAGTACATTTGTACTTCAATAACATTTGGACATGCGTATTCCATCTTCAGTGCAAGTATTCCACTCATAAATATATAAAGGGTATGAATATTTTGCCCAGGGCATTTATTTTCCACCCAAACTCTTAGGCTTGAGATTTTATAGGTCTGGACCCTACATAAATAAAATAAGTCTAATTGTTTTGCATGCATTGATTATGATTTGTAAATGTTGTTATACGGCAAGAACTCTTTCTATTAATTATATCCTTTTTGATAAATGCCACATCTATTTGCTTATTAATTCTCTTGGAACTTACTCTCTTGACCATTTCTTCACTGAAATATCTACCATTGATCTTACTTTCCCTAAGTATTACCTAGTTGTTATAATATTGCAAATACATAGTTTTACTGACATCCTTTCTCTTGTTTGTTTCCTCTTCTGGCTGTTGGTTTCAACCATCCCAGAGGTTGCACATCCTGAGGCCCAGCAAGTAGGAGTTTCCCAAGACTAGCATCAAGATGTATTTTGAGAAGGGCAGGTTTCTCACCACAAATTGATCATATTATAGAAACAAGGTTGTTCTGGCTTCCTATTGCTGCCCTCACTTACCGCTCATTTTACTTCTAACTCATACCAACCTATCCTTCTTTAGCTTGACCGGGTCATTTAATTCCTCTAATAGGAATGGAATGGCCTGAGAGTTGAGCAAGAGAGACTACTGTTGCTCCGCTATTGGTTCTTATTCTCAAGGGGCTGGCTCCTACCAGTGCGTCTACAAAAGTCTTCTCCTACCTTTTCATCCTACAAAAAGAGAGAAAAGGTAGGGGCGAGATAAATAGAGAGAGCACCGGTAGGAGCTAGCCAAAGAGTCACAAAAGACCCCAACATTTCATGAACTTGATAATGAAATGGAGGGATTCCCTTGTAGCTGCTAACCTCCCCGGCCATGAAATGGAGTCAGGGGTGATTCCTTTAGTGGGAGCGAATTAGCCCTAAAAAAATTTAGCCAAAATTTTAAGCCAAAAAGAACCTGAAAACCAGCGAGTTCATGAGTGGTTTTATTCCCTTTCAAAGTAAATAGTGTAACCCGTATGGAGCCATATTCTTCACATGACATGCACTTTCTAGTACTCATTTGCCCTTGAGTCCTAGATTGGCCACCGGTGGGACCAACACGTGCCCTTGAATTTGTTGGGAGCAACCCCAACTCTTCTTGAGCAATATTTTCCTTCTTGTACCTATAGTTAGTGTCTAATCTTACCTCTATCTGAAAGCTTTTCGCAAGAACGTCGCTCCCATTCAGAATTCCGGTTGAAGCTCGTGAATTTAAGGACTTGGATAAGTCCATTCAGATGCTCCAGTGGGCGGGTACTGGGAAAGGATGAGGGAGCCACCCCCCCCCGGAACGTACTTTGGAGATCTGAGCGATGAGACGCCCAACTCACAATCTCTACCCTAGAGACAAAGAAGAGATTCCCTTGATCTTGCTACTTGACTTTCATATCTGACCATAGGCGTTCGGATATCATATACGTCATTTCACTTGAGATGTGAAAAACTCATCGTTGTGGGTTTTGAGATTGGCTAAAAATGCATCGATAGGGGTTTTTAGATGAGGAAATCTTCCCTTCTTAGAGCGAAAGAAGCCCATTTCACTCGATAAATTAGACAAGGAACAATGGAACATTCATTATGCTAATGAACCTCCCCCTAGAGAATGATCGGAACGAGGGTCAAAGTTCAGCTTTGATCCACCACAGGTTACTTTGAAAGGAGCTTCAGTCAGTTGAACCTGACCGAAGGTCTGCTGAAAAAGCAAGGAAAAAGCAACAAGCACATAGGTTCGGTCCCACAAAAGCACTGAACCCCTGCCATCTTCTCATTAAGTTAATAAGAAAAGGCTGCTCTGTCTGGACTTAGACAACATGCCTCATTACTTGTCCATTGTGGCCCCAATGTTGAACTTGGATAAGAATTCTGTTATAGTTAGATTTACTTTCTGCTGATACAATACTATGTTTATTTTACCAAATTGTTTGAGAAAATATTGTGCACCCCTTTTATTCAAAGGTTGTTATTTTATAGGTTTGAATGAGTGGGGTTTGAACTTACTCTCTTGAACATTTCTTCACTAAAGTATCTACCATTGATCTTACTTTCCCTAAGTATTGCCTAGTTGTTATAATATTGCAAATACATAGTTTTACTGACATCCTTTCTCTTGTTTGTTTCCTCTTTTGGTTGTTGCTTTAAACCAACCCAGAGGTTGCACAGCCTGAGGCCCAAGAAGTAGGAGGAGTTTCCCAAGACTAGCATCAAGATGTATTTTGAGAAGGGCAGGATGCTCACCACAAATTGATCCTACTAGTTTAGACTACATGTCTCATTACTTGCCCATTGTGGCTCTAATGTTGAACTTGGATAAGAATTTTGTTATAGTTAGATTTACTTTCTACCGATACAAAACTATGTTTGTTTTACCAATCTATTTGAGAAAATATTGTACACCCATTTTCTTTAAAGGTTATTATTTTATAGGTTTGAATGATGGGGTTTATGGATAATTTTCAAAATTTAAGAATGGAATGGATTCCCTCTCAGGTCCCACTCCTTATAGAAACCACATCTCTCAATGGTTTTAGGCACTATGTAACTTTTATTGATGACTTCTCAAGGTATACCTTAATATACTTAATAAAGAACCAGTCAAAGTTGCACTCAATATACCCCATTTTCACCAATTGGGTTTATACACGATATCATAAGCATATCAAGATTTTTAGATCTGATAACGCATGTGAATATACTTCTTCAGACATGCGATCCATGTTACAAGACCATGGCACTCAGTGACAGGCATCTTGCCCACTCACTCATTAACAACATGGTCTCGTAGAGAGGAAACATCATCATATTCTTGAAACAATTAGATCCTTTCTTTATGATGCTTCTTCTCCTCAATCATATTGGGTAGAGATTGTTTTTGCAATTGTCCACGTCATCAATAGGATGCCTACTCCTTTTTTTAGAGGCATTTATCCCTTTTAGAGTTTTTTTGCTCTAAATCTAGATTACTTCTTTTTTGGGAGTTTTTGGGTCCACAGTTCGTCCTTCTTTCTAGACAAGAGAGAGAGAGAGAGGCAAACTCTTACCCAAGTCATTTTATTGTGTTTTTGTTGGCTATACTTCGAAACACAGGGGATATTTTTGTTATCACCCTCCTACTAGATGCATGTTTACATCTAGACATGTCTCATTCAGTGAAGACACTCCTTATTTTTCTCTGAAGTCTTATGATTACAATTTCTATCCACACATGGTCTTCTTGAAACACCTTCTAATGACATTCCTTATTAGTTAGTTTGGAGGAGTTGGTGCGTGAATGAGTATCGATGCCCTGGCACACATGTAAGGTTCACAATCGAAAGTCCCAATTCTATACTCCAACCTAATGAAACATTCTCACCTATTGACATCCACTCTTCTGAGACACATGTTCATACTAATAATCACATTGTTGATATCACCCACACAGATCTTCCTCCTTCTCCCACTCCTATATATACTTTGGTTCCTAGGCGCTTTGCATGCATTATATGAGCCACATGAAGGTATGGAGACTACAATGACAGTGACAGTTCTAATCATGTCAATGCTAAGTTTTCAACTTTTATGACTGTTTTATATGTAGAAATTGAGCCATATATATCAACAAGTAACAAGTCACAAAATTGGAAAATTACCATCGTTGAGGAGTATTAGGATTTTGAGCAGATAGGTTCATGGGTTCATTTTACCTCCTCAATAAAACCAATTAGTTGTAAATGGATATATAAAACCAAGTAGCATCCGGATGGAGTAGTTGTCAAATACAATGCTCTTCTTGTTGATTGGGGATTTTCACAAGAGCATCACATAGATTATGAAGATACTCTTTCCCCTATTACTCATATGACTAGAATTTTTTTTCTTTTTACCACTGCAACTTCTTGCAGGTTGTCTCTTTTTCAGATATATGTACATAATGCTTTTCTACATGGTGAGCTTGTAGAGATAATGTACATGCAACCTCCACCAGGTTCAACAATTCCCCCAAGACACGTCTGTCACCTTCTAAGAACCATCTATGGGATTAAGAAAGATATTATCATGGCTTTAGTGATTTCATCAAGCTATGAAACAATCATGTTATTATAGAGTAATCATGACCACTCTATGTTTGTTAAGACATCAATAGAAGGGTGTGTCATTCTTCTTCTCTATGATGATGGCATGATCATCACTGGACATGACATTGTTGGTACCACTAAGCCATAAAAGTTCTTAGAAAACCATTTTCAAATGAAAGATCTAAGAGGCATTTGTTAATTCTTGGGTCTTGAAATTTAAGAAAATCATTGTGGTATTTTTATATCTCAACAAAAGTATGCATCTAAAATTATTTCCAAGGCAACTATTTTAGATGATAGGGTAGTTGAGACACCAATAGAGCTTCATGAAAAGCTCACTCCTAATTATGGGACACCTCTAGTGAATGGTACCAGATGCATGCAGTTGGTTGATCAACTCATCTACTTGACAATCACTAGACCTAATATTTCTTATGCGCTATGCATTATTAGTTAGTTCATGAGTGATCCGTCTCATTTTTATTATTTTGATATTTTTTGAATTTTTTTTATGTCAAAGGAAAGATACAAAGATCAATTATGATGTGTAGAGCTTCATATCTCACCCTTAGCGTATATTCAAATGCAGATCGAGTTGTATGCCCAACATGGTAGGTTATTTTTATTTCTAGACCATCACTAATTTCCTGGCATAGTAGAAAGCATAATGTCACTACAAGATCTAATTGTGAGGTATAATATGGAGATATTTTTAAACAACTTTTGATAGCATCCACTTGAGATGGCTTCTTTGTAACATGGGTGTTGATATGTATAATAGTACTCCACTATTTTGTGATAATAAAAGTATCATTTACATTGCGGAAAATTCATTGCTTCATAACAGAAAAAAGCACATTAAGTGGATTTTCACTTCATATGAGAAAATTTATAGGCTGGTGTCATTTCTTTACCTCATATATCTTCCACATATCAAATTTCTAATGTCTTTACAAAGTCACTTCCATCACCTAGACATAACATTATCATTTCCAAACTCAAGGTGTTTGATTCTTCTTTAGTTTGTGAGGGTGTGTTGGTTTCCTCTTTGTAGAATGTCAATTTTAATTAGTTATTAGTTAGTGTATTGATTAATTGTCAATTAATGTTAACATTGTTTGTCTTTATATTGTTTGAATTCCAATTTTTATCACACATTCATTGTATTTATTATTTCTCTCACATCTCTTTGACTTCTTAATCCCATCTCATACCATATTGTAAAGAGGGTCTCCTCCCCTATATAAAGGGGCATACTCCTTATAATGCACATATTGAAATAAACTTATCCTTTAAGTTTTAGTGGAATTGCTTATTATTAATGACCAAATCATATGCAGAGTATCCATGTCACATGATGGCTCTTTAGACATACAAACAATAGTAGGGTGGATGGAAGGGTTTAGAATCCACCCATGTTTAGTCATCTATCTAGATGTTAGAGCAATGACTAATTTCCCAGGGACATTCTACTAGCTCAAGGGAAATGGCATGTCTATAAGAAGGTGAACCCTATCCATTATTTTCCCCATGTTGGCCTCCCCACTTTTATTAGTGATAAGAATGCTAAGGTGAGATGTTGTAGTGTTGCAAGGGGTGTTTTTGAACTGATATCTAAGCTTCCGATCTTTGAACGATTATGGAATCTACAAATTATTCATTATAAGTGAGTGTTCCCTTGATATCGTGAGGGCATAAGGCAGCCTTTACTAGTGGTGGTGTCTCTGCCCCAGATGATGATGTTAGCAAGGAATTATGAACTTATTTAACTTTTCTTTGTTGTATTTCTAGTGTATTTGTTGGTTTTTGTGGTTTTAGGCTTCTACTTTTCATGGTTATTGTGTCTTTCTCCCTAGAATAAGGGCTTATCCCCTTTCTCTATGAGGCTTTCTTCCCTTGCTTTGTTGAGGTGGTTGAATATGATTTCCTTCAGACCACTAATATGCATTAGGGCTTTCCCCCAATGTCATATCTTAGATTTAGATGACAATTTCATCTCTCAAGTCTGAGCTAGAGGTGAAGTTCATGGGTTTCCATAGTGGTGTCTAAATATCTACTTTATATATGAGTAAGATGGGTTTCATTAAGGCAAACCATGCACATGATTCAAGAAGGAATCTATCAAAAATCTATCGAATGCTTGTATAATAGAAAACGGGCATTCTTATTTTGAAAAAGATGCACAAAACCTTTCCTTCACCAACTTTTATACCTGTAAGCTTATATGTATTGCACCGTAAAAATTTTATATGGGCATGATCATATTGTGTGGTTGGTACAAAAATAAGACACAAAACTACACTTTTTTATCATTATGAGATGTTAGAAGTTGTTATTGGAACGTTACATGCTATTATAAGGTATGTTCCATAGAATACATGAAAGGTAATCTACAATTTGTATGTAGAGAGTACACAAATGATCACGCTCCAGTACAAGAAAAAATGGGCAATTGAAGACTTTTGTTAGCATTATTGAGTTGTTTTCTAAAAAATATATTTTTGTAGTACACATTTATACATTGAAAAGTAAACAAAAATATACATTTCAGTCTGCAAAAAATGGACTATTATATAGATATTAGTGATGTTTATTTATGGGGTTATTTTGGGCCGTGTATCACCACTCTTCTTATTTCCATATGCAATGTTGTTAATTTGTTGTATCCTTGTTCCTAGTCTGGTGTTGATCAAGTTCTCCACATATATGTTGTATGAATTTCATGGGTTTAATACTATTTGTCATACAACAAAAACGATTTAGGGTGGAGGGGAGATAGAATAAGCCTATTCCAATGTTATGTTGGTATATATGCCCAGATAGACAATTGTATGGTGATTGTATTGGGGCATCATGTAATTGATTTGACAATAATAAAGGCAATTCCATCTATTATGTTTGTCTTAGTCATTAGATGATAACACAAACTTGGTAGATGTATAAAGAATGATGTTACTGGATGAAATATGTCTTTAGGTTGATGACCTGAACAATGAGATCATATGTATGATAAGAATACATGAATTCTTGCTATGTCCCCAGTCAGATATTATTGTGGAAACAAAATAGACAAAAAGAACACATAAGACTAGAATGTGTGTTGACTAATGATAGAGGCTCATTAGTCATGATATTGGATATCAAGTCAAACACATAGGTACATGTTAGAGAACAATGTACTTGACAGACCCACCTTGAAAGTGATACATTGAAACCATAGAGTGGTAATTAGAATCAGCTCTCAAAGTGATAGTGGTGATTTTAGTTCTTAGACCTTAAGTCACTACACTTATCACATGTTGTTTGATGAACTTTGACACCATCCAACATGAACTTGTATAAGGGTTTCCATAAAGGTGGTGCTTGGGTACATTGTGACACATGGGGATCGACTGTGAGTGATATAGATGGGATTTGTCCCTCCTACTGAAGTTCATATCCTATAAACTTGATAAGTGACACTAAGAAACATGTGGTCAATACATGATATTTGTTCTGACATGCATCTCATACAATCTGCTCTAGTTCAAGGAACATGGATTGAATGTTACGAGGATGATTATTCCATGCCTCATGTTCAATCTGGATATTAGTGACAAAGGAACTGTATGATCACGATAACACTAATTATGGATTGTAGGTTGGAATCGTTCTCCATCTTTCCCATTACTTAGATAGCAATGATGTGTTTCTAGATACCACTCATTATTTGTGATGTCATAATCTTGTTATGGACATTCACTGACAACATACTATGGGACATATAGTCACACGCAAAGGATGCACTTTGAATAAGAGTTTGCTCATGGATAACATTTAATTTGGTTACTAAAAATGTTTAAGTAATCAACTTAAGAAATACTAGATGTGAGTCGGTCAACTGGGATGTCCAATTGACTAATTGGTGTTCCAATTGATCATCTGGAATGTCTAGTTGACCGACTGAACACCTTTTGACACTAGATGATGGAACAAGCCATTCGACCAGTTGTAGTGTCCAACCGACCGATTGGACATTGGTCCTAGATATGGTTAAAATACTCAGTCAAGCTATAGGAGTGTCCAAATTTGACTAACTGGATGTGGAACGACTAGTTTGTCTGGGTCAAATGATCAAGGACATGTGTAGCGATGTTCTTTGATCATCGTATTAAATTTCAAAGTTATTACACTGATAACCACAAGCTAATCGACTGACTAGATGTGCCAATCGACCAAATTGATTGCCCTATCAACTGATTAACTATATGCAACAATCATCAAACCATGGGATCAATCTTTCCGTATCCTTTGGGGTTTGGAAACCGTATCCCATACATTCTTATATAAGGAGAGGGTGGCCAAGGCTCTAGGCACACATTTTCTCAACATTGTGGTAACGTGAGAGCCTAAGCAATCTTACCCAAGAAAGGGAGAGACAACAAGGGGAAATGAAGTCGATGCTAGAACATTGACAATAGAAGGAGAACTCCTTCTGATTGGCATGGGAAGCATGACGTGGAGTTCTTAATGGCATGTGGATTATGTAGAGTCTTGGAGGATTTTATTGCCATTCTAGGAGGATACAATTAACTTTCATCTGTGGTAATCACACCAATAGGATGTCGTTGGAAACTGTATGTGTGTTTCTTGCGAAGAAAGCACACTTCTACAAGGATTGTTGTTGGACTTGATGTAGGACTAGGTACATGCCTTACACCATCCTTCCCGTTTCATAATTGTTGACATGATTCACAGGTTATAGGAATATGGTAAGAGATTTTTTATTTCTACTACCACATAAATTTACTATGTTTTGGGAGTTAATGGATATGATCAGATTTAATTTTATCATTTATTTTATTTCATGCAATGTGAATATGTGAATAACTAATGTGCATATCCCATTAAATTCACATACAGTAGGGAATGTCCAATATATCATATATGTATGTATGTATGTATATATATATATAAATATATAAATATATATATATATATATATATATATATATCCATGTTCATCACCTTAAAATTGTTTTGATGGTGTATTTATGTGTGGTTATGGCCAAAACCCCTAAGATACTTGTGCATGGATGAATGGTTTAATTCCTTCCTTTTAAATTTGATGTAGATGTTGAGCCTTCATCCTTTCTTCATATGTAAATCAATACTTTCCTCCAAATATTTCCCTTGAATCTAACTCAAGGTATTCTCTTTCAAAAATTGAATATACAGATAGAATTAGTATTAGATTAACCTTTGGCAAGAAGAAGACAACCTAACTAGGTGAGTTGACTGACTAAAAGTCAAGTCAATCGACTGAAGGAGCCAATTGATTGACTAGAGGACCAATTGACCAATTGGAGGAGTCTAGTCAACCACTTGAGCTAGGAACCAATCAATGGACCAATGGAGAACCAACCGACCGACTAGAGACGAATCAGTTGACTGGAGAGTCAAGTTGATCGAACAACATGTTCCCAACACATATCTTTTCTAGTATGGGTTACTACATGTGATGTATGACCTTAGGTGGACAACAATTCTTTGTGGCTCTAATGAATTGCGTTTGTATGGCCATAACCATCGCTCTTATGTTTGTGATTGCATATTTGGTTTGTGGATATAGTATGTATATGATACATAGTATAATTAAGTGGTGATGGGATATGTACAAGTATTTATAAATAAAATATCTCAATAGATATTAAGTCTTATATGGTTTCCATAAGTAACACACATGAAAAGCTTGATTGATCAAGAGTGGGCATGCTAAGCATGGTGCACCGTCTTTCTCTTTGAAGTGTGATGGTAGTTATGTGGGCCTCCCAAGCAAGGTGCATTTCTATCATGTTGGCTTTTGGGTTAGGTTTATCTAGGTTACCTTAATGAGATTAAGTGCCTATAAGCATATAGATGGATTATTACAAGGAATTGTGCATACCATCTATCCAAGAATTGCATTGGATGTAATATGCAAATGTTGCCTACCTTAAGAATTGGTTATGTGTGTTGGCATTGGTTGGGTAATAACTTAATTGTTTTGGCTCTTGGCTCACTAGAAGTTGTATGTTGCAATCTTCTAAACTGATGGAGAGGGCTATCAATTTGAACAAAATTGTGGGAGAAACAATTAATTTAAGGCCTAATTAAAATTGTCCATAATTCAAATCAAATCAAAAAAATTTGACAAGTGCAACGTTTCTAATGTAGAAACAAATGGCAAACACCAACAACTTTTCATTGCAATCATTCGTTGGGAAGGGAAATTTGAATGGGAATAACTTCCATGATTGGTTTAGGACGTTGAGAATCATTCACACTCAAGAGTGCAAGCTCTATGTCCTAGAGACACTAGAGCCAGATCAACCCACTCCCATCACACCTAAGGCTGAATGGGATGCTTACAAGAAGCATTTCAAGGATGTCGTATATGTCAGATGCCTAATTCAATGCTCAATGAACTATGAGTTGCATAGACCACATGAAAACAAGGAAGTCATCAAGATGTTAACACATCTTGAGAACATGTTTCAAGATCAGGAAAGACTAGAGAGATATGATATCTCAAAGGTGTTGTTCAAGTACAACATGATAGAGAGAGATCCAGTGGGGCCTCATTTGCTCAAGTTTATTGGGTATGTGGAGAATGTAGCTAGATTGAGATTTCCCTTAGGCCAAGAGTTGGTCACAAATGTGATTCTGTAACCATTTCCTGAATCATATAATCAATTTGTCATGAACTACAACATGAATTTTTTTGATAAACGACTATCTGAGTTGCTTGGCATGTTGAGAACTGCCATAGAACAAATGAAGAAGGACAATCCTGGATATGTGATGATGATTAGTAGAGGAAAAGGAATGTCCAAGGGAAAATACAAGGCCAAGAAGAGTTCTAAAGCCAACCAAAAACCTAAGTCTTATGCATTTAAAGCAAAGGGAGAAGTGAGTAAGGAAGGGAAGGGACACTGTGATGAAGTGGACTTTTAGAACACCTGAATAATTAATGACATAAGTGAATTTATGAATGTTGATTTATCTTGGGAGTTATAAGTGATTTGGTAAAGTTTGGTGGTGATGGATGTTAATATTACTATTAAAATCCCTATGTTCATGCCTTTTTGAGGTATTTATTTGTTTAGTCATATATTGATATATTGGTACCAAAATTGACTGGAGTGTAACTTGGACTATAGTAAATCTATGGTAAAAGTATCATTAGGTTTTGATGCTTGTAGAGAGAGATATTTATGTTTGAAATATACTAAATGATTATTTTTGATGTACTTGGGATCAATGTTTAATGTTAGAAACATAGGCTTGGATCATTTGGATGTTATGTCATGCACACCCCTTTTTGCCTATAAGTGTTTTGCACTGCCTTTCTTTGGACATGGATCTTAGATCCATCTCCCTATGCCCCAGGCAGTCTGGAAAGCCATGGATCACCAAAGGAGCGGACTAATCCTAGTCGCATCTTCTGATCAAACGGTTATGGTCATTGTTTTTAACCTTGTGGTTAGGGATTGTCCTACACAATGATCTCTCCACGAAGTCTTTCTAGAAGGTCATGGGTGAAGGCGATATTCTGAGTGAACAGTTATCCTCAACTCACCTTGTGCTCATGTTTTTACCCAGTTATTGTGGTGTTTGGATGATGGTAGAGGGAGAATGATCCCTCCATTGTTCCTGGCTCTCCATCGTGCTGAGTAGGTTGCGATAAGGAGTAGAAAGGGAGGTAGAGAGGATAATAGAGGAAGGATAAGAAAGGAAAATGCAGAGAAAGGTTAGAGGAGAAGATATCGGCCACTTCTAGTACCTTAGATGGCCTGCCAAGGAGGTTTTCATGACTAGCAAATTGGACTTACCGGAGGAAGGGAGGTGAGGTTGGGGGCATTGTGGTAGTCCATTATACCTCAATATAAAAGGCTATCTAGGTTCATGTACTTCCACCAAAGCTACCATATGCTTCAGATGCAAACTTTGCAGTAAGGAAACCTTCTTCCCCTTTCCACCCACCACCACGACAGTTGGTACCGGAGAAGATGATGGCCAAGAGTGATGGAGATCTAGCAGAGGAGAAGTGAGGTCAGTGGAGTGTGTGCAAATCTGGCAGATCTTCTGGAGGCGGTGTCAAGCGAGGAGAAGAAGAGAGACGCCTATCCCTCACTGGTGCCCTGGAACACGGCGGCGCCCAAGCACTGCGGGAGCATTGGAAATGAGAGGAGGCCCGGGCAGGTCTTGTGTCTCGTGTAAGAGAGGGAGATGGAGTCCCCGACCAAGAAGAAGGGATTGAACTGGGTCATATTCAGTCTGAACTAGCCTAATATTCTATGAACCAGGAAAGAACAGTCTGGCCCACCTCAGTCGTAAGACACGTGGCGGTCTCGCATTGGCCGAAAAAGGTAATTATCTTAAAAATGCCCAGATCTTGGATAATTCATAGTAATTAGTGTGATTATCTAAAAATTGCAAACAAGGTATAAAATTATCATAAAAATTAGTAGAACAGGATAAAACCATAATATCAGTCTTTTTTGCATAAATTTCAGTGATATCATGTCAGTTGTGAAATGCTTATTTCATGGATAATAAATATCAAATGATGGCCTAAAATTAGGGGAACATGTGACTAAATCCATAATCCTGTTTGTAATGCATCTGATGTCAGATATTATAATTAGTATGCATGAAATCATGTAATTGGTTCCATATGGCTAATTAGGGCTAATAACCCTAATTAATATGCAATAATTACAAATATGCTCAAGAAGTCCTAGAAATTATAGAGTAATCTCATTTCAGTTATGGAACCTTATATCAAACTCTGAGATCATGATGATACACATAATCCATGATAATATGGTGATGACTCACAATACATGATTTGAAACCCTAATTTAGGTTAATGCATGTAACCTATGGTTAATATGTTCACATAATAATGTGAAATGAAATTATCAGTAAATGAACTATAATACGGAATATGACATCAGTAAGATAAATCCAAGACAAGAATTCAAGTAATTATGAGAATATCCTAATGAACTAAGTAAACCCTAATGAACATATTTATAGTTAAAATGAGATGTAGGAGGATGAGAATCTGATGGTGACATGTGATCTTATCTTAACCAGGTTTTATCAAGGATATAGTTGATATTAGGAATATGTGGATTAGAATATATCTTTTGAAGGTATGCCATTACCTCTTACTTGGCTTATTATATAATTTTTTTTTGGAATAGGTAAATATGTATTGCCAAAAATCTTTGCTACACTTTACAAGGCAGTCTAAGCTGTTGTGTGTCATATGAATAGGTTATACAAAACCTCATTGTATGAGTTAGAGTTACTCTAAAATAGAAAACTATGGGTTAAAAACTACTAAATCCCCAATATTTTCTAGCATTACAACTCAACCGCAAAATGAGTTGTTTTCTTGTTGCACACATGGATCTAAACTCTCTACTAATTTCATCCATCGGCTGCATGTGGTCTTTGGGAATTACACCATGCTTCATGCCATTTCTTTCCTTCCATACTGCATATAGTATGCAGCCCAGAATAGTACCACACAGTGACAAAAACCATGGGTCAATAGACATATTATGACACCATTGAATGATGTCCATCGGGTCGCAAGGCATGTCAGCGCCCCATCCATTTCTAAGACAAGTGATTCTCCATAGCGGAAGAGTGTAGCTACATCTGAAGAATAGGTGCTTGGAAGATTCATCCTCATTCTGACACAATGCACACTCCCTTTCTACCATCAGACCCCAATGTAACAACCTATTATTGGTGGGGATACGGTTCTTGATAACTCTGAAGATCATTGTGCTCCATTTAGGATAATAGAATTTGCCCCACACCACTTTCCACCAGCTGACCTCCGGTCTTTGTATCCAGTTGATCCGAGTTGTTGGGTCTAGCAAGACGCCAACACCTTGATTATCAACTTGAAATCTATTGGCAAAACTTTCGTAGGATTTGCACATCCCCCTCCAGACACACAAGGGGTTAATATTAGCTTCCACACTGATGTGGTTGTTGTACCTAGCATGCATCCACCCGACCCATGTGGAGTTTGGCTCGCTTATGAACTTTTGTATTCTTTTCCATCTTTCTTACATGATCTCCTCAGGGTCCACTAGCTGCATCCCGCCTTCTTTGAAAGGCTTGGCGATGTCAACCCAAGCGATGCTATGTGATTTACCACCCCATAAAAAGGAAGCAATGATAGATCTCATTTTATCCAGATATGGCCTAGGGATTTCACTAAGACACGCCCAAAACCTAACGGTACTTTATAGGACAGATCTGATGAGAACAAGGCGGCCAGCTAGAGAGATGTGTAGCCCACTCCAGCTGTTAACCTTCTCCCTAAACTTGTCAATGCACATACCAAAATATTTACTGTAGCCTTTCCCACTAGACAAGGGAACCCCCAAGTATCTAGTTGGCATCCTCCCAATCTTGACTTCAAAAGCATCTTTAAGTCTTCCTCTTCTGTGGTCACATGATTTAGAGTTATATATTCTCGATTTGATTTCACTAATATAGAGTCCAGTGAGTTTTCCAAACCAGGTGAGCACCTTCTTGTATTCTTGTAGTCTCTTAGCATGGCTAGTGGAGAAAATCAAAACATCATCTACAAATATTAAATGAGTCATGACCTCAGTATTTTTGACCTTGAAAGCTTTAATCTTCTTCTTGATTTCAACCTTTTAAATGGCACATGACATCCCCTCCATCACCACCATGAAAATTAAGGGGGACAGGGGATCACCCTGATGGATTAGAAGTGTTGAACAGCCATGCAGGGGCACCATTGATCAGAATGGAGAAAGAGGTAGTTTGCACACATTGTTGGATCCGGTTTATCCACCCATCATCAAAGCCCAAGCTATGCATGATCTTCCAAATAGCCTCCCATATGACGAAGTCATATGCTTTAGTTATATCTAGCTTGATACAAGTCTTAGCCGTGGCTTTGTTGACCCTGAACTCATTGAGAAATTTAGAGGCAAGGAGTGCACAGTCCACAATATTTCTACCTTGGATAAAAGCATTTTGTTCTTTTGAAATAATGTTAGGTAAGATGAGCTTGAGTCTACCAGCTATAGTCTTTGAGATAATCTTGTAGAGCACAAAGCAATGTGTGATTGGTCTATACTCTTTCATTGTTGGGATTCTTAACCTTTGGGATCAACTTGATGAAAGAATGGTTCACCTCTCTCACAATGTTACCTCCTTTCAGGAACCACATTATTGCCTTGCATAGGTCCTTCTTTATAAGCTCCCATTTGCATTGGTAGAACTTGTTGTTGAAGCCATCAGGCCCCAGGGCCTTGGATATGTGGATGGAGAATGTGGCTTTCTTTATCTCATTTTCGTCTGTGTCTTTAAGCAATAGTTGATTCATTTGGTCAGTAACTCTTCTTTCAGGAAGAATGTGATCCCGCATGCAATCAGTAAACAAAGGTTGATTGTAGAGTCCATTGAAGAACTCCACAACTATGTCAAAAATATCCTTCCTCCCTCTTTTGATGACTCCATTGCTGTCAGATATTTCATGGATAGTCTCTTTCATTTTTTTCCTTTTTATAGCTGATTGATAGGTTTTTGTATTTCTATCTCCTTCATTAATCCACTTCAGTCTATTGATCTGCCAGGCATGGACTTCTTGCACTTTCTCCAGGTTCGTCAGTCTTTCCTCAGCCTTTGCTTCCTCCCTGATGAAATCACCATTCAAAGGATCCTCCCTCACCTTTTGAGCAGCCTTGGAGTAGGTATCCTTTGCCTCTCTTAGCAAATTTGGTAGATTAATGTCCTCTCTCGCCCATTTCTTCAAAACCAATTTGGTATTCTTTAATTTCTTCTGGAATACATAGAGTGGATTCCCAACAACTTCAATGTTTCATCCCCTTTTGACTACTTCACTGAACCCATGCCAATCGCACCAATAATTTAAGAATCTAAAAGGTCTCTTTATGATCTCAGCCTCCTTCAAATCGACTCTCATGCTAACATGATCACTGAAAGGATGGTTGTCCAGCTTGACCGCCTGTTGGGGAAAAGATTCTAGCCATTTGTCATTGACTAGAACCCTATCAATTTGGGCAGCAATTCTATTTTGCTTCTGTTTATTAGTCCATGTGACTTTTCCACCTATCATCTTCACCTCATGGATGGCTACACTATCCACAGTGTCGTTGAATTTCTAAAGGATTCTTTCAGGTACTCTTCTGCCTCCCCTTTTCTTAGGTTGCCTTCGAACACAGTTGAAGTCACCAAGGATGATCCAAGGCACTTCATTCAGTGTTGTGTCAGTAATGGTATCCCACATGGAGTTTCTTTCTACTTCCACATTTTCGCCATAAATACATGTGGCAATACAGTTGAAGATTCCTATGCCAAAGCAGCTCACAGTCATAGTTTGATAGGTGACATTAATAACTTCCACCTCCCAAGAGGTAGGGTCCCACCCTAGCACAATCCGACCGCCTTCAATAGCATCTAGATTATTGAGGGACTGTCAACCAGTAGGGAACATATTATTAATGCTATCTCTTCTTTCTCTCCTCACTTTGGTTTCAAAGTAGAAACACAAGTTGACATTAGATTGTATCAGTAAACTTATCAACTTCTTTTGTGAGTAGGGTCGAGCGGCCCTTCTCACATTCCATCCTAAGATGGACATAAATGTTTGGTTTTCTCCCCTCCCCCTCCACTAGGTTCGGGTACTCTCTTCTTTTCTGCCCTCTTGGGTTGCTTGGTGCTTCTGGTCTTTCTGGGACTCCTACTCTGGTGTCCCCCTTCCTCCTCAATTTCTTTGTCTCCCATTTGATTCAATATATCAAATGGGTTTTTTGTATCATTCCTCTTCTCACTTCTTTCAGTCAATACCACATTAACCTGTGCAGTAGGCATTACTGTGCTGACCTCGATTTCTTGTTAGTTATCTTCAGCTTCACTCTTATCGCCTAGAATCTCGTCTTATTCAGTTGTTGCCTAATCGAAAACCACCACCTCAGTCAGCTTCGGGGTCCTATCTTCTTTGCTGGAATTCCTTTTCTTGTTTTGTTTGGGGGGCATGGTGGGTGGCACAATTGGAGGGGAAAGCCTGATGGTCGGGTCACGATCACCAGGGCCTTGCCCATCACAGTGCCCAAACACCTTGCATTTTCTGCAACGATTGGATAAAGCCTCATATTTGACATTTAACCCCCCATTCTTTCCCATTCGGTAGCTCCACCATCACCACTGGGGGAGGTTCTTCTTCCACAGATAGTTCGACGCAGGCTCTCACACAGCTAAGCAAGGAGCCATCGGCTCGTCTTTCAATGGCTCTCAGTTCTCCGATGACATTGGCTATGATAGAGATAGCTCGTGCTGACCAGTGTTTGCCAACATCCGGTAGGGAGATCCACACCGGTGTCGTCTTCAAGGTTGTGCGCCTGATGTCAACTTCCGGGGTCCAACGTCTAACTAGCACCAATTGATCATCAAAAAACCACGGGCCTCCTAGCATCACCACATTCAGATCTTTAGCATTGGCGAATCTAGCCAGCACCAAGCCATTGACCAGAGTGTAGGCTTCTAGTTTGCCCTTGGGTCTCCAAGACCGGACCATCCATCCTTTTAGCTAGTTAATGTTGATGTCCTGCCCTAGTACTTGAACAATCGCCAAAAACCTATGGTAGTCGTCCATTTCTTCAATCACTGGCTTCTCGAACCGAGTCTAAGGACTCATGTCTCCTTCCTTGAAGAATCCTTTCTTAGGATCGGAGTCCACACTACCATGGAATCTCGGTGGTGGTCTATCACGGGTCATCACCCAATCTCTAGCAAGGGTGACATCCGCTCCAAGGGCTTGACACCGGGAAGGGGTCGTCATGCTCCCAGTAGCATCAAAACTAGTGGTGGTGGCAGAAGGGTTGGGGGTGGGATAGGGGGTGGGAGAAGGGTTTTGGGTGGGCGGATTTGAGATTGGATTCTGGTTGAGGGAGTGGGAAGAGTTGGTGGTGGCTGACGTAGTCGCCTGAGAAGCGCCTCCGCCTCCACCTCCCATAGCTAGGCTTTCTTCTCTTATTATACAATATGCTTGTGTTATATGTGTAGTAAAGTTTTTGGCATATGATATTGGATGAAATGATTGTTCTTGCATGATATGTTGCTTGATTTTCCATACTTATGGCTATGAACACATGAAACATAATTTATTCATTCCATTATATGAAAGCACTAAACCTTTTGGTAGTACAGTGCCTGGAAGTGACTTAACTCTTTGATAGTCGGTCACATTGTACATATGATATAACACTTTGGCAAGAGATCATAAAGGCCTTAATCATGAGCTCCTTGAGAGTCAATAGAATGCATCAAAACCTTCGCCGGTCAATGCATGGATATATAATGGAAAATGAGCTTAAACTATGTGTTCTCTTTTGGTAATGAACATCTTTGTGCAAGTATATGTTTTTTCTTATATTTGTCTATAGCTGCCAAATATTAGTTTTATCTTACTTCTGAGATTACTAATGAGAGGTATATAAAAAGATACATAGGCATACTTAGTACAATATTCTTGAATATTGTGTTGACGTGTACTACATGTAATCTTTTGTTTAGGTTGTGGACATATGCTTTTGAAGAACCGGGATAGTTGAGAGTTGTATGATGAGCTGATGTACAGGTGGACTTGTTGTCTTAAGATCTTGTTGTTTTTTGGTAGTACATGCATATGTAAAAATTTACTATTCAATATGTAATATCAAATGTTGTAACAATTCATGTTGTAATTTTATGTTGAATAGTGAACATGTGTTGTACGGTATTATTATTTTTCATGTGCATGTTCTACTGATTGTTTCCTTCTGACTTCCTCTGATTTTTTTCTTCTTATCATAGTGTGGGGTGTTTAAATTGGGATTCTCATTGAGGTGAGGTTTCAATTTGGATGTCGCACATTAGATTACATTTTAGAAAATCCGGGGACGTCACAGATGATATCAATGCATTAACAATAGCAAAGCCTGGCATTTGCTCATTATGCAACTCAAGCTAAAGAAAACCTTGAACTTAAACATCTTTAGGGTTAGATTAATTGTTTTTTAGAGACTAGATCTCACCTATCCTCTAGGTTAGCACCTAGATGTCTGAGAACTAGGTCTAGATGGGTGCTTGTTGTATAGCAAGTCCTTAGATGCCATTCTTTCCTTATAGTGCAGTGGTATGGCATGTTGCATTTTTTGGAAATGATGTGCGTCAAGGGAAGAGAAACCCTAGACATATGGCACTCATTGTCTACAGTAGATACACTAGTCTACACCATATTCTTACCATTTTCACTAGTTTTCATGGCACAGTAATCTCTACTGTGTGTGGGACACTTATTTTCTGGATTTGGTTTTTGATTCCAATCAGATCGAACCTTGGTAGTTTTCTCAGATGCATGTTTTATCGGAGAAAAACTATATCATATTTTATTATATATGTAAGTATTACAAAATTGTGTCCGCACACATGTACGAGTAGGATGTGGTCATGCAACCTAAGTAGAAGTGAATGGCATCATTTTAGAAGAGAGAGTAGTTCTTGATTAGATGTCTAGAGCCTTGTTAGAATATATGATAGAATGGAATAGATGAAATAAGTTTTGATGATATGTGGTAAGTCTTATATAAATGATATAAGATGTTTTATGAAGATCAATGTATTGTCTTTAAGCATTAAGGTTCAGTTTTGAGGTTTTGAGATAAGCTTTGATCATGAAAGTATGTATGCCTTTGTAAGATAAGATATGTTAAGTTAAGACAAGGTGTGAATCAGTATGAGCCTCAAGCTCTTTCATGAAGGAGGACCTCTAGTGTTAGGACCTGTTTTAGGGTTAACTCCAGAGAGAGTGAGACCCAAACGGAGAAGGTTAGAGAACCTAAACTCCAAGATATGAGAAATATGAGAAGTATGTGTTATGATATGTCCTAAACTAGACTACTCTAGAGAGAATGAGTAGAGTTGCCTTATTCATGGTTCCTATAGTCTTGTCAAACCCTAAATGTCCTTGGGAGGACCAAACCCTAGAGTCAGAGAGAGGTTGGTTATATATACATATGTGAATATGAATATATGAGAATCTACCATCTAGGTGAGGGAGAGGGAATCCCAAGATCCTGGAGGAGGTAGGTATGTTAGTTTTTGTAAAGCCTCAAACTTGGGTTTGTGGTTCCTTGTAGGAATCTAGTGGATGTGTATATAAGAGAGAGATGAGATATAGTGTTTCATGGATATAGAACTTATGAAGAGTATGTCATAGCATGTTTTGGTTTGTGCTTATGTGGCTAGAGCTTGTAAAGCTATCACTAGTGCCAATGAGGTGATCCAAGAACCCTAAACTAAGAGAGTAAAGATAAAGAATATGCATATGAGATACTCATTGAGTTGAGTTAGCTTAGAGAGATTTAGTATGGTAGTACCCTCATGATAGGGGTCAGAAGAACCTCATTTGGACTAGATAAAGTTTTGATATATGTTCAACAAGCCACTTGTATAAGTTTGTTTAGAACAACCATGGTATAATATACGTAAGAATGAGATCTTACCTTGAAATGTGATATATGTAGATATGACATGATGAAAACCCTAGATATGGTTTTATAGTTCTCTTGTATAAATGGTTAACCATATACATGAATAATGATGATAATGTGATATTGTTGGTTAATCTTGTGATAAAATCACTAGTAAACATTGCAATTTATTAGGTGTAATGAAAGAAGATCATATGAATGAAACGTGTTACATGATGTGCTAATCTTAGTGCTTAATAAATATGAATATATATATATATAGTCTGATAGTTAGCACAACATAACAATTATGATATCTTGATATGATCTAGATGGATAAAGTGGGTTAATTATAATTAACCCCTTCATAAAATGTATAAGATAATGTTTGAAGGATAATGGTTGGGTGAAATGGGGCTGTAAATCCTAAACTATTAAATATGTTATGACCTAAAATAAGCTTCTAAGATCTTATTTAACCTTGTATGGAGTGATGATGCACTCAAGATGGTTGAAACCTCATAGGAGTGCTTTGCAAGTTCTAGACCTTTTGAATCTAGACTGGTGTCCTAAATATGGATGAAGACCTTTTGGTTTTCCCTTGAAGTGAGAGGATGGGTTAATTTCGAGGATGAAATTTCTTTTAAAATGTATATGATGTAATGGACTGGATTGTTGGCTTAATTTTGAGGATAAATTTTTTTAAGGTGTGTACGATGTGATGGAGTGGACTTTTGGAATCCCTAAATAATCAATGACATAAGTGAATTTATGAATGTTGATTTATCTTGGGAGTTATAAGTGATTTGGTAAAGTTTGGATGGTGATGGATGTTAATATTACTATTAAAATTCCTATGTTCATACCTTTTTGAGGTATTTATTTGTTTGGTCATACATTGATATTTTGGTACCAAAATTGACTGGAGTGTAACTTAGACAATAGTAAATCTATGATCAAAGTCTCATTAGGTTTTGATGCTTCTAGGGAGAGATATTTAGGTTTGAAATATACTAAATGATTATTTCAAATGATTATTTTTGATGTACTTGGGATCAATGTTTAATGTTAGAAACATAGGCTTGGATCATTTGGATGTTATGTCACGCACACCCCTTTTCGCCTATAAGTGTTTTGTGTTGCCTTTCTTTGGACATGGATCTTAAATCCAGCGCCGTATGCCCCAGGCAGTCTGGAAAGCCACGGATCACCAAAGGAGCAGACTTATCCTAGCCACATCTTCTAATCAAACAACTATGGTCGTTGTCTTTAACCTTGCGGTTAGGGACTGTCCTACACAATGATCTCTCCACAACGTATTGCTCGAATGTCGTGGGTGAAGACACAATTCTGAGTGGATAGTTATCTTCATATCATCATGTGCTCATGTTTTAACCCAGTTATCATGGTGTTTGGACAATGATAGAGGGAGAATGAGCCCTCCATTGTTCCTGGCTCTCTACCGCACTGAGAAGGCTGTGACAAGGATTATAAAGGGAGGTAGAGAGGATAATAGAGGAAGGAGAAGAAAGGAAAATGAGGAGGAAGGTTAGAGGAGAAGATATCAGCCACTTCTAGTACCTTAGATGGCCTGCCATTGAGGTTTTCATGGCCGACAAACTAGACTTGCCGGAGGAAGGGAGGTGAGGTTGGGGGCATTGTGGTAGTACCTTATACCTCAGTCTAAAAGGTTATCTAGGTTCATGTACTTCCATAAAAGCTACCATATGCTTCTGATGCAAGCTTTGCGGCAAGGAAACCTTCTTTCACTTTCAACCCACCACCATGGCGGTTGGTGTCGGAGAAGATGATGGCCGAGAGAGATGGAGATCTAGCGGAGGAGAAGTGAGGTCGGAGGAGTGTGCAAATCTGTTGAATCTTCTAGAGGTGGTGTCAAGCAAGGGGGGAGAGAGACATCTATCCCTCACTGGTGCCCTAAAATACAATGGCGTCTAGGCACTATGGGAGCGTTGGAAATGAGAGGAGGCTCGGGTGGGTCTTGCGTTTCGTGTAAGAGAGGGAGACAAAGTCCCCAACTGAGAAGAAGGGATTGAACTGGATCGTATTCAGATGGAACCAGCCTAATCTTCTCTAAACTAGTAAAGAATCGTCCGGCCCACCTCAGTCGTAACAACAAGAGCCGCCCATCCCAAAGACATGTGCAGCCTCGCATTAGCTGAAAAAGGTAATTATCTTAAAAATGCCCAGATCTTATATAATTCATAGTAATTAATACAATTATCCAAAAATTGCAAACAAGGTACACAAATTATCTGAAAAATGAGTAGAACAAGATAGAACCATAATATCAGTCTTTTTATGCTCAAATCTCAATGATATCATGTAAGTTGTGAAATGCTTATTTCATGGATAATAAATATCAAATGATGGCCTAAAATTATGGGAACATGTCACTAAATCCATAATCATGTTTATAATGCATTTGATGTTAGATATTATAATTAGTATGCACTAAATCATGTAATTTGTTCCATATGGTTAATTAAGGCTAATAACCCTAATTTATATGTAATAATTACAAAGATACTCAAGAAGCCCTGGAAATTATAGAGTAAGCTCATATTAGTATATGGAACCTTATATCAAACTCTAAGATCATGATGATACTCATAATTCATGATAATATTGTGATGACTCATAATGCATGGTTTGAAACCCTAATTTAGGTTAATGCATGTAACCTATGGTTAATATGTTGACATAATAGTTTGAAATGCAATTATTAGTAAATGAACTATAATTCAAAATATGACATCAGTAAGATAACTCTAAGATAAGAATACAAATAATTATGAGAATATCCTAATGAACTAAGCAAACCCTAACAAACATAATTAGGGTTAAGATGAGATGTAGGAGGATGAGAACCTGATGGTGACATGTGATCTTGTCCTAACCAAGGTTTAACAAGGATATAGTTGATATCAGGAATATGTTGATTAGAATATCTCTTTTGAAGGTACGCCATTACCTCTTACTTGGCTTATTCTACAATATGTTTGTGTTATATGTGTAGTAAAATACTTGGCATATGATATTGGATGAAATAATTGTTCTTGCATGACGTGTTTCTTGGTTTTCCATACTTATGGCTGAAACATAATATATATGTTCCATTATATGAAAGCACTAAACTCTTTGGTTGTACAGTTGGAAGTGACTTAACTCTTTGGTAGTCAGTCACATTGTACATAAGATATAACTCTTTGGCAGGAGATCATAAAGGCCTTAATCTCGAGCTCCTTGAGAGTCAAAATAATGCATTAAAACCTTTGGCAGTCAATGCATGGATATATAATGGAAAATGAGCTTAAAATATGTGTTCTCTTTTACTAATGAACATTTTTGTGAAAGTATATAATTTTTCTTATATTTTTTATTACTGCCAAGTATTAGTTTATCTTATTACCAAGCTTAGTAATGAGATGTATATAAAAAGATACGTAGGTGTACTCAGTACATTATTCTTGAATATTGTGTTGACGTGTACCACATGTAATCTTTTGTTTAAGTTGTGGACATATGATTTTGAAAAACCAAGATAGTTGAGAGTTGTATGGCGAGATGATGTACATGTGGACATGTTGTCTTAAGATCATGGTTTTTAGTGGTAGTACATGTATATGTAAAAGTTTAATGTTCAATATGTAATATCAAATGTTGTAACAATTCATGTTGTAATTATATCTTGAATAGTGAACATGTGTTGTATGGTTTTATTATTGTTCATGTGTATGTGCTACTGATTGTTTCCTTCTAACTTCCTCTAATTTTCTTCTTCTTAGATTAGTGTGGGGTGTTTAAATTGGGATTCTCACTGAGGTGAGGTTACAATTTGGATGCCGCATATCAAATTAAGTTTAGAAAATATGTTGACGTCACAGCCACCTCTTATACCAGCCTGGACACTAGAAGAGGAACTTCCCTCGTTTTGTAGAGGAACTCAAGAAGAAGAAGTAGGAGATGATGATCTCCACTTTAGTTATATACATTATTGAGGTACATATGTTTATGTCATCATTTTGGTATTTGATACCAAATGAGGATCTCAGACGTACTATGGTATTCATGATCTGAGAAGAAGTTAGCAAGACAAGGTGGAACTATGCGGAGCAAGAATTGTTGCCACTACAGTTGGAACCTGTCATTTATCTCAGCCTCGTGGGATTGTAATAGAATTAGTGAATTGTTATTATATTCATCCATTAAACATCATATTTGTATCTTATTTTGATAAGAGTATATTCAAATTTCATATAATGAAAGGTTGATGTTTTATTTCAAAGATAAGACCTTTTATTGCAGTGGTCCAATGTCTCATAGTGTATATTTTTTAGTTCTAGAGAGAAGTATACATAATGTAAATGTTGAAAGACTCAATGATTCAAACAAAACATAATTTTTGCATTATAGTCTAAGGCACATAAATGAGAAACACATCTCCATAAAGATTGTTATCTAGACTCCTTTGGTTTTGAACCAAAAGTGACATGTGAGTCTTATTTATTGGGTAAAAGACAAAAGCACCTTTCACTAGAAACAATGAGAGAGAGTGTGATCTATTAGGACTCATACATACTGATGTATGTGAATTTTTTAAAACAAATTCTAAATTTGGTACTAGTATTAAATAGTTTGATATGATCAAAGTGAAAAATACTGGGATTTTAAAGACCTTTTGGAAGACAGTGATATTTTATCACAACAAACTCCATATGAAACATAATGATATCTCAGATTGAAAGGAATCATACCCTATTGGGCATGGTGCGATCAGTGATAAGTCTAGATGATTTTCTTACTTTCTTTTGTGGATATGCTTTACAAATTCCCATGTTTACACATGGAAATTGTCCTAATATATCTTATCTAAAAATATGGGAATATAAAGCTTATGTGAAAAAATAGTTTCTTGAAAAGCTTGATTCCAATCAGATGAATGTTATTTTGTTTATATGACTTTTATATACTCCATCAAACAACAAAATATTTGTTTCCATGATGACTGTATTCCTAGAAAAGGAATTAATTCTAATGGAAACAATGGGATAAAAGTAGAACTCATAAAGGTTCGAGACTAACAAGAAAACATTGAACCCATAGAGGTATAGAAGGAACAAGGAGAGTCATAAACTGTTGTGGAATCTTGAGTTCCTCATATAACACATGAACCTCATAGATCTAGTAGGACATGCCTTGAGCCTGAGATAAGTGGATATCTTGTGACCCAATAAGGTGATGAGTTGGTCATAGATAATGAGCCAACAACGTACCTAGAAGATATAGAGGGACCAAAATATGACAAATGGCTTGAGGTCATGAGATCTATGGACTTTACATAATCAACAAGGTATGTACCTTAGTGGATCTAGCTGAAGAGGCAAAATACAAAGGATGCTAGTGAATATTCAAGAAAAAAACCAACATGGAAGGTCGATTGGTTGCAAAAGGATTTCAAACAAGCTCAAGGTATTGAACATGATGAAATCTTTTCACTAATTTTCATGGTTAAACCCATCAAGATAATGTTTGCCAGTGCAGTTTGACTGCAAAGGTCAATTATGGATTGAAGCAAACATGTCACAGATAAAATCTTCTATTTGATGAAGTATTCAAAGAGTTTGACTTTGGTTAAGATGAAGATAAATATCATATTTACAAGAAGGTTAGTGGGAGCATAATTGCATTTCGGATATTGAATGGAATGACATCCCTACTCTACAAATGGTAGAAACATATTTGTAAATACCTTCTCTATGAAGGATTTAGGCTAAGCATCCTATGTATTAGAAGTTAAGGTCTATGCAGTTATATCTAGATGGCTTCTTGTCCTAATCTAGAGTACATACATTAACAAGGTGCCAAAGAGGTTGAGCATGTAGGACTCAAAGATAGGAAATTTGTCCATGTCCCATGGAATTAGTCTCTCTAAAGCCCAATGTCTCGGTTCTTGTAAAGAATATGGAACACACAAGTAAGATGCAATATGCATACCCAATTGGATCTATCATGTATGAAATATTATGCACTCATCCCCTTGTCTCGTATGTTTTGGACATGATGAGCAAATATCAGTCATATCCTAGTGTAGGTCATTGGACTATCATATATAACATCCTTAAGTACTTGAAAAAAAACTAATCATCGGTTCATTATTTATGGTGAAAAGGAAGAGTTGGGTGTAAAGGGTTACACCAATGCAAGCTTCCAAATTGAAAAATATGATTAAATATCGCAATACATGTTTGTGTTTTGGCATTAAAACATAACTATAAGCTGGAAAGTTTCTGAACAAGAGATGGTTATGATTCTACTATAGAAGTTGAGTACCTTGTTATTTTGAGCACAATGAAGGATATTATATGGATCAAGAAGTTCATTAGATGATCTTGGGATGGTTCCAACCATTGATGATGTGGTAGAAATATTGTGACAACAATGGAGCTATTGAATAGAATAAGGAAACCAAATAGCATACTACAAAATTTCCATCTCATATGAGAAATCATACAATAAGGAGATGTGAAGATTTACAAACTACCAACCGAAAGCAAATGTTGCTTACCTGTAAGAAAAAGCACTTATGCAATAGAAACATGATGGTCATGTTAGGATCACTTGGAATAAAATTTGTGGGTGATTGGCTCTAAATGCAAGTGGGAGTCTATTGGTATATATGCCCAGAGAGCCAATCATATGGTGATTGTATTAGGGAATCATGTAATGGATTTGATAATAATAAAGATAATTTTATCTATTATGTTTGTCTCAGTCATGAGATGATGACAAAAATACGGTAGATGTTTAAAAATGATGTTACTCGATTACATATGTATTCATGTTGACGACCCAAACAATGAGATCATATGTATGATAAGAGTACATACATTCTTTCTATGTCCCTAATCAGATTTTATTGTGGAAGAAAAATAGAAGACAATAATACATAAGACTAGAATATGTGTTGAATGATGACAAAGTCTCATTTGTCGTGACATTAGATATCAAGTCAAACACATAGGTACATGTTAGAGAACAGTGTACCATACAGACCCACCTTGAGAGTGATACATGGAAACCATGGAATGATAGTCAGAATTAACTCTCAAAGTGATAGTGGTGATTGTGGTTCTTAGACCTAAAGTCACTACACTCATCACATATCGTTCAATGAACTCTGACACCATTCAACATGACCTTGAATAAGGGTTACCATAAAGGAGATGCTCGGGTACGTTGTGACATGGGGATTTATTGTGAGTGACATAGATGAGTTTTGTCTCTTCAACAACAGTTGATATCCTAGCCACTTGATAATAGAGACTGAGAAATGCATGTCTATGCTCATGTAAGTTAATATGTGATATGTGATCTCACATGCATCTCGTATAGTCTTCTCTAGTTCAAGGAACATGGGTTGAATGTTAAGAAGATGACGGTTCCGTACCTTGTGTTCAATCTGGATATCAGAGACAAAGGAACTATATGATCACGGTAGACCACGATTTGTAGGTTGAAGTTGTTCTCCAAATTTTCAATTACTTGGGTAGAAATGATATGTTTCAAGATAACGCTCATTGCTTGTGACGTCATAATCTAGTTGTGAGCATTCACTACCAACATAATATGGAACCTATAGGGCCATACACATAGGATGCACTTGGAATAGGATTTTTCTCTTGGATGACATTTAAATTGGTTACTAACAGTGTATAGGTAATCAACTTAAACAATATTGGTTGTGAATTGAACGAATGGGATGTCTAGTCGATCAATTGGAATGTCCAGTCTATCAAGTGAACAGCTTTTAACACTAAACAATGGAAAGAGCCAGTCAACTGGTTGTGTTGTCCAACTGGCCGACTAGACATTGGTCCTAGCAGATGGTCAAAATACTCAAGTCAATCGATTGGAGTGTCCAAATCTACTGACTGGATGTAAAACAACCAATTTGATTGGGTTAAATGATCAATGGCATGGGTGTGATGTGCATTGATCATCAAATTAAAATCCAAAGTTATTACGCTGCTAACCACAAGACAATCGACTGAGTGGATTGTCTAATCGACCGACTAGATTTCCCGATCGACTGACTGGAGACATGCAACAACCGTCAATGTGAGATATGTCTTTTCATATCCCCTGGATTTTTGAAAATCCTATCTCATACGCTCCTATATAAGGAGGGGGTGGCAAAGGATTTAGACACACCTTTTTCCACTAAATGTGAGGGATTGAGAAGTCTTACCAAAAAAGAGAAAGACAACAAGGGAAAAGGAAGTTGACACTAGAACATTGACAATATAAGGACAACTCTTCCCATCATCTTGGGAAGTGTGACTGGAGTTCCCAGTGGTTTGCATAGACTATGCCGAGGTGTGGGGGATTTTTTAGCATGCTAGGAGTACATCATCACTATCGCCCATTGTCATCACACCAAGAGGATACCATCAACATCTATCCATGTGCTTCTTGTGAAGGAAGCACACCTCTATAATGATTATTGTTAAAATTGCTCTAGGACCAGGTATATGCCATGCACCATCCTTCCCACTTCATAGTTGTTGATGCAATTTTCTTATTGTGGGAATACGATATGAAATTTTTTTTATTTTTTTCTTCCATCTTTGTCACCATATTTCCTACATATTAAGGGTGATATATGAAGATATTGAGTAATTCAGATATAAAATAAGCATGTGAAAAGAAGAAAACTAAAATGACCTTGGTATGTGTAAGAATGCATTTAGGAGAAGGAGAAAAGAAAAAAAAAATACTTGCAATGGGTAATTAGGACTATTGTATACTACAGGTGTAGAGATGGTCATCCTAGTAGCATAGAGAAATACATATAATTTATTGGATCCCTATGGATTTAGAAATAATATATTTTAACTAAGATACAACAGATCAAGATCTACATAAATGCCTTCACAGAGGAAAGATTTACAAATTGGGTTGCCAACCCTTTTTACATGGAAAACCCCAATGCTATAAAGATAAAATCAAAAGAATTTGATGATACATCATGATATTCGTGTTTGTAATCTATTGTGTTGGTGGTATTTAATGTTATTTATTATACATGTAATAGTTAAATGGATCCAAATATGTTTAAGCCTATCAACATTGGTTTAGATTATTTTCTATTATGTCTCTAGTGCAATGTCCCTTGAGGTGAGTCTATATATGCGCTCTCCACAATTCTATCACTTATATAAGAATTTTTCCACACATTGCATCAATAGAAATTTTCTAACCCTTAGGGATTTAGAGGAGTAAACCTATTTCTCTCCCCTTTGCAGCCACCTTTCTTCCTTTTCCTCTTCCTCTTCTTCTTCTTTGTTCTCTCTCTGACTACATGCCACCCTCATGCCCACTACCCCTGCCCTCTGGCCTCCTAGTCCCTCTCACCTACCTCTAACACACTGAGTCTGGAAGAAACACCATAGCACACTTTTGATCGCTGGTAAGGTGTTGTGACAAGCCCTCACTTCCTTGGCTCTGGCCAAGCACTTATCTATTGTGGTTCACCTCCTTTGCTGTCGTGTCTCCAGGGTTTCTCTACTCTAGCCTATCTCACCATTTAAACAAGGGACTAACATGTCATCGTCCCCTTATGAGTTGCATTGCCCCTTGATAGGGTGTCCTTTGGCATAGAAACCTCCACACAAATTTGGCTAGTAGTCCTACCCTTTTCTATTACCCATCAGTTTTAATAATGGTTCATTGGCTACAATATGATATGGATCACTTTTTAAAAGTATGTAACAACATATAGACTTACTCTCCATATTTTACTCCCCATGTATTATCCCTACATACATGGGTGAGAGATATTGATGGTTTGAGGTCATTTATATTTTTCCTATCACTACGCCTTCATCCTATGATAGTGATTCAACCATGCTTCTTTTTGGATATCTCTCTGCTCTCACTTTTCATCTTACTAGAGATTGACTCTCTCCAACACCATTCTACCTTTGTGTCTAAATTTTCATCATCTATCTCCACTAAGTTCTAGTAGTGTGAGTGATTCCTCATCATGACTAAAGGAAAAGATGAAGGAGAGGATTTGCCGTTAACTATTCTCTATAATGACATTGATCCCTTCGTCACCACAAAATTAAATGGAGAGAATTGCCTGTTGTGTATGAATTTTATTTAAAAATTAATAAATCCAGAGATAAGATGAAATCCATAGAGAAACCGTGTGAGAATACTCCTAACTGGAAACATTCAAATAGCCAAATCAAAAGCTAGATTTGGAATAGTATGGAGCTATCTATTGCCTCCAAGTATATGTTATAAGCTTTTTGAACAATTATAGGACACTGCTTGCCTTCACTACATTCATGAATAGAATGAATGTGGCTATATAAATTTGGAATAAACTTTTGGTTTAAAACTAGGGAGACAGGACACTTAACAAGTATTATGTATCTATTGTCAACCTATCGCAACAACTTAATTACGTTTAGCTTATCTCTTCCCAGGATCAAATCAAGGAGCATGACATAAACACCACCAAATTTCTCAGTGGCCTCAATCCAATCTATAGCATCATCCTGGTAGACGAAAACTTCCCCAGTCTGGAAGATGTCTTGTCCCATCTTCAACAATCTAGAGTCTGGATCATGTCTCCCCACACCACTAGATTCACAATTGGCGATTGCAATTAGTGCATATGGATGTTGTCATGGACATCCTCCAAGGGCTAAATGCACTTTCTTCAATAAGTTGGCAAACCATGATGTGAAGTTCTACCAGAAGCACAATCATCCCTATGGGCAGAGTCATGGCATGTGTGCTACTCATGTTCCAAAGGGACATACACCATGTTTGTCGCTATCTAATTAGCTGAATACGAGAAACATTTGCAAACCTTTCAATGTGATCCTAAAAAACCCATGGGATTTGGGGATTCTATGTGACCATGCAACTTGCAAGGACATCTTTGAGATATCGTGCCTCCAACCAAGTTAATTTTAGGGCCTCCATACTTTCATCCAATTCATTTTAGTTGTAGATTCTATCTGTAGAGACCTCTCTTTTGATTAGCATAATAGCCAACCATTAGAGAGAATCCCTAACCCTAAACTCAGATTATGAAGCAAAATAATTAATTCTTAGCAAATGCAATTAACACAATATATGAAAATAATAATAATTTTTTCCTTTATAAAACCTCATAAAATGTTACCTCAATGACAACATATTTAATCACCACAAATTGTATTTAACTCCATTAAAATTGGAATCAAGACTTATTGCTCATATGATTTAATTTATATCAATTACATGAATATGAAAGAACAAACTTGATCCACAACCCATCCCGGGAAAGAGAGTGTACATGGACTTTCTAATCTATCTAGATTTTTTATTTACATCTTCTTTATCACGACCTCTTCGTTGGATAGCATTATATGTAAAACATTTAAAACAACCTCATGAGACTCATATATGATAATAATCTAATTAATCAGATAAGATAAACACTTAGGACAAATATAAGTTTGAATCATCTTTTAGAGAATGTCTATGAACAAACTAGTATATGATATTTAATTTAGAATAACAATCCATTAGTATGAGTAACACGTCAAAATCTAGACATTAGAATTAATACATAACAATAACATCATGTTTGTTACACTCCACCAACTAGACCAGGAACACATCTTGTAGACCTGAAGTTGAAATACACACAAGATGTGTAGCAAATAAGACTATTAAAATGACAAGTAAATCTAAATCATATTCAGAATGGATATAAGATCTCAACATCAACCGCATCTCAATATCAATGATCAGATTCCAAACCAGACGGTGAAGGATGTAAAAATAGATCATATTCATGAAAGAGTGATTAGTTCCCACAATAATAAGAATGTTCGCCAGTAGTAGATCTATCATTTAGAAGAAAAAGGCATGTAACAACATTAACTCATATTCTACACAACTTGTCATCTTTTATTCATTTGCCCAAAAATGACTTATCTTGTACCTCACCAGGTAGAAGTCTCCACACCTGATTCTCATGTCAACGACTCACCGTCACTATTTTAGGGTTTAGCCGACCATCATATGATATCAAAAATAGACCCTTATCCATAATAGGGTTGCCTGAAGAGGCTCATGTCCTCATATCGGTACATGAGATAGGAACCTACAAAACAATACATCACATATAATCATTTCATATCACATATCATCATATATCACATGTTTCACAGTTTTGATTTCATCATAGTATATTCCTCATGGATGTAGACTTTGAAAGCAAGGATTTAGGGCTAGAACCACACCAGATGACTCACTCCTAAATCCTGGAGGTCCAACCTTTAAGGTCTCAATCCACACTCCAAAAATCATTTTCATTATAGTCTAATTACTACAAGGAGATCTGTTTAATTGCCCTAGTGTGGAACTCATGGGAACTCACATTGTTTAGGGCACATAACTAGATGTGTAACGACCCCGTCTCCCGGTAACCCCCAATTAAGGGAGACCCGAAGGTCAGAGCCGTTATTCAATTAACAGGATCAAAGGTTCGACAAATAATCAATAACAATTAATAAACTTTACTAACTAAACTGAAAATTGGTATAAAATAAAAGTTTTCTTACCTTGGAAAAACTGGGATTTCTACTCTTCTATCCATGAAGATGTTACTCTAAGGAATCCTCCGGTGTACGTTACTTCTCATTTAATTCCACATATGCCACTTTACTGTTTGTTCTTTTCATTTGTACCTAAAATGCCGACAAACAAAACGTCGGTCAGTATATCGAAATATACTGGCATGTGGGGACAACCAAAAGTTTGCACATATGGCTAACAATTTAAATATCACAATCAAATTATTTAACAAGCCAATTTACACTTTTCAGTATGACATTCTCCACCACTTTTGCCCTAACCCTGGCATACCCACCTTAGGGTGCCCTTTGCCAATGACTTAAGGCCACCTTCTCAATCCCGAGCTTGGTGTCTGGGGGTCACCACTCATGGTGCCCACTAGTCATGCAATATCATAGGCCACCTTCTTGGTGCCTGGGGTCACCACTCAAGGTGTCCATTGGTCTACCCATCTGGGCCTGACCTTTGGTATCATCCATCAGGGTGGCATGTAGGTGTGAGAATCCATACTTCTATTATTAATGTGATAATCATAGTGACTTTATAATTTGCAAATATGAACATCCAAACTGATAATTTGTAGTCAATGTGATCAATCATCCGGTAACCACGCGGGAAACTAATGCGGTTATTCATAAGCGTAACCACATACCTGTCAGGCAGACTCAGATGCAGGAATATTCCAAACAAGCAAGTAATCCAGAATCAAGCAAGTACACAATTCAATCCTGAAATATTCATCCAATATTTACTATCATCGATCAGGGTACACAAATCTAATAGACCTAATTGTGCCCTAGGGTTACTAGCCCTCTTTAGGGTTTTGACCATAACTAGGGTTTCACTTCCTTGTTTACCACTTTTATTTTTATCAAAGTATTCCCTCAAACCCTAATTGTCTTATTTTATTTTCCATTAATATCTTAAAATCATATTTGGATCACAACCCCAAAATTTTAGATTACTATATCCTTTCTTCCGTTTTTCCCTCACTTAGGGTTTTTAAAGGTTTTAATCAACATATTAGGTTTAAAAACCCAATCATTGCAATTACATCATCAAAATAGGTTACAATCCATCTTAATCATTAAACCAGTTAGTAATACTCGAATTAACTCCTTTGCAAGATTAAACCTTTTATCAATCATCAATTAGAGTTAATACTCATAATCTAATACCCTTTTCTATCCATATTAGATACTTTTGCAAAATAAACTGATTTAGGTTTCCAAACTATTTTTAATGCGTTCCTTGTATTTTTTTGATCATTTTTCATGTATCAACTTTTCCCATCCGAGCTTCATAGCAGAAGTTATGATTTTTACAAAATAATTCATTTTTCATTGATTTAATTACCAATTTTAGAAAAATAACGACCATCCGATCCGTGGTCCGCTGGTCCCCCAGGATCCAACGATCAGGGATCATGCGCGCCTTGTGATCAAAAGAAACAAAAGACGAAGATGCCCTTACTTTGTCTGAAGGCGCGAAGGGGAAAAAACGTAATTGCTCAGGTTGTCTTCAACCTCGCGAGCTTCTTCTTCTCACGCGATCCAGGGGTCAACCGAGGAGTTGACTTCGAACTCCAGAACGCTTGCACACGATCCAAAACCACTGGTCCCTCCGTATCGACCTCACAAACTTGATGGTCTCCTTGATTGGCCGTGGGTGCCCTTCCAACGGCCGGGGCTACTCCTTGGTCCACCGGCGGCGTCTGCTCCTAGGAGGAGGTGTAGGTCATGGCCTAAGCTTCAATTGGAGGCACGGAGGCGATCTTCGGCTCCGTCCAGTCACGCCAAAGTACTCGCTAGGGGTGCTGGTTCCACAGATACTTACCCCCTATATATAGGGGCAACTACCTGTCCGCGATTTGGGAACTTTTCCATTTGTGGATGAAACAGCCAACAAACTGGGATGGTTGGCTTCGGAAAAGACTCTCGAAGGTGATGGACTCATCACCAGATCTGCCTATTGCTCTCAATTCGAACATTCATTGATCAAAGATTTCCCAGTCTGCTCTGTGTGACCTGTTCCTTGCGAGACTGGGACTCATCCCCAGCCGTAGGATCGCCAATCCACGGTTTCGCTTAGCCCAAAAATCGGGATTTAATCCCTGATATATCGTGACATTAATATTTTCCTTTACACATTAGGAAAACTTCCAAAACTCTTATCTCTCAAACCGCTTATGCGTTTGATCCCAAATTTTGAGGGAAAGTTCTTAATTACTTAATCTACCATCATGCCAAATTTGGTATCATTATCTTAAGGACTCGGTCCCCTTTCTTTAGTTGCAAGGTATTACTCAATTATGCATATTTCTCTTCCATTTTCTCTTTCATTTGCCTTTAAATTATTATTCTAAGTTCCTTGTACCTCAAGGAAACTTAATGGCTCGAAATCCCATCTTGGGAATATCCCTTAGCCCCTTTTTTTTCTATTTTCTCATTATCTTACTTATTTCCTTATTCTTTTTAATGATTTCTCTTTATCTCTCTTCTATTTTCTTTATGGGAGTTCCTTTTAACTTTAGGAATCCTTGGGATACAAAATTCCACAAAGGATAACTTATTTCCCATGTTTTCTCATTATTTTCAATTTCTTTCTTGATAATAAAATATTTATTTGATCTTTTCTTTTCTTATTTCATTTTCTTTGCAACTTTGGACTCCTTGAAACCCAAGGAATCCAAGAGGCACGAAATCCTCTTTGGATTTGCCTTCTAGAGGTTTCCACACCTTTCTTATCTCAAATTCTCAATTATTCAATAATTAATGGAATATCCTTGTTATTGGGCCCAATAGCCAATAAAGCCCTCAAAGCAATTATAAAGGCTATTGTAAATAAAATCCATTTATTCAAAATAGATTATATCATTTATTCGTTCAAACATCTTTAATATGAGAAATTATATTTCTCAGCAAATGAACCTGAAATTGGGGTTGTAACATCCTTCCTCTCTTATAAGAATTTTGTCCTCAAAATTCCATCAAGCAAGCAAACAAACCGGATAAGTCTTTCTTATGTCCATCAGGGCTACCATGTGACTTCACCCTTCCCATGGTGCTTTCCAAGAACCTTCATCATCTCATACTCTTCCATCTGAGTTCTTTCTTACCTTGGTATATCGTACCCTCATAGGTGACTTAGGACATTTCAGCCTCTCAAAAGCTGAAAAGGTTCAGGGCTCAACACATGGCTTGGGTACCTCACATAGTGCTCTAGATCGGACTCATGTAACACATCATTTTATCCTGAGGGGTAAGGTTAAACACAACCATCACCACCAATCCATCTCAAATGGACCCATATATCGGGGACTCATCTCTCTCAGCTGTAGCTTAGAGGGGTCAGATTTTCACATTATATTCCTCCACAGTGAACTGCATGTCAGTCTACTTTGCATCAGCTCGTGACTCATGTCACCACTGGGCTCTCTCTCAGCCATTGCACGATCAAAGCGACTTCATCTGCACACACCTGGGGTTCTTTTCTGACCTTCGCGAGGCCTCCTTCACCAACATCCTCATAATGAAGTGGTGACCGACACAACCTCCCTATAGAACTTCTTGCATCCCGATAAAGGTTATGGTGGTTAACATTACATTTTAAGAATTGTCTCTATGTATCACCCTAAATGAGCACGCATGCTCTCATCAGACCCTCTAGTCCGGATCATACTGTCCATTAGTATGGGGTGATAAACTGTACAAACACTGAGCTCTTCATGTATCTACTTCCACCTCATGGAAGTGAACTCTGGGATCACATCACAAACTTTTGAATTTGCATCATGGTGTAGTTGAACCATCTCTTTTCATATGTAGTTCAACTAGATCTGTCCCTTGACAGAACTCTTCCTTTCTCATATCATCTAGGTAAGGCGATCTACCATAACCCATATTGTATCTTGACCTTCTTGGTCTAGGAGAGACTCACAACATCCATAATGATGAACTCTCATTCCTTCTCGGGAACTCTTTATACTTTACATCCATGCACTGGGTTAATGGTGTTCGTCCTTCACCTCCTGGCTTGCATGGCCACATGCTACATGCAACTTTGTTTTAAGCATCCAGAATTCTACCATCACTTACTATCTTTGTAGTATCAAGGTGTATCATGATTTTAAAACCATGATCTTCTGTAAGTCATGATTCCTTGAGATCGATACCTCAGAAACCCTAACCTATTTTCATCAGGGTTTTATTACCTCCCTATCCAAAGAAGTGTATTTGAGGTCTTATTACCATCCTTTTACTATATCAAGGACTAATATGGCTAACCAAATGACCATTAACTTGTTCAATCATATCAAAACACATCTTCTTTACAAACTTAGGGTTAGCCAAACAACCTCCACTTCTTCTAGTTTCCAGCTAAACTAGGCAGCTATACTTCAACCAGAGTACTTATTACCACCTATCATCCTTAAGTGTTAGGTAACATACACCTTCATGCATTATACTTGTCATCTCATCTTAAACTCTACGTCTAATTTTATTAAGAAGCTCTGAGCTCATACTCAATGTGATCGAACTCGACCTTGATTAATCTGCAAATTCCACATAGTTCCTGATAAAACATTCTCATAAGCTGACTACACTACCTCTCTTAGTGTTCGTGAACCATCCATGTATAGTCCACTTCACAAGGTTATGTTATCATCTCTTTCATCATTCCTCGTAGGAACATTCCAACTTGCAACATCTTTTATCCTTGGTGTAAGGCATGCGTATTGTCCTATCTCTCACTCCCATAACAGAAGGAAATAAGCATTTGGCTGCAGTCCAAATACAGAGTTCTTCCTATTCCAAGAGCAGAGATGGTACATCCCACCTTGCCAGTACACCTTCAAATCTAAGTTGAAACGTGCCACATATCCTCCTGATATCAGAATTACATCCACGGAAAACTGATCCAAAACCTACTTGGGTCACCACACCATCCTTGGTCATCTCCTCTAGATCTATAGGGTGCCGACACTTTTGGGGTCATCCCTCTTCCCTTATGCATCCAGAGAGTGCCCTACTCATCTGCCCTTTAGGTCCCATGAGTTCATGAAGGTGATCAATCTCCTAACCCATGGCCCTCAGACAATGATAGATGTTACCTCCCGACCCTATGGTCATGTGCAACTAGGGAATTAGGCAACTCCGTCTTTCATCAGTCTTATCGCTACCTGACCCTAGGATAAACTTGGGATTCTCTTATAATACAGGTCTGACTTAGAACCTTACCCAAGCCTTCATCATCTCTTTCTGCATTCATGACTGACTTTCATCCCTCCACCGGGTCATGGCAACTTACCTACCTTGGTCAGGCCCCATACCGGTTACTCCCATGGTAACACGTCCATGCACTTAGAGATGGTTATTTATGGGCCTATAGGTTCATTTTAATACCATGTACTCTTCACTTAGCTTCTCAAGATCCTATGAGACCTCTTTAGGTCACCTCAAAACCGACAGAACTGGTACACACCCCACCAAAGGGTCCTCTCCCGGGATGGGAGGAAACTACCACCCATGACAGTAAGGTCACAACCATCCTTAGGGTTTACATCCGTATGAGCATGTTTAAACCAACAACTACTAAGGCACAAGCGTACCTACAAAACCATGCTAGGTCACACTTGTTCTCTTTCCTCCTCGTCAGATCAACTTATTTGTGAGGGGTTCATCAAACATACCCTTACCTGAAGGGGTCTTCCTTTACCTCTACACATTAAAAGTACCATGCTCGAAACTATAGAGACTCAAATCTCAACATGATCATTGGGTACAGCGCTTCCCCTCTTAGGCCTAGAAACCCTAGGTTCGCCTCCAGGTGTCCAACTGCATGCTCATTCTCTTAACCAGGAATCCAGCATGTCCAAGATATGTCATGTACTCCCATGATCTTTCTACTCAAGCAACACTTCAGAGTTGATTCCTCTTCCTGGACAACTACTAGGTATAAAGCCTCACAACTTGTGCCTTAACCTCCTCAGGGTCTAAAGCATTCTCTATCTCATCTAGTAGGTAATCACTTATACCATAGGTACCAGAAGCATCATCCTCCCTCTAGGGTTTGGTTACTCTCAAGCGAACCAAGACATCATCAACCTCCAGGGATCATGCATGAGGCAACCATTATCATCCACTTAGGTCGCATCATTCTCGACTCTCAAGTTTTGGGGTTTTAGTCTTCCAACTTTCTTGGCCAAGGTCTGCTTCCTCTCTCTAGAGCTAATCTTACAACCAACATCTCTATAAGAGGTCCTGTCTTTATGAAGGATCAAGCTCCTAAGCATGCCCTTACCTGAATGAAGCCTATACTCAAACTTATGTTTACTCAAGGTTATCCATAACCCCTTATGCTTATCTCATAAGCCATCCATCATGATCCCTTGACTAGGGTTTTGTTTAATGTCACCACTATTGACGCACTTTGGGTACAAGTTATATCCTACTTGCAACATCCCTATAGGTTCTTCTCTACCCTCATCCATGAAGGAGTTACCCTTCGCTCAAACATGCACGACCCTCTCCAGGGTTGGGTCGCCAAAGGTACTAGGTTATCCAACCTCTCATGGCTCGTATGATGATCCCAAGGCATGTCCAACCAAACACTCGGTCTAACTCATCATGTCATCTCTAACTCTACCCTTCACTTAGGGTTAGGGTTAACATCATCCTCAAAGGATATGCCAGGTATCTACTTTTGATGGGGGTCTTTACCTCCAAGACTAACTCTCTTTACTCATCCTCCTGCCAAGGAGGTCTATTCTCAGGTCTCTTCTGAGGGCAGTGACAACTTGTGTCATACGACCTAAGCATGTATCTATTCCTTTACGCTTACTCTATTAAGCTTATGTCCATGACATCTTATTTACATGCTTTTTATTAATGTGGTGGAGGATTCCTTAATCCTTATCAAACTTACCCATACCTCAAGAGGGTGAGGAAGAGAGAGAAAACCCTAATCCTTAAGGTCCTTAACAGAATTTGAGTTGAGAAAGGATGAACAAGATGAGAGAGTCCTAAAAGGTATCTTATTTCGATTCATACCCTAAGACTTTGGCCAGGCAGTCACACGGATCCGAGAGTCCTCGTATTCCGACTAGAGGTGCGGAGGAAAATCTTGCCAGCCCCCGGTCGTGATCCTTTTCTAGACACCTCTGTCTTTTGGATAATCCTCTAATAACTCCCTTGGGTTCTACAGAATTTGTAAAATTTAATAATTATTAAAGATTAATTGAGGAACCTATGCTCGGATACCAATTGTAACGACCCCGTCTCCCGGTAACCCCCAATTAAGGGAGACCCGAAGGTCAGAGCCGTTATTCAATTAACAGGATCAAAGGTTCGACAAATAATCAATAACAATTAATAAACTTTACTAACTAAACTGAAAACTGGTATAAAATAAAACTTTTCTTACCTTGGAAAAACTGGGATTTCTACTCTTCTATCCATGAAGATGTTACTCTAACTAATCCTCCGGTGTACGTTACTTCTCATTTAATTCCACATATGCCACTTTACTGTTTGTTCTTTTCATTTGTACCTAAAACGCCGACAAACAAAACGTCGGTCAGTATATCGAAATATACTGGCATGTGGGGACAACCAAAAGTTTGCACATATGGCTAACAATTTAAATATCACAATCAAATTATTTAACAAGCCAATTTACACTTTTCAGTATGACATTCTCCACCACTTTTGCCCTAACCCTGGCATACCCACCTTAGGGTGCCCTTTGCTAATGACTTAAGGCCACCTTCTCAATCCCGAGCTTGGTGTCTGGGGGTCACCACTCATGGTGCCCACTAGTCATGCAATATCATAGGCCACCTTCTTGGTTCCTGGGGTCACCACTCAAGGTGTCCATTGGTCTACCCATCTGGGCCTGACCTTTGGTATCATCCATCAGGGTGGCATGTAGGTGCGAGAATCCATACTTCTATTATTAATGTGATAATCATAGTGACTTTATAATTTGCAAATATGAACATCCAAACTGATAATTTGCAGTCAATGCGATCAATCATCCGGTAACCACGCGGGAAACTAATGTGGTTATTCATAAGCGTAACCACATACCTGTCAGGCAGACTCAGATGCAGGAATATTCCAAACAAGCAAGTAATCCAGAATCAAGCAAGTACACAATTCAATCCTGAAATATTCATCCAATATTTACTATCATCGATCAGGGTACACAAATCTAATAGACCTAATTGTGCCCTAGGGTTACTAGCCCTCTTTATGGTTTTGACCATAATTAGGGTTTCACTTCCTTTTTTATCACTTTTATTTTTATCAAAGTATTCCCTCAAACCCTAATTGTCTTATTTTATTTTCCATTAATATCTTAAAATCATATTTGGATCACAACCCCAAAATTTTAGATTACTATATCCTTTCTTCCATTTTCCCTCACTTAGGGTTTTTAAAGGTTTTAATCAACATATTAGGTTTAAAAACCCAATCATTGCAATTACATCATCAAAATAGGTTACAATCCATCTTAATCATTAAACCAGTTAGTAATACTCGAATTAACTCCTTTGCAAGATTAAACCTTTTATCAATCAACAATTAGAGTTAATACTCATAATCTAATACCCTTTTCTATCCATATTAGATACTTTTGCAAAATAAACTGATTTAGGTTTCCAAACTATTTTTAATGCGTTCCTTGTATTTTTTTGATCATTTTTCATGTATCAACTTTTCCCATCCGAGCTTCATAGCAGAAGTTATGATTTTTACAAAATAATTCATTTTTCATTGATTTAATTACCAATTTCAGAAAAATAACGACCATCCGATCCGTGGTCCGCTGGTCCCCCAGGATCCAACGATCAGGGATCATGTGCGCCTTGTGATCAAAAGAAATAAAAGACGAAGATGCCCTTACTTTGTCTGAAGGCGCGAAGGGGCAAAAATGTAATTGCTCAGGTTGTCTTCAACCTCGCGAGCTTCTTCTTCTCACGCGATCCAGGGGTCAACCAAGGAGTTGACTTCGAACTCCAGAATGCTTGCGCACGATCCAAAACCACTGGTCCCTCAGTATCGACCTCACGAACTTGATGGTCTCCTTGATTGGCCGTGGGTGCCCTTCCAACGGCCGGGGCTACTCCTTGGTCCACCGGCGGCGTCTGCTCCTAGGAGGAGGTGCAGGTCATGGCCTAAGCTTCAATTGGAGGCACAGAGGCGATCTTCGGCTCCGTCCAGTCACGCCAAAGTACTCACTAGGGGTGATGGTTCCGCAGATACTTACCCCCTATATATAGGGGCAACTACCTGTCTGCGATTTGGGAACTTTCCTGTTTGTGGATGAAACTGCCAACAAACCGGGATGGTTGGCTTCGGAAAAGACTCTCGAAGGTGATGGACTCATCACCAGATCTGCCTATTGCTCTCAATTCGAACAATCATTGATCAAAGATTTCCCAGTCTGCTCTGTGTGACCTGTTCCTCACGAGACTGGGACTCATCCCCAGCCGTAGGATCGCCAATCCACGGTTTCGCTTAACCCAAAAATCGGGATTTAATCCCTGATATATCGTGACATTAATATTTTCCTTTACACATTAGGAAAACTTCCAAAAATCTTATCTCTCAAACCGCTTATGCGTTTGATCCCAAATTTTGAGGGAAAGTTCTTAATTACTTAATCTACCATCATGCCAAATTTGGTATCATTATCTTAAGGACTCGGTCCCCTTTCTTTAGTTGCAAGGTATTACTCAATTATGCATATTTCTCTTCCATTTTCTCTTTCATTTGCCTTTAAATTATTATTCTAAGTTCCTTGTACCTCAAGGAAACTTAATGGCTCGAAATCCCATCTTGGGAATATTCCTTAGCCCCTTTTTTGTTTTTTTTCTATTTTCTCATTATCTTACTTATTTCCTTATTCTTTTTAATGATTTCTCTTTATCTCTCTTCTATTTTCTTTATGGGAGTTCCTTTTAACTTTAGGAATCCTTGGGATACGAAATTCCACAAAGGATAACTTATTTCCCATGTTTTCTCATTATTTTCAATTTCTTTCTTGATAATAAAATATTTATTTGATCTTTTCTTTTCTTATTTCATTTTCTTTGCAACTTTGGACTCCTTGAAACCCAAGTAATCCAAGAGGCACGAAATCCTCTTTGGATTTGCCTTCTAGAGGTTTCCACACCTTTCTTATCTCAAATTCTCAATTATTCAATAATTAATGGAATATCCTTGTTATTGGGCCCAATAGCCAATAAAGCCCTCAAAGCAATTATCAAGGCTATTGTAAACAAAATCCATTTATTCAAAATAGATTATATCATTTATTCGCTCAAACATCTTTAATATGAGAAATTATATTTCTCAGCAAATGAACCCGAAATTGGGGTTGTAACAAGATGTGTCATCATGTGTTAATCCTTTTTACTCATCTTAATGAAGATTCAATTGTCATCTATCATATGTGTATGTTTTTGTGTAATTAGAATGACATAAAGTAGATTAGGCTTATCAAGAGAGACAATGACTAAAATAAAAGTCATAATGATATGTACTTTTGTGACACATATTATTCTTTCCATTTCCACATCTTTCATAACAATCATCATAAATGGGCTTTCAACCCTAGACATGATCTCATTATCTAGCATTTACCCTCATCAAGGTTTCTCAAATTTAATCAACGAATGCTAATTCAGCCTCAATACATTTTTATTAGTTTGTGCTATACTACAATTCTCGTTAGATATTTATAGAGATATTATGACTAATAAAAATATATGTATATAGACATATTATGTTATTCATCATGCTCAGAATAGACATATCAAGCAACAAATACATATTCCATCCAATTTCTATAGATATGAAAAAGTCACGAGCATAAATGCACATAGCACACTTAATGCTCCTTATTTACTATTTACCAGTTTTTAATTAGGGCTACTATTCAACACATAAGTGATCTCATTAGAATTTCATTAGAGTAGGCCATTCTCAAAATGCAAGTTTCGTAACATACAATTACAATCAAAAACCACATTCTTATAAACCAATTCATATCCTTGAACCCCATCTTGTAATTGAATTAAACTATACTAATATGCATTCCTTGATCCCTCATTTGATATCATTATTCATTAGGATCACATTGCTCATTATTTTATGTTTAGGGTTTGATTATTAGACCCATCTACTAATTTTCATCAATTTTCTTCATTTCATATTCTTTCGTAATAATTTCTTTCATTAAATGTTCACTACTACTCTAGAAACAAATAATTTTAAATTAACTTAATATATAAATTTCTCTCTCATTGATATCCTTCATAACTTGATTTTAATGTATTTCATTCAATTTAGGTCAACACACATGTGACCAAAATATATAGGATACATACTTCACCATACACATTCATTAGTTTCATTTTTAACTTACCGTCACCATTCAACAATTCTTGTCCATCTCCTTTCTTATAATTAGTTGAGTGTACCATATCATTGAATTCTAATGTCTTTCTAGTAATTTGCAAACATCTTATGTCTCTTATAATACTACTTACTTTAGCTTAAAATAATAGATTAGATTACATCTTTACATTATAATCTCTAATCATCCTTCCCATTCATTGTTATTTAGCATGTATAAAAGGACCCAGACTCGTGTCAAGGTTTACTCATTATTTCATAAGTCATACTAAAATAGATGAATTAGGCTTAGATAATATTATTAGATCCATCGTATTCAATTGAAGTATTAATACCTAGACTTCATCATTTCATCAAATTTACAACATTATATGCATGTTCTAGCTTTATGACTCATACTCGTCTTAATACTAATCCTATAAGGTTTTCAAGAAGTCATCTTAGTTCAATGCATAATAAGAATCATATTATTCATTATTCTCATCAAGTTGTAAGAGGTTCATTGAGTTTATTCAAGACACACATAAACTCTAGATTCCATACCACACAATCAACTGATCATTTACAAGCATAAAATGATTAATTGACTCATTTGAGTCCATCCCTAAACATTAACCCTAGACATGGATTTTATCCATATCAAACCCTCAAATATTGATCCTCATGTACATAGTATATATTCAATTCAAGTATGGATTCGAACTTTTACTTGAGCATCTCATGATTATTGATTTTGAATATAATTACATTCATGTTCATGAAATTCCCAAGCACGTCTCCTATTAGCTAAATTTTAAGTAAAATTGGTATAAATCTATATAGTTATCTATCCATAAGACATTCCATATATATTGCATCAATAGATCAGGAAGTAGTACAATACAAATTCATGAGAAAGGATCTATAGCAGTAACCTTTATTTCCCCAAAATCATCCCAATTGATTATACAATGCATATAAGTACTAGTAATGTTCTTGATTATTTTAGTCATATGTAATTAAGATTTCAACATGATTACAAATCTTAATAGGGAGAGAAACACTCACCTAAGATGAAAAGTACCTTAAAAACATAGGTCAAGCTCTAAATTTCTAAAAATTCACCAAGGTTCTAGTTGAATCCATTTCTTCCTCCTCTCAACTCAAAAACCATAGAAACGGTGAATATGAGAAAAATGGTGAGAAAATAGGGATATTTGATATCATTTCGAGTAATATAAGAGGAGGGATAGAATATGCAAGCACAAAACTAGGGTTTCAAGCAATAAAGAGATGTGTGGGCTATTTAGGGGAATGAACTTAGCACTTAATTTGGGGGGTGACATATGAACATTATGATTCCATTTAGATTATCCAAACCAAACAACAAGTTAGAGTCTAATGAATTAACCTAAGATACTAACTGGCCATGGATATGCTAGGTTGTGCATAGGGGAACTAGTCCCTAATACCCCCTACTACCCTTACGAGGCTCAATTGGGTTAGGGATTAGGTTCAATTCAATTAGAGTCTAATCAAGTCTAGGTTTCTAGATTAGGCATTCCTAGGGCAATTAGGGGTCGAGGGTAGTAATGGGGAGGTGAGATTAGGGTTTTGGACCCCAATTCCCCCACATTCTAGCCTTGAGAAGGCTCCATGCTAATTACACTAGAATTACCTAATCTAGCTACTTAGATCTCTCACTTAGGTTTAGGGAGATTGATTAGGATGTAGGAAGATGGGAGGCAACCTAGGGATCCAAGAATTGGACCTAGGGGCAAATCCTAAAATTCACACATATAAGCAATTTGCCTAAATTCCTAGGTGATTCTACACATAAACCAACAAGCAATCCATGGAGAATGAGATGCAAATAGAATATAATCATTAAAAAATGGAATTGCAATGTTTTACATGTCATTTTCCCCAAACATGGTATTAAAGTAACATAATATCCCCCAAACAGCCCACTCACAGGGGCCTAGCTACTCATAGAAATGGAAAATACAAAAAGAAAGGAGAAAGAGGTAGAAGAAACCATGGAGCTCCGTGTAGATGAAGACATCCTCCTCCCCAGCAGCTGCAGGACGTCCTCCTCCCTCCTCCAAGGTGCAAGGGTATGAAATGAAGGGGATTATGGGTAGGAACTAGTCTAAACTAGTGATTTGGTGGTGGAAATGGTGAAATGGAGTGGATTTGAGGTGGATATGGAATGGAATGTAGTGGATGGCAATTTAGGGATCTAGGAGGTGGTGGAAGGTAGCTAGCTCCATGCCCCAGTTGCCACCTAGGTATATATAGGTGTCTAGGGGGTCTAGGGTTAAGTTAGGGGTAAAATGGCGAAAGTAGTGGAAAAGTGGCTGGATTCTGTGAGTAGCACGGCCGTGGTAGGTAAGGTAGGCCACGGTCGTGGTGTATGGGCATGGTCATGGGAATTAAAATAGGTCAAATGTTAGGTTGATGGTTGAAAATGCCACGGCCGTGGTGGTCACCACGGTCGTGGCGGTCACCACGGTCGTGGTGAACTGAGGGTAGCACGGCCGTTTTGTGATGCACGACCATTCTAGTCTGCTGAGCCATGGTCGTTTTGTGGAGCACGGCTGTGGTGTCTGTCACTGGCACGGCCATTTTGTGCTGCACGGCTGTGCTGCTCTCTGCTTCTGTTGGAGGTTGTTCTGTTGATTTGTAAGTGACCTAGCACGGTCGTTTTGTGGTACCACGGCCGTGCTGGGTCCTGGATCAGCACTTTGACTCAGTTCTTTGTCTTTTCTTGGACATCTTTGCTTCAATTGATCTTTGGCCACTAGGGGTAGGTTGATGGGGCCTCATACTTCACTTTGGGTCTCTCTAAGGGAAGAGGAACCCTAGGATCACTCCTTCTCTCTCTCTTCCATCAAGTGTGGTCCAAATGCCTGAAAAACATGCAAATAATGTCCATAAGTGTATTTTACACAAATAAGCATATTGGGAGGAATGACATGCAATCTAACAAGTATAGATGTGATTGAAGAGCAAAAAAACACAAGATGAAGCCCTAAAATAGGGCTGCATCACCACCCCAAACTTGAAACATACTTGTCCTCAAGTATGCTCCAACTCAATCTCTCTACAAAACTTCCACAAAAAGAAATGACATATGCAATGTAAAAGATAATTATTTCTGAATGGGATCAAAGATGACTGAGTGCATGCATTTCACCTCTCTCCTCTCCTACTTTCACAATCCAATCATGAAAAGAGCACAAAGCACATGAACTTCAAATATAGCGCATAGAATACACAAGTTATCCATACTTCTTCCATAAAGTTCTAGGTAAACTATTTCATGATGGTGTTAATCAAGGATGACTAGGAGTATTGTTTCACATTCATGCATTCTGTCTTATATTTCAAATCATACCAAATGACCCACGTGGCTGCGGAAAAAGGCAAAATGAGATAAGTTTGATGCTTCTTAGCTCAATGGGTATGCAAGTGGAAGAAAGGGTTGCGGTAAGATTTTTGGAGTGTTTTTACACACTCATCTTTTCTTTATTTGAATGCTCTTAAACAGGAGCATCCTTTTATTTTGTTTTTTGTTTTCTTTTTCTTTTCTTTTCTTTTTTTCCCTTGGTGTAGATAGGACATATGGTGGATAGAGTGAAGTGAGGGGATAAAGATATGGCCACCCCAAACTTTTGGAGGTGGCCAAGGCTGATTATGTGCACTAGGGCATCTTTTTATGAGGTGAAGGGGTATGAAGATGGTGGAAGAAGAGTCGGGTCAAAGAGGGGTCATTGGTATGATTTTCCACATAAGACATCCTGCATGAAAATTAATCCAACACTTCATCTAAGATATCACACCACATGAATGAACAAGATGAAATTGATATATCAAATAAGTGATTCCACAAACACTAAGCGTTCAAATCTTGCTCAAGTTCACAATTCAGCCAAATCAATCACAATCATGAGAGAGGTGATGCACATGTAAAAAGTCAAACATTGATACCACTTAGAAATAAAGCATGAAATTTCACTTGCACTAGTCAAAGGTTGTCGTTTTTACTCAAAACAGTAGAGATTGGGTCGAAACATGCTTTTTAGACAAAAAATTCTGAATTTGGGCAAAATTGGCCAAAATGGTGCCAAGTTGCCTCCAATCACATCTAAACCTATATTATTGAACTTAAAGCACTAAACAAGCAAATCCTAACTAAAACATGTAAAAATTACCAAAAATCTACATGATATGCAATGCCTGGCAAAAAGAGCAAAATTTTTGAAAATTATGCAAAAAATGACAAGAAAGTAAACTACATGGCATGCAGGTATGCAAAGCAGTAAACTTCTAAACTAGATAGCAAAACAAGCAAAAATGTGAAAAACAACAAATAAAGAGTAAATAGCAGGTGAGATACAAAAATGAGTGAAAGCAGAATGAGGGCATACTACCCTACCACCCCAAACTTTTGAATCATGATGTCCTCAGCATGACACAAAGTCTAGGGTGATATGGTAGATGATCAATGCAGTGGTGGTGGAGGTGCTCCTCCCTACTTGTAGTAGGCACCCCAGTAATCTGACTGTGGAGGTGGGCAGTTGTCCTGGAATGCAGATAAAGAGCTCCACCAATCTTCACCCCACTGTGGGTTCCTCTGGGCCTGGGCATTGTGAAACTGATAAAGGTGGTTGACCTAGTAATGCATCTGTTGATGGTCCAACCACATGGCGTCTTGTGTCCTTTGGAATCCCTCCTGGGCCCGTAGAATTATGTCTTGTGTCGCCCGAATGCCCTCCAGCTGTGCATGAATGGTACCCATATCATATGCATTCACTGAAGGTTGTTGTGGCTCTGACGCTCCCATCCTTTCTTCTCTTTGCCTCACCCATCTTGCCACTCTTTCCTCTACCGTCTGCCTCTGCTCAGTCACCTGTGAAGGCTCTCCTAGACCCCCAGCAAATATCACTTCAAGGATTTCCTCCCCTCTCGGGCTCTCCTCCTCATACCTCCTCAATTTTTCCAGAAAATTTGGTGTTGGTTCATATTGTGCCATGAGGGGTGGAGTATGGTAAGGTAGCTCCAATGTGACTCCTAGGTAAGGTGGGTTGATTTGGTAAATGATCTTCTGATCTGTAACTATAATCATGGACGAGTGAGCCAAGTAGCGCAAATCAACCAACTTGCCACCATCTGCCTTTGTATAGCATGCCATGTCATGTCCCAAGGCAGTGGCTATGGATGTCACAATCCCTCCCATTACAAATGGATTTATGCTCTTGGACGGGATTGTCCTCATGTGATCAATTAGTAGTGCCCCCAGGTTCACATGTCTCTCCCTGGTCATCCAACCAAGTACAAAAAGATCTTTGTGGGTGCGGCTGCCTTGATTTTCTTACCTGCCAAAGATGGTGTTTGCTAACACCTTCTGAACATAGCGGAGAAATGGGCTATGAATACCACTTGTCTTTGATTTCCCTGCTACAAATGTACTTTGGCTGGTGAAGCATTTCCACATGGCTGGATATGTGGAACTAGAGTCATTTTCTGTCCTTCCTCTGTCTAGGAGGGCTGCCATCTCTCCACTTGGGGCAAAGATCTAATTTAGCATCTTCGAGGTTATCTTCCATCTCTTATCCCCAATCGTTACCTTAATTGCATTCTCGCCATCATCGGTTGCTTTCTCTAGAGTGGCGAAGAACTACTGGGTAAGCTCGACGTAGGACTCCTGTTGCAATGTCAAAATCTCAAACAACCCCATTTTCTCTATCAATCCCTAAAAATAGGCATAGAAACCCATCGCCTCCATCGTTGCTTGGCATGCATATCGAGTTGCTAAAACTCTGCGTGTCAAGCACCCCGGGTGCTTAGGTGCCTTTGCCCTGCCAGTGGTGATCTCGGGCTGTGGAAGTGGGTGTTGTGGCGGAACCTCGTGCTGCTCAGAATCGGGCATATCTGTATCATTTTCATCATATAATACAAGCCGTCGACGTTGTCGCGACTGTGGATCGGGTTGCGGCTGTGCCGCCAAAGAGACGGACGGCCGTGCGGCTGAAACTGACGGTCGTGCAGTGGTAGCAGAGGGTCTCTCAGATGAGATAGATGGTCGGGAGGTGGACGGCGGTGGCTGCGACGACGATGGTGTCCCTCGATGTGGCTGTTTGGAGGCTTCTTCAATGATAGGGTCCACTATGGCATCCAAATCGGCCTCCGTCAATCGGGGGTGGTTGTTCCTTGGTTTCCTTTGATAAGCAATGACGCCCCTGGTCTTCTCTGCTTCTCTCTTTGCAAAATTCTTCATTTTTGCTCGAAAAATGAAGTGGAGTTAGAAAATTTCAGACTTCTCTGAAGAATGGGGCTGTTGGGGCAGAATGGAGAGAAAGTGGTGCGTTTGTGGATGAAAATGGGTGAAATCTGGAGATTAAGGTAATGGAAATGGTAGGGGAATGATTGGGAATGATTTGGGAGTGATTTGGTAAGGATTCAAGAGTTGGAATGGGTGGGCGGAGCACTGCACGATCGCTAGGGCGTGGAGCACGGCTGTTCTGTTCTTCAGAGAAATGAGCAAGTGAATAGAAATTTTGCAAATTCTGATTTAAAGTTGTTGGAATCAGGTTGCGGCACGGTCGTGGTGGATTCATGTACCACGACCGTGCTACCCTAGTTCTATACTTGGTTGATTTTCTAAATTTCTGACTATTTCTTTGTTGAATGTGAGTGCACCACCACGGCCGTTCCATGTCACCACGATCGTGGTGTGCACTGTAACAACAGTATAACACTCAAATCTTAATCAACATCAAAACTTTGATCTCAAGTTGATATTCTATTGATTCTTTGTCAAAATTTCATCTATTACTTCTTCATTTCACTCTGTTCTCACCTACACATCTCAAAACTACACAAAACTATCAAATACAAGTGTGTGTGTGTGTTTTCTTGGAAAGTGTAAAAACAAAGCAAAAGTATCAAAAATGTAAGGTTGGGTCAAAAATTCCCAAACCTAGGTGGGTTGCCTCCCACAAGCGCTGAGTTTCTTGCCTTCAGCTGGGCTTCTTGATGATTCTTCAAAATTCACCCATTTGGAATTCTCAAGTGTCCATTCTTGCAAAACATGCATCCTTCATTTGCACTCAACCTTGGTTCCTCATCCCTTTCATCACAATAATCATCACCAATTTCTTCACCTTGGTGTCCTCTCAAATGCCCATTTGGACTTGTGAAGTGATCATGTCCAATATCCCTATCTTGGACTCGTCGGGTTGGGGTCTTGTATATGTTGATGTTGATCTTCATGTCCATAAATGAGATTGTCATAGTTCCACTGCGTACATGAATGTCGGCATCAACATTAGATAAGAACAGCCTCCCCAAGATGATGGGAATCTTCCTATCCTCCGGCTCCATATCAAGTACAATGAAATCCGCCGAGAACACCGCGCCTTTTTCTTTGTCTATCATCACCAAGACATCATCCACTCTACCTCTAGGCACTTTTATGGATCTATCTGCCAAATGGAGAGTGCAATGTGTCGGCTTCAACTTGCCTAAGCCCAGCTCAACATAGACATGATATGGCATCAAATTCACACTAGATCCCAAATCAAGTAAGGACATGTCTATGTGATGTCCCCCTATGTAACTAGGTATGAGGGGGGCTCCTGGGTCTTTTCTCTTTATGGAAGGGCATGTTGTATGATGGAGCTCACTTGTTCCGTCAATCTCACCCTCTTTGGAATCCTCCCCATTGACCTTCTTTTCGGAGTGCATAGGTCTTTGAGACATTGGGCATATGATGGAATTTGTTTGATTGCATCCAAGAGAGGAATGTTCCCCTTTACTTGGTGAAACACCTCAAGAATATCAACAATGTGCTTTTGCCTCCTTTTCAATACCGGTGGCTCATCTAGTGCTTCTACAAATGGAGGATCACTAGTTTTTGTCGCACTTACATGAACATGAGGCGGAATGCTAGGGATGGTAGGACCTGCAAAAGGGATGTGTGGCGGATCACATGGAATCCCAAACTCAACATGCAGTATCACAACATCATCTTCAGCAATATCAATCACTGTATCACCACTTGGCTGCCTTTGCTTTGCTTTATCAACCTTTCTTTGACTTGCAGGCTGCTCAAGAGTTTTCCCACTCCTTAGAACTGTCACAGCACTACTGTGCTCATGATGGGGAGGGGGAGCATGTTGTGACTGTGGAGGAGGTGGAGGTGGCACTTGGGGTTGAAATTGAGGTGGATAAGAGAATTGAGGGGGATGAGAGAATTGGGGTTGGAAAGTGAAGTTTTGGGAAAATTGAGGTGGTGAAGGTGGTGGAGGAGCGTAAGGCTGGGGATAGCCTTGGAAGGAGTGAATGGGATGCACTTGCATGGGGGGTGGATTGTAGAAAACTTATGAAGAGGGCATGGGTCCACTTGCTTCATGATGGCTCACGATGGATCTTGAAGCTAACTTTTCTTCTTGAAGAGCAAGTGTAGAAGAGAGTTGCTCTATCTTTTCTTTAAGCCTTGCAACATCTTTTTGGACATCATCAAAGATATTCAATCTAGAGAGAACCTATTCCTCAAACCTTGAGCTGTAGCTTGGACTTTGTGGTTCTGAGCGGCTATAGGAGTAAGGTGTCTTCACTTCTCCCTCAAAAGAACCAATGTAGTTGACCGGATGGCAAGGACCATTTGTCACCTGGTTCTTCATGAAGTTCACCATGTCACCAAGAATCTTCATCACTTGTGGGATTGAGTCATCATTAGTAGGAGGTGTCACACCAAAGGCATACCCCCTTTCATTCATCATGCTAGAAGCTTGAATTCTTGATCCTTCAGCCAACTACTCAAACAAAGGCCATATCTCCTCAGGTGGCCTAGCCATGAAAACTCCTCCATAAGAAGAGTCCACTATGTCTTGGTCATTTAGAGACAAACCAGAGTAGAATGATTGAACTAGCTACCACAAAGGGATCTCATGGTGAGGACACTCTCTCAACAGCTTTTTGAATCTCTCCCATGCATTATGAAACTAGTCATTTCCCATTTGACTAAAACTTGTCACGGCACGCCGCATTTGTGTCAACCTTGATATAGAGTAGAATTGTCTCAAGAAGACATTCTTCATTGTTTCCCAACTCATAATGTATCTTCTTGAGTCATACCAGTCTTTAGCTCTATCTTTGAGGGAGAAAGAGAACAAGGTCAATCGGATTGTATCATCACTAGCCGTCGGCGTCCTGAAGGTGGAGCATACTTCAAGAAAGGAGTCCTAGTGCTTGTAGGGGTTCTCACTCTCTGAGCCGTAGAAGATGGGCAAGAGCCCAAGAAGACCTAGAGGAATAGAGAATTGCTCCCCTGGCATTTGATCAACCCTGCTAGCAATTGACGATTTGTAGTTGCTAGGCATGAAGTAATCTTGAAGCGGCTTGTGAGGTGCACTTTGGTCTTCCATCTTGTTTCCTCCCGAATGTCTTGTCACATGCACAAAGCACAACCAAACAAAAGAGAACAAGTTAGAAAACAAATATACACAAAGAATGCAAAGAAAAATGAATAAAGAATAGCAATGATGAGGGCAGTAGGAAAAGTCAAAGCAAAATTAACTAGCTAGGCTGAGCGCCTCTAATCCCCGAAAACGGCGCCAGAAAGCTTGGTGCGCTTCCACTAGAGGTGCAACACACTAGCCGATTTGACCCGACTAGATGCGCCCCATGAGGTCGGAACACACGTGATGGGAATTTGCTTTTGAAATTTATAAACCTAACTTAACACCTACTCACACTAAAACACTACACCCATAAACGCACGGGGTCATGTCGTAGTATAGGAAGGTGGCAAGTACAGGGTCGATCCACAGGGAAAAGAGGGGGTGCTAGAGTTAGGTTAGTTTGGCTAGGTTCCTACTGCGGAGACTAGGGTTAAGGGTTTAAAGGTGATTTTGATTGTTAAACTATTATGAACAAGCAAGCAATTAAAGGCGAGAATGAAATCTATGTTAACCCTAGACTAGATTAAGACTAAGCAGGAAAGAAAGGACTAAGCTAGGTATGAAAAGGCAAATTACACTAAGGCAAGCAAGAGAGAAGTAAAAGAGAAATTAAAGAGCTACACTAGCACGAATAAGACAAGAGCAAAGCAATAAGCTAACTAAGCAAGGAAAGAACCAATTAAGCTAAGCAAACACAAAACTAGGGTTTCAAGCAGTAAAGAGATGTGTGGGTTGTTTAGGGGTATGAACTTAGCACTTAAGTTGGAGGTGACATATGAAAATTATGATTCCATTTAGATTATCCAAACCAAACAACAAGTTAGAGTCTAATGAATTAACCTAAGCTACTAACTGGCCATGGATATGCTAGGTTGTGCATAGGGGAACTAGTCCCTAACACCCCCTACTATCCTTACAAGGCTTAATTGGGTTAGGGATTAGGTTCAATTCAATTAGAGTCTAATCAAGTCTAGGTTTCTAGATTAGGCATTCCTAGGGAAATTAGGGGTCGAGGGTAGTAATGGGGAGGTGAGATTAGGGTTTTGGACCCCAATTCCCCCACATTCTAGCCTTGAGAAGGCTCCATGCTAATTGCACTAGAATTATCTAATCTAGCTACTTAGATCTCTCACTTAGGTTTAGGAAGATTGATTAGGATGTAGGAAGATGGGAGGCAACCTAGGGATCCAAGAATTGGACCTAGGGGAAAATCCCAAAATTCACACATATAAGCAATTTGCCTAAATTCCTAGGTGATTCTACACACAAACCAACAAGCAATCCATGGAGAATGAGATGCAAATAGAATATAATCATTAACAAATAGAATTATAATGTTTACATGTCATTTCCCCCCAACATGGTATCAAAGTAACATAATATCCCCCAAACAGTCCACCCACAGGGGCCTAGCTACTCATAGAAATGGAAAATACAAAAAGAAAGGAGAAAGAGGTAGAAGAAGCCATGGAGCTCGGTGTAGATGAAGAAGTCCTCATCTCCAACAGCTGTCGGATGTCCTCCTCCCTCCTCCAAGGTGTAAGGGTGTGAAATGAAGGGGATTATGGGTAGGAACTAGTCTAAACTAGTGGTTTAGTGGTGGAAATGGTGAAATGGAGTGGATTTGAGGTGGATATGGAGTGGAATGTAGTGGATGGCAATTTGGGGAGCTAGGAGGTGGTGGAAGGTAGCTAGCTCTATGCCCCAGCCGCCACCTAGGTATATATAGGTGTCTAGGGGGTCTAGGGTTAAGTTAGGGGTAAAATGGGGAAAGTAGTGGAAAATTGGCTGGATTCTGTGAGTAGCACGGCCGTGGTGGGTCACCACGGCCGTGGTAGGTAGGGTAGGCCACGGCCGTGGTGTATGGGCATGGTCGTGGGAATTAAAATAGGCCAAATGTCAGGTTGATGGCGGAAAATGCCACGGTCGTGGTGGTCACCACGGCCATGGTGAACTGAGGGTAGCACGGCCATTTTGTGATGCACAACCGTTCTGGTCTGCTAAGCCACAGCCGTTTTGTGGAGCACAGTTGTGGTATCTATCACCGGCACAGCCATTTTGTATTGCACGGCTGTGCTGCTCTCTACTTCTGTTGGAGGTTGTTCTGTTGATTTGTAAGTGACCTAGCACGGCCGTTTTGTGGTACCACGGTCGTGTTGGGTCCTAGATCAGCACTTTGACACAGTTCTTTGGCTTTTCTTGGACATCTTTGCTTCAATTGATCTTTGGCCACTAGGGGTAGGTCGAGGGAGCCTCAGACTTCACTTTGGGTCTCTCCAAGGGTAGAGGAACCCTAGGATCACTTCTTCTCTCTCTCTTCCATCAAGTGTGGTCCAAATGCCTGAAAAACATGCAAATAATGTCCATAAGTGCATTTTACACAAATAAGCATATTGGGAGGAATGACATGCAATCTAACAAGTATAGATGTGATTGAAGAGCAAAAAGACACAAGATGAAGCCCTAAAATAGGGCTGCATCATAAAGCCCTAGGTCAACATCTCCACCTTCTTCCTAACTTAAACCCTAACTCTCCCACTCTCACTAGGATTTTGTTTGTCTAGAATGAATTGTGAAATATGAGAGGTTCTTGGGTGCTAGGTTTCTCATATAAATCAATTCAGGAGTTTGGGTCAATTGCAGTTGACCCAACTTTACACTTTCATTTATTTGAGCAAAATTTCTGTCATTAAATTGTTACTAAAAATCACTTACTAAATAGCTAAAATATCCTCCAAAAATTATGAAAAATTAACAAGTCATCTGAACCAATATTTAGGATCTTAATTAAGAATTTCAGATCAAATAGAGTTACCAATAAATAAATAAAAATCAAATACTAGACTTCTATATTTAGCTAGAATCCATGGTCAGCTGAGTTTATCATAGAGAAACTCGACCGACACCCCTATCTGGATCAATCTAGCATCATCAAAAAATTATGAAATCTTAACTTTATGTCTAAAATGAAATTTTCAAACTACACTTAAAATATAATATTAATTAGATGTACCAATAAAAAGGCAAAATTCAAATACAAGACTACTATATGATAGTCTTAATATATGGTAGGTTGAGTTTGTCTTGGGGTAACTCGGCCAAAAAAATGTCATAAAACATTACAAAATTCTAATATTTTTATAAACACTTACATTTGTGTTCTCCTAATCATATCTAAATTTTAAGTAAATAATTTTAAATAAAATATTAAAAATCATTTAGTAGACCACTATAATTACCAAATTTTGTAATCATACACTACCAAAACCCTAATTTGGCCAGTTTGGATTTTCAATTCTCAAACCATGATTATTTGAAATAAAATCACATCTAGAGTTTCTAATTAGGTTTAAAGAAGAAAAATTATTCTGCCATCATTAATAAAGATTTAAACCATGATAAATATGGTTAAACATGCAATTACCCAAGTAAACCCTAATTAGATGTCTATATGAAAATGGTTCATTAAGTTATCACTCTAAAAGATGGATCCATTTAAACTATTTAGCAATGTGGGAGTGTTACATCTCACACAATCTTAAATTTAAATATGTACACTTTTTCTCCCAATTTTCCATTCAATTTGATGTTTGTTGCTAAATTAGTTGTTGTCTTTACTTGCAATGTCACCTTCGATAGCCATGGTTTCATAATGCAAGATTCTCAAACACTGACGATGCTTGGTCCAGGTTCTAGATCCAGTGATTTTTAATACTTTCGTGATGACACCCCTTCAATTTCCCTTCTTGTGTGTACACCTCTCCAACTACATCAACGCTTCAATCACCCCTCTCTTAAAAAGTTGAAGCACCTAGAACCCTCTTTTTCTAGTTTATAAAGTCTTCTTGATGACTCTTATCACTTTGAGAACCATCACAAGAGTTCATTTCCTTGCAAAGATAGTTTATGTTCTAAATTTGTTTTTTATGTGATACATAATGAAATATGTGGTCCTTTCTAAAGCACTAGCTTTAATGGACTTCATTAATTTTTTACCTTTGTTTATGATTTCTCTCGCATGCTTTGGTTATACTTCTTCAAATCCTATGATGAGATTATTGGTGTTTTCCAACCTTTCATAAAATGATCTCAACACAATTTAACAAACCATTAAAACCTTTTGAACCAATAATACTTTCAAATATATTTTGGGCCAAGTGTTTTCATTTTTCTCTAGCAATGGAACCATCTATAAACGTTCATGCACTCACACTCCACAACAAAATGGGGTTTTAGAATGTAAAAATTGTCATTTACTTGACATTTCCCACACACTTATCTTTTAGGATAAATTACCTAAGTCCTATCAATCTGAAATTGTTCTGACTACCTGCTACCTTATGAATTGACAATCGTCTTATGTTCTGTGGAACAAGATGCATTTTTCATCTGGTTTCCCTATTGAAAAGGTTTTTCACCTTCCTCTTTGTGCCTTTAGGTGCACTAATTTTGTTCAAAACTTTGATACAGAGGTAGATTAACTCGATCCCCACTCTATCAAAATAATTTTCCTAGGTTATTATACCTTTTAGGAAGGTTGTCTATGTTATAGTCCAAGCAATCATGATATGTAAATCTTCAACGATGTTATGTTCCATGAATCAGATGTGTTGTTTGACTCTTATTTGTCTTCCTCTCTGTAATATGCTTAATTTTGGTGAAATTGAATTGTAAAAATATAAGGCATGAATTGATAAGAAAATTTCTCTAATGGTATTATTAAATATAATAATAAAATCATCATTATAGCATGGGTGCAACCCTTGGTCCAAGCAATGCCCATAAGACCATTTGCTTTGTAAATATGCCCTTGTGGCACAAGATTAAGAAATAAGAGATTTTGTGCATAAATAAGTAGTGATGGATTTATGAATCATTAGAAAACTATAATATGTGATAATATGAAAGTTTCCTAAAGAAAATAAGATATGTGGTGTTTTAGATAATTAAAGGAGTAATTATCTACACAATAATGGAAACACAATGCTTGAGGCATCAAACAAGAATATTGTGATCTTGATTTTTGGTATACTTGAAAATAATAAGGGAAAAGAAGATAATTTTAGAAATCGAGAGGAAAAGGATGTTTCATGCAGTAATGGTAATTATTTTAATTAGATGTTTAAATGAACAAGTTGTGTATACAAAAGACATCCCAATAAATCCAATAAATAAATACAATTTAAAAAATGCATTAGTGAGTTTCCAAGAAATAGGAATAATTGATATATCAAAAAGGAGACAAAGAATGGAGATGGTTGTCACCACACTCTGGTGACATGTAGAGCTTCATGGAGGTCTTCGAAGGCCTCTGGACCGTCATGACGTTGAGGATGACCCCCCTGACAGTGCCGAGGGTGAGGTGCCCCGCTAAGAAAGGTAGTTGATGCATCCCTCTTATGGCATCGCCAAAATGCATACGGAGTCGAGCCTTGCACAAAGGAAGGAGGATTAGATTTAAAAGACTCATATTCCCTTCTACGTGCATTCATACCGCAAGGGCGGTGAAGTACTTTCCCCAGTCCTTAGCCAAAATTCTGGTAAGTTGATAATATGGTATAACAATGATGTGGCAGCCACTGATTGGCCTAAATACTTCAATCTTGTGAATGTTCTAGAAATAAATTGTTAAATTTAACTTGAAAAATAGAAAAACTATATATGCATCTAATCAGGAAGATAAGAGGAACACAAATAAAACACAATTGAGACCTAACTCTAATCCCAATTTAGAAAGTGGTGCTAATATGTGTTAAAGTGGTGATTAATGCATATAAACCTTAGAATCCAATAAATAGGTTATTAAACATGCTAAATATGATTCTTTGAGATGTAATATGATGTTAATTTAACATGATCAGGATCATAATGGTGATAATCATGATTTCTAAAGTGAATACTCATGCATATGAAGAATTAGGGTTTGAAGATCCTAACTTGCTAGGTTGTTAATGAATTTAATTGAAACTAAGTGATCATCATGAAAGGATATGTTGGATATAGTAAATTAGGGTTTTGAAGAAAAACTCTAATGATAAATCGGTACTAAGGAAACCTAAACCCTAGATTAGGATCCGAGTAGGGTTTTTTTTATAATGTGTCGTATTAATGCTAAGTAAAGGAGGATTAGATAGATACTTCTTCTCATATTTACAATCCCGATGATAGAAATTCATGTAACTCCTTAGAGGAGCATCTTGTAAGCAATTTTCAAATTAATGGAAAGTATTTTCTATCATTTGTTATTTGCTAAATCTAGATCCTTGGGAATTTTAGGTAATGGATCTCAACGTTTTGGTTTTTTTCTTATTTGGGAGATGTGGAAAAGTGAGGTCGTTACACTCTCCATCTCAATCTGAGTTCATTGAGCTAGATCTTTTAGACCTAGTTGATAATGTAGTTGAAACCCATCCTACTATGATTCTTGTCACTCATGTCATTCCTTCATCACTAAGACAAGACCTGACATAATCATACACTTTTAAGGATCTATCACGCCCTATGGCTCTCCATAAAGGTAAACACTTCTACACTCTCCAACATCCAATTTCTCATACATGTTTTCTATCTAAGCTTTCCCATGCTACCAATTTGATTCTTCAGATTCAAAACAATTATGGTCAGGCCCTTAAGCACCCTAGTTGGGAAGTTGTGATGCTTGATGAAATGATGATGTTGCATGAGAATGGGACTTGAGATCTTGTTCCATCCCTAGAAAAAATATTTCCAGTTGTTGATGGGTCTTCTCTATCAAATTACATTCAAATGGGTTGATGGAATGGCTCAAAGCCCATTTTATTGTGAAAGGATTCACCCAATGGTGTGGATTTGTTTGAAAATTTCTCACCACTAACTTGCATTACTTATATTAGGTTCATGTTCTCTCTTGCTAGTCACTTGGATTGGCCCCCGTTCCAACTTAATATCAAAAATACCTTCCTCCATGGTGATTTAGAGGAGGAAATCTATATGGGATACATTTTGGGATTTTGTGCTCAGTGGGAGTCTTCTCAAAGAGTCTTCCATCTCAAATGTTCTTTATATGGCTTCAAGAAATTATCAAGGACCTAGTTTATAAAACTACATGTTCTTCTTACTAGCCTGGGATCTACCCAATCTTCTAGTTATTACAACCTCTACTTTTCTGCATCCTAAGTTGGAGCCATTACCTTTTCCATCTATGTTGATGGTATCATTATCATTGGTACTTACTCTCCTAGGATTTCATCTCTAAATTAGGCATTGTAGCAACATTTTCACACCAACGGTCTGAGAAAACTTCACTACTTCTTGGGAATAGTAAGTTCTATGCTCTCATCATTGAACTTATTTATCTCAATGAAAGTATGTCCTCAACCTCTTGGGGGATTCTGATATGCTTAATTCTAAACTTGATTTTTCTCCTATGGGCTATCACACCAAAGTTTTTCCTGAGGGAGAGTCCTTTTCTGATCTTGAGAGATATAAACACACAACTGAGAAACTCATTTATAATATGATTACTTGACCAAACATAGTCTTTTTTGTTAGTGTTATTACTCAACACACACACGGCTAATTCACTTTTATGGCATTGGATTTAGGTACAATACAATCTACAATATCTGAAAAAAGTGTACTCGGTTGAGGTCTCCTATATAAGAAACCACCTTCTCTAGACATCTCTTTGGTTTTCCATGCTAACAACGATTGGGTAAGAGATGTGAACGATAGGAATACCCATTTTTGACTTTGTATTCTATTAGGGGGCATCCCATTAGTTGATGGAGGAAGAAGTAGTTTGTCGTGGCTCGTTCCTGCACTGAGGTAGAATATCACACTATGGTACACACTTATTGTGATGTTTAATGGGTGGCATCCATTCTTTAAGAAATAGATCTCCCTATCTCATCCACTAATGTGACAACTATGTGTCTATTCATACAGCCAATAATAAAATTTATGTTAAAATACCAAGCATATTGAGGTTGATTGTCACTATGTGAGAGATTTTGTACCAAAAAGATCATTACACCATATGCAAAGACTGTAGAATAGACTATTGATATCTTTACTAAACCACTTCCACCTTCATCCTTCTCCTATATGTCTGATAAACTAGGAATACATAATGTGTACTCTCCAGCTTGAGGGAGAATATTGGTGGTATTTTGTGTTACTTATTATCTCTCTATTAACTAAATGGGTTGACTGTCACGGTATTGTTTGTTACCCTAAGTCCACACTCCTAATGGCTATAAAGCCAAAGGCGAGTGGATTTGGGCGTCCATCCATAGAATGGCACATAGCTTCACACAAGCAATATATATGAAAAGGCAATAACAAGCTAAAGAGATAACAAGATACTAAACCATGATATAAGAGATATGTACTCATTTCTATATTCAAGTAACCCATTGGTGTTTCATTTCTGATCTTAGAGTCTTGAGTGTAGCGGATCTTCATTTGGCAACTACAAATTCTATAAACAAAATATATCAATGCAGGTGCATTGAGTACGCTATGTAAAACACGTAACCATAGTTTATGAGTGGTCAAACAAGCCAATATCATAGTAGGGTCATTGAGTACCAAGCATTCATGCGAGAATACTTACAAACAAGCCAATATCATAGTAGGGTCAAGAGATTAAGCATACCTTGCAAGTAGAGTACGGTTATGTTCCAGAGTAGATTCTAGAGTAGGTCCACTCCATTGGGGACCTAAGATATAAAAAGGTATAATAGTGGGTCTTATATCAGGGGTGTTTTGACAATATAACATCATGTATGTCACGTGGATGTTCCCCTAGATCTAGGTTTAAAATAGATCAAACATAGTTTCCAAAATTCTAATCATGCATGTAAGTACTCAAAATAATCTGAGCATCTACATTCGGACATAGGTCTAGGTGAACCATCCACATTAAGAGTAATGCTACATGCAGATAAAATCTAATTTGGAGATACGTGAAGCATAAAGTGTGGTTTATTTACATGTTTCAACATTCAAGATCATGATTAAGTCATATTAGATTCATTTCATGAAATAGAGTCACATTTTCAAGTCATAGAAGCATTAGGTAGAATAAGTTAGGATGTAGAGCTAACATGATGATTATACTGATTTGTAGTCATTAAGATATCATGGATAGCATTGATGCTATTAGAGAATAATTGTTGCAAGATTAGAGTCTAACATCCAACATATGCATTTTCATCACATTAGTTGTCATATGTATGGCATCTGTGCATAAGAGTGTGTTTCAAGAATTTTGTGTTACAAGTCATATTTAGGACTAGTTTTAAGGTGAAAATAAAGGGTTCAACACTTAGGATCAGCTTTGCATAAGGTTTTAAGGATCCAATCCCATAAGTATTTATTCATCACTAATTAGGGCATATGAAGGTGCAAAAGTGAGTTTTTAGGTTATAAGAGCCATTCATGAGAAAATGACACAAGATCTAAATCAAAAGTGTCACAAAAAAACATAAAGACAGCTGATTTCAAAGTTAGGAGATTATGTAATAGCAAGAAAGGATAAATTTTCCATTTTGATCAACTTGCATCATGCATGACCATACAAGAGTCATATTTTAGGTCAAAGGTAAATATTTAGGGTACATCCATAAGATTTCAAAGAATAAAACAAGATCCAAGTGGATTGATATTACTGATTTAGAGGTTCAAGGCATTATGAGGTCATCATGGACAGACGGGACGCATAAAAGGGCATAAACATCCTTAAACATATATAAAAGTATCACTTATAGGAAAAACAGAGGAACCACGAGTGGATTTAGGTTTTGAAACGATTTTTAAAGGATAGGGATCATTCTTTAGATGAAAATTCATATATTGTTTTCCCAAAATGGCCAAAGAAGTTGTGAGATACTAATTTTTAAAGATTTTACCTTGTTGAGCTCATTTTGGGTCATTGATCAGGCCGCTGATGGTCTTGATCTGGCCACGTGATCAGAGGGCTGCCGTGTTGGGCCAGTCCTCAATGCTCACTGGGCTTCACGACACGCTGGCCACCGGTCCTTCTTGCTTAATGCCGACCCGCACGCACACCCGTCCAACAGCCGCCAGAGAGGTGCTCGCCGGAATGGAGAGTCATGGGAGCATATGGGGGCTATCCATCCTCGTGAAGGTGTCGTTCGTGCGAGGGGAGTCCAGCCGAATGTAGGGGTATCGTAAAAAACTGTCGACACAGACAAGATGAAGAATGCCCAAATGGGCTGGGCGGCGGCGCCGGGCAGAGAGGGGAGAAAGAAGGTGATGGCTGGGGATGTTAGGGTTCAAGAAAACACAAGAAAAAAGGGTGAAACAAGTTGGCGGAGGAGCTTTATAGGCAAAATAAGCGGCAATTGGCAGGAAAGGGTTCGATTGGTCGAAGCTTAGGGGTGGTTGGCTGTGCAGCCCCCTTTGCGCTGGAGAAGCGTACGGAGGAGGGGGAAGGCACGTTGGCCGTTGGATCACAAGAGGCAATCCGTGCGCCAAGATTGAAGGGCCAGAAGTGACCGAAAAAAACCCAAGCTCGCGGATCGCTGAGCTAGACAAGGCAAGAGGGCGCCCCTCTCAATTGGGCCGCGCGACCAAGCCAGCCCAATAAGGGTAAAAAAAATGGTAAATTGGTGGTAAAATGAATATTAAGATTTGCAAACTTCAAAAGGGCATATCTTGGGCTATGATGGTCTGATTTAAGTGATTTTTTCACCGTTGGAAAGATAAAGAGAAGATCTAAAACTTGAGATATATAAGATATTATATTGGTGACCTTTATTAAATTCAAACTTATTTGTAAGGTGATGACATAACAAAGATGTGAAACTTTGGTCTAAAAGAAATTTGAGTGTCACCACAAGATACATGCACATAAGACACGTCACTAGAGAATCAAAACATATTTAACCTTGAAATTGAGGTCTAGGGTGAGGTTTTAGTGTAAGGATGAAGTGCACATACATATATGAGGAGAGAAAAAGTACATGTTGCCACATTGACTCTACTTAAACCCATCAATATTGGTTTAGTTTATGTTATGTGGTGTCTCAGGTACACCATACCATGAGAAAAGTATATATATGAATCCTTTTAATTCTCTAAACTTATATAATATTCACATGTTTAATGTGTTGTAAGGGATAAATAGAGTTGTCATCTAGTACCTCAAAGATATTGAAGACAAAAGGGAAAAAGTGGTCATGGTTTTCTTTACATGTCGACTATGCTTACGATTTTTTTGAATGCTTGTGTTACATGTAGACTTTACCTCCAGGAATATGTCAAAAATTTCTCTAGTGGAAGGTGACATCTCAATAAGATCAATAAATATGTGTTTGCCATTGATATAATAAAATAATAAGATGTATGCATGTCACATGGAGTGGTTACTATCATGTCGTGTGCCAAGAAAAATGAGATGAGATCCTTTTACAGATTTTATCACAGAAAGAGACGTAATGCCAAAGAAAATATCTCAAACAGCTCCATGGATAAATTTAAATCTTGTAAGAATATGACAATGTATGACATGGTCACCAATTGAATAAAGCTTAGCAGAATGACAATACAAGCAACACTCATTTCTAAGGTAAATGGGATCATGAGTCGATAGTGGAGAATGATTTGATATTCAGAGGGTGCCATGGTTAATCCAAGACCATCAATAGGGGTGATTAGAATAAAATCTTATGTATGGTATGCTTATAGAAAAGTGAGAACTTATCACTATTTCTAGACAACTCAAATGCCCTATCCTACTGGAAGATCATGTTGCAATATTCATCTGCTAAAAGAAATTATGTCATTGGGTTGGAAGAGTGAGTATATGATAACTTGGACCAAAAAACAGATGTTACTAGCTCATATCATGAAGCATAAGCAATTTTGAACGTGGAACCACCAAGAATAGAAGTGAATTTTATTAGTTACATTGAGATGAAGTCCAAAAATTGGGTACAAGGCTTGAAGAAGATATAAGGCATTAGGCAATTTAATAGTCTCACCAATGAGAGTGCCATCATCTAGGCAGGAAGCTAATAAGTAAATCCGACATTCTTTTAAATGCAAAATAAGAGAATTGAATCTAAATAAAAAAAAAGAATAAGTTTAAGTGGATTTCCTATTTGGAATCCATCGTATGAAAACACAGGGTCATCATGATCCAAGTAAAGATGAATAGGAAAGCAATAGAAAAATTCAATCATATGTGTGATCATCTATAATTATAAACTAAACTTCTCATAAAATGATTGACTTGTCTACCATATTGAAAGCATTGAAGAGGTCCATAAGAGTAAAAGTGTTTGTATACGATTGTTGATGATGTGTGTCATATCATATGTGAGCTTCATCACTCTTAAGAAGATCATGTTGTAGTAAGCATCCTCCAAAAGAACTTGAATCTTTAGGGTGGAAGAATGTATACATAACTACTTGGACTAGTAAAAGGATGGTACTAGATCACATTGTGGAGCATAAATAGTTTCGAATTTGGCACCATTAGGAATAGAATAGATCTCACATTGAGTATGGTCCTGGAGAAGTCTGTTGTGGAATTGAGATGTAATATTAGAATAGCTTCCAACATCTTGATCGGTTGAAGTATCCATCTCTTTGAGATGCATACGTAGTGTATCTATATGATAATGTAGACCACCAAACCCTTACCCATAACAAAAAATGATGTGTTTCAAGAAATTCCAGAGTCCATGATCATAGTCCTCCTACTAAGAAGAAATAAAATGTGGTGGTGTTATCCAAAAGGACAACAATTTTGACATTTTGATCCTAAATCCAAGGAGCAGGAGCTCACATTATGAATCATCAAGAAAGGAATATAGATCCATCAAAGTTTGCTAATTGACCATACACTTGTTCAATATATCCAAGGCAAATCTTGAATCAAATCAAACTGGAGCACTAAGAAGCTTCACTACCCACGTAGACCAATGAATATATCAAGAGGAAAAATCCACATCTTAGGTCTCTTCTAGGTTCATGTGTAGGTAAAATAATTTTATCTTAATTATATTGAGATGAAGTCCAAAATTTGGATACAAGACTTGAAGAAGAGATAAGGGCTTAGATACTTTAATAGTGTCACCAATGGGATTCCCATCATCTAGGCAGAAAGCCAATATGTAAATGTGGCATTCGTCATCTAAGTGCAAAATAAAATGATTAAGAATAACAAACATAAGAGATTTAAGTGGATCACCTTGATGGAAACCAACATATGACATCATAGGATCATCTTGATATGAGTAAAGATGAACGTGAGAATAATAAAAAAATCAACCAAACATGCAATCATCTGTAATCGGAGAAGAACTTCTCAAGAAATAGTTGATATGTAAACCATGATGAAAGCATTGAAGAAGTCCACAAGAGTCAAGGTATGTTTATGGATATGATAATTTTTGTAGATGATGTGTGTGATAACATGTAAATGAGCTTCAACACTGTGGGGATTTCGACACCAAACTAATGGTCACAAAGATATGAGATGACATTTAGCATGAATCCCTTTGTTGCAATCTCAAGAACCAAACGATGCCAAAATTTCCATTGTTAGAATTGATCTATCCCATTTATCTAAATGTAATGCATATGCTTGGGTGATCGATTGTTGATGCTGCAAAATATGAATAAGAAATTGTTTAATGCCATCATGGTCTCAATTGTAACTATATAAAATGATTTAAAATGAAGTGTGCTCGTGAGAAGATCCTTCATTAGCGGACAATAGAGTGAGACAATAAACAACTTGATAGAGGACACAAAACTAATTGTATCCAAACTGCAATAGAGGAGGGACATAAAATAATGAAGATGACAAAGAAGTGGGACACATTTAACTATGGGACCACTCACTCAAAAGACTTTGTCAAGAAGAATCAGACAAAAATTACATGTGATAGTGATGTTATAATGTGTTGTCGGATGGTCAAGTTGTATTGTATAAAAAATGGAAATACAACCTTAGTGGGACCAGAAAGACAAACAATCACATTTGATAGCTCTGAACCAAGAAGACATGGGAGGATGACCACACATTAGTATAGTTCAATGTTTAATGAGAATCAACATCACATATAGGCGAAGGTAAATGAACAACTCAAAAGTGATTGACCAAATTGCTAACCCTCAATGGTTTGCTTGAATTAAGACTATCAAAATGACTTATATACTTGGAGGAATCTTGACTATGAAGATTGTGTGTGGAGGAATACCGGAAGATCAGAAAAGGTGGAGAAAGCACATAGGTGATGGTTATGATCAGGTGATGAGGCATAGGTTGCAACTGATGACTACAATCGTAGTAGTGAATACATAGTTGTATTTTTTTCATAGAAGGCCAAATATATAGATAATATTTAAAAACAATGATGTCTATAAACAATATAGAGTATAGGATAAAATCACAGACTAACAACACCAAAAGTGTATCTATGTAAGAGTTGTAGACAAATGTCTAAATGACAACTAAAATCGAGAAAGGATGAAAAGAAACATATTGGGGGAGACAACCCTTAAACATTAAGCCTCATATAATAGATTGAAATAAGTGAAAAGATAGAGGTGTCCTGAGATGGTAAGTCTAGAAGTCGGTGTCATATGCTAAGATCTCCTCCAGGGTGTAAAGTCCATCAACATTGTGGTCACCAAAGATCGTCATCTGAGTGTCTTCATCTTCCATCACCTATGTTGATGTTGTTGTCAATCCTGCATTGCAAAATGACAGATAAAGAGTGATCAATCTCATTTAGTATCTGCACAAAAGGATGAAAACCTGTTGTTTCTTTGTATCCAAATGTTCAAAAGAATTGTAATCAGAATGTGAGGTTCATCATTGGTGTGAGTGGGTTTGAAGCTTCTGATCTGAGTGGGTGATTGTAGAAAGTCTCTGAGGGAGTTTGGTTGAATATAATGGTAGAGAATATGAGCTGTGAAAGGAGAGTGAGTACAAAGATGATATGTGGTTTCATCTTCTGCATAATAAAGGTAGCATCTGGTTGGTCCCAGAAAACCTCTCTTAGTAAGGTTGTGATATGTAAGGATTTTGTTCTTAGTAATGATCCAAAAAATATTTTAAATTTTTGAAACCATTTCATCTTCCAATAAGGCTTTAGATCAGATATGTGTCCTCTATAAGTGAGATAATGATAGGCTTTATTTGGAGAGTAGGTGTTACCCCATTTTTAGGTTTCTATGATATGCAGTTAAGGTTTTGTGAGAGAGATGTTTTAAAGATGTTTTGTCTGTTACTGGTAAGCAGGTGAAGAGCTTTGGTTGTGTTAGTACTTTCCAAATTCTGTGGTATGCTGAGGTTGTTTCTGATGTTTTGAATCATGTTGTTGTGGTACCTTGGGTCAGACCAAAAGTTGATGTTGGTGTAGGCAAGAGGAGGTGTGTTAATCATATGTACAATGATATCCAAATTTTTATTGATGAATTTCTAAAGTGGAGAAGATATACTTTTTTTTGTTTTGTTCCATGGATTTGATTTTTTGTAGTCTTTATGTATCATGAAGGGTTTTCATATTTTTGATAGTTGGTCGTGGGAGCTTGTATGATTCTGGTGATGAGACAAATCTCATGTGTGTTGATATTAATGATGCCCCAGCCTCCATAACTAATGGGAGCACAAACGATGTCCCAATTGACCAAGTGTATCTTGGTTTTATCAGAGTTTGTGGAATAATTGTTCCAAAGGAGTTTTTTCCTTATAGAGTCAATCAGATGTCGGGTTTTAGGTGGTAAAGGTATGTAATTGAGGTAGTGATTTGCTAATGGGAGTGATGAGATAATGAGGAGAGTAATATGACCAACCAGAGTAAGGAAGTTGATTGTCCAGGATCAAAGTTTGTGATGGATTTTTTCTATGATGGGAACCCTTGAGCGGTGTTGTGTGGGATGTGGAAAGATGGGCAGTCCAAGGTACATGACCAGAAAGGTCTTAGTCTTACTTTGAAGAAAGGTTTGATATCTATGGATGGTTTCTAATGATGTGTTAAAACCAATAATGGATGTTTTTCCAAGATTTATCTTGAGTCCTGATATGTATGAGAAAAGTCCAATGATGTGAATGGTGTTAAGAATGGTGTTATCTTTATAGGTTTTACTAAAATCATGGTGTCATCCGCATATTGAATGATGTTTTAAAAATGTCCATGTGGTGATGTGATAAAACCATGTGAGGTGCCCATCTTAATCATATTTGTGAAAAGAGATGTGACCATGATGAAGAGGTAAGGATATAAGGGGTCTCCTTGTCTGAGACCATTAGTGTTATGGAAGTGTCCAAAAGGTGATCCATTAATGATGGTGGAGAAAGTGTTGGTAGAGATGTAAGTATGAATCTAGTTTATCCACTTCACTTGGAAACTATTACCCCTTCATAGTGTTAATAAGGAACTTCCAGTTCACTAGGTTAAAGGCTTTCTCAAAATCAAGTTTGATGGTTAACATAGGTGTTTTGTTTTTTCATAGAAAAGATGTAGTGTTTCATTGACCAAAATGTAAGCATCGTGGATGTTTCTTTGTTTCAGGAAAGCATTTTGGTTGTGGTTGATGATGTGTTCCAACTATGGTTTGATATGGATGATAAGAATTTTGACCAGAATTTTGTAGGAAGTGTTGATAAGACTGATAGGATGAAATTATTTTATCAAGTCAGGTTGTTCCACTTTTTGATCAAAGCTATGTTTTTTTGGTTAAGTACCTTGATGTGTTTGCGGATGTATTCATATTTTTGGATGGAAAGTACAAGGTGCACGAAGTCCCCTTTGATGTGTTCCCACATAGAGAGGTAAAATTCTATGTTGAGTCAGTCAGGTCCTGGTGATTTGCTTTTCCTTATGATGATACTGCATCATTGAGTTCCTCAATGGTGAAATCTCTAATAATGTTGTGTGGTGAGGGTATGAATTTTTTACAAATGTGAGCCCAATTTATGGAGTTTAGAATAATAGGCTCATGACTCGTGATGAAAATGCATTGGAAGTGGTTAACAAAATGATTGGTGATGATGGTTTAGTTTGGTGTATTTGTGTCATTAACACTAAGTCTAGATATAATGTTAGCATAGACGTTGTTTTTGCAGCACTTGTGAAAATATTTTGTGTTTTTATCGCCCTATATCACCCATTTAATCTTAGCTCTTTGCTTCCATATGGTATCAATGCAGTTATGGATGTTCTCCATTTCTGCTTTGATGGCAAGGATGATGGTTGGGTTGGCATTGGGGTCACTATCCACGAACATATGTTGTTGTTTAAGATCGACCAGTTGTATTTTTGTTTTACCAAGTTATGAGGGTTGATCTAATCCTTTTGGTATTGTTGAGTATATGATTCCTGGCTCTGTAGAGGTATGTTAGATAGTGGACCAATTATGTTTATAGGTTTCTAACTAAGAAGGGTCCAATAACCAAAAGTTCTCTATTCTAAAAGGTTTGTGACCCCATCTTTTTTGGCTAAATTGGACATTAGTATAATCCCTTTGTTTTGATGATGACAAACATTTCATTCTTGTCGATCTAACGTGCTACTTGAGTGTTGCAGGAATAAAGTGGATGACAAATATTTGGAAGATCTATATGCTAAATTGCTTTAATTTCATGAATGTAATCAATTGTAAAACTTGTACAAATATATAATGTACAAGTACTTAGACATAATGTAAATAAAGTGTTAGATCTTCCTTAGCCAATCACAACACTTAGATAGGTCATCCCCTTCAATAGTTTCACAACTGCACACTCATACACAAACGTAGTATTTAGTTTAAAACATTGAAACAGGGTCAATCTCAGTCGACAATATTCTCGACCGAGACACTCTCGGTCGACAAACTCCTCCACCGAGAAAGACTCGGGTAGCCGTTAGACACAAAAGACAGGGTAGTTGGCAGTTGGAGATGAACGTTATATACACTTGCTCCAGACAGTCCCTCGGTTGACAAGTCCTCGACCGAGAAGGACTCTCGGTCGACAATTCTTCAACCGAGATGTGTTCTGTCTGCAATTTTCAGAGTTAATTAACTAGTCGTTGCTAAAGCAACTAAAGTGTACCTAATGGCTAGTTAATCACTTAGAACCCCCTAGAAAGTGTCTAGAACATCCTTAAGCACTTGTAGGTCATTCCTATAAATAGGACATGCCTTAGGACACCCCAACGCACTTGTGTAATACTTGAGCTTACACTTGCAATTGGCAAACTGTTTTGAGCAATTGAGCAACACTAGCATTGGCTATTCTTTTCCTTACTCCAAATTCGTGTCCTATAGGCTAGCATCTCCTATCCACTAAACCTACACTTCAATATTCATTGGTTAGGAGATCTATACGCTTGATATAGGTAAATCAAGCCTTGTGCTTCAAAGTGGTAATTGTAATTTCCATTTCCTTTCTTGTTCTTTCTTATTGCTTGTACTCTCCTTGCTACTCCTAGGGTTGGAGGCTGCATATTGGAGAGGGTTTGATCTTCTTGGTGAAGAAGGAGGTCTTTGGACTACTTCTAGAAGGTTGCTGCAACGGGAAGCTACTTCAAGAGGAAGACTACTTCAAGGGGGAGCTTGAAGTTACTTCAAGAAGGCTGCTTCAAGGTTGGTGCAACTACTTCAAGGTGAAGGCTGTCCAAAGGGTGTAGAAAGTATTGTAATTTTATGTAAATTCCTTGAGAGGTAATAGAATTTAATACTTTTAAAATCCCGATTGGGTAAGCAACCGGGTAGTGGATTGACTGCCTTAGTATTTGCTAAGGTTGGAACCACTCTAAACACCTTGTCTCCTTCTTATTATTTCAATTGTGGTTGTTTGAGTTAAATTATATTAAAATAATCATAAAACCCTATTCACCCCCCCTCTAGTGGTTTTTCAATCTTAAGTTCTTGGTATCAATGATGACGGGGAAGTGGTCAAAGATAGCTCTGTGTGCGACATAGATGAAGGAATGTGGTAAGAGGTCTTCCCAAAATTGTGAGCAGATGAAGTGGTCAGTTTTGGCCCAAGAGTGGTTTCTGTTCTAGGTGTAGTTAGCGTTGGAAGGAATGATGTTGATCAAATTATGTCTAAGGAGGTCTCTGAATTTTTTATCTGCTAGAGTCAGTGATCCTACTTGGTTATGTTGGTTTATTCTGTCAGAAGCTTGAGTGGTGAGGTCAAAGTCACCTCCCATGAGCCAAGGTTTGTGTGAGTACAATATGAGGATATGATCTATCTCACTAAAGTAATGGGATTTGTCCAAACTAGGTTGAGATAGGTTCACCATAAATGCCAGTGAAATTCCAATCATTAGTATCAAGTGAGTTTGTGATATGCAAAGTGATACTATAGTCATGATATTTGATATGAGAAATGTTGAACATGGTGTTTTTGATACCTATAAAAATGCCTCCTTTGAAGCCGTTAGGTGATATTTGGAACCAAGTATTTATGACCTATGGTTTTCAAAGCGAAAGGGGTTAGAGTAGTTTTAGTTTCATGAATGGTAATAGTGTTAATGTTGTTTTTGTATATGTGGCGTAAAATGTGTTTTCTTTTCTTGAGATTGGACGCACCACATACATTCCATGATAAAATCTTCATTTGATGGGGTTACAGTATAGTCGAAAATCAAAGTGTGACAAAAGTATTTATGAGCTAATGCGAAGGTTATCTAGACCGATGTATGTGTTGTGTATATGTCTATGATTTTTTCCATTTTCATGAATTTTCCTATATCATCTAAAGATGTGTGAGCTACATCATCGGATTCAAAGTAATACCTAATTTATTTGCAAAAAGTGAGAAGGTATGGATGTCGGTCCATGAAGCAATGTCTTCTATGTTGTCTATCAAATTTTCACTTCCATGTTGTATGGATGTATCTGAGAAGGAAGGTAATTCACAAAGATGTGCAATATTCTGATAATCAAGATAGTTACCTGGTTCTTTTGTAGCAAAGTAGTTTTTCTTTGTGAGTCCTTTAGGTGTTGTTGTAAGGGAGTTGTTGTCGAAACTGTGATAGTATCCTTTCCTTTATTGTTCAGTTTTAGACTCTAGGATGATTTGATCTCCTCCATAATCAATGTTTTGAGCTTTTGAACAACGTCTGGGTCAATGTTTATAGTGGTAGCAAGGTTGTTATGAAAATGGAAGGTTTTGAAGGAGTCTTGGATAGAATTGTTGTTATTGTCCACTGGTGGTGAACAATTATGAGTCTTTTTTTGGACTGTTAGGGTTGGAGTTGGTTTGTGAGAGTGTTGAAGAAATTTTTCTTTCCCAGACACATTTTTCTGTCATTTGGTTTTCTGATGACATGAAAAGTTTTTTTGGTATTGATGGGGTGGTACCGTGATGGGAATGTTGAGCGATGTCAGAGAAGGTGGTAGCTACCCTGATAGGATTTTCAACAATCAGTTTGATCTTGTAAATCTTCTCGCCTAGTCTCATTTTGATAGAGGCCGATAGGGTGATGACTTGTTTCATGAAGTAGACACATAAAGCTTTGATGTAGTTGGTAGGATGTAGTGTGTCATGACTGGCGGAAGGGTAGCACATATCGAATGTATGATCACTTGGAAGATCTCAACTTCCCAAAAGTGTGAAGGGAGGTTGGAGATGGAAACCCACCTCGAACCCCAGAGCCGACTTAAGAAGACCATACCAAAAGAATGTGTGATCGTCCGGAAGATCTCAACTTCCCAAAGTGTGGAAGGAGGTCGTGTAGGGTGTTAACTTACCGAGATTCTGTGTAGCATCCATCTCACTAGTACAATGACAAGACTATGTCAGCGTCTCCAGGCAGCAATGGACAACGATGCAGTGAACAGCAAGCGGAAGCGAGATCCCTTGAGGGAGACGAGAGGACGTCTCTTTGGAACGAATAGGTGTTCGGTTTCTCTTCCCTTAGGATTCTCCGTTAGATGGATTCTGTTATAGGACAAAATCTCGAAGAGAGAGGACCAAAACCCATATATCTAATATATTTATTGTCTATCTTTCCGTCATGAAGAGACACGACAGTTTTGGGAAACTGCCCAACCCAATGGATGCATCCCTTCAGAAAATACTTAATAAATAAATAACTATTATTTTGGGCCACACCAACGGGAATATCTTTAACATTTTCCCACTTGGCCCAAAATGCCATGGCAATCATATTTATTCATTTTCCATTGATCCATTAATATAAACATGTATACATAAAAGTCAGATATGAGTCATAGTGGTTGATAATCATCAAATGAGTACTCCCTTCTATGCACCACAATATCTAAGCATTTTATGTATAGTGATGCAAAATTTATGAATAGGTTGACCTCCAAACCTATTTCCTTGGTCCAACTTGATGTCAAAATCGACATTCTGTTATAACTAGTAATTGAAGCAGAAATAGCGAGTCATATATGTGATCACACAATAAATATTACATTGCTAAATCACATTATTCATTACACATCAAATAACTTTCTCAGACCCATATTCTTTACATGAGATGTATACAATCCTGGAGCTAGCCCTTTAGTAAGAGGATCTGATATCATGTGTTGTGTACCAATGTGATCAATATGTATCATCTTGTTGTCAACCCGCTCATTGACAATGTAGAGTTTTATGTCTAGATGTCTACATGCCGTTGTGCTTTTATCATTATTAGCAAAAGTGACTGCGGCTTCATTATCACAATATATCTGTATTGTCTTATGAATTGAGTCAACAACTTTAAGATCTTGTATCATATTCTTAAGCCATATCGCATGCGATGATGTTTCATGGCAAGCTATAAGTTCATCTTCCATGGTAGATGAAGCTGTAGTCTTTTGCTTAATACTTCTCCATGATACTGCACCATTAGCCAATAGGAAGACATATCCTGTTGTAGACTTCCTACTATCTAGACATCCTGCAAAATCTGCATCTGAATATCCCGTAACCTCAAGGTGGTTTGTCCTTCTATATGTAAGCATGTAATTCTTTGTTCCTTACAGATAGCGCATCACCTTCTTCACAGCTCTCCAATGGTCCATGTCGGGGTTACTTTGGTAACGACGAAGCATTCCAGTAGAAAAAGCAATGTCCGGTATGGTGCATATCTGTAGATATTGTAGGCTCCCAACTGTAGATGCGTATGGTATTTTTCTCATTTTATTTCTTTCTATATCACTACTAGGACACTACTTGGAGTTATATTTATCTCCTTTAACTATAGGTGCAGGTCCAGGTGAACAATTTTTCATTCCATACTTCTCTAATACTTGAGATATGTAAGCTTTCTGGGATATACCGAGTATGCCCTTAGCTCGGTCCCGATGTATCTCAATACCGAGTACATATGAAGCTTCTCCCATATCTTTCATCTCAAAGTTAGAGGAAAGAAATTCTTTAGTTTCATTTAATATAGCAATGTTATTACTTGCTAGTAGAATGTCATCCACATAAAGAATCAATATTATGAATTTATTCCCACTGACCTTGAGGTATGTACACCGATCAACAATATTTGGTTTAAACCCAACAATTGATATAATGGTGTTAAATTTTATATACCATTGTCGGGATGCTTGTTTCAGTCCATATATTGATTTCTTCAATTTGCAAACCATATGACTTCTACTATTATCAATGAAACCTTCTGATTGTTCCATATAGACTTCTTCAGATAAATCTCCATTTAAAAATGTTGTTTTCACATCCATTTGATGTAGCTCTAGATCAAAATGAGCCACTAAGACCATGATTACCCTAAAAGAGTCCTTTGATGAGACTGGAGCAAAGGTCTCCTTATAATCAATGCCTTCCTTTTGTGTGAAACCTTTAGCAACTAGTCTGGCCTTGTACTTATCTATTTCACCATTTGAGTTCCTTTTGGTCTTAAAGACCCATTTACAACCAATAGGTTTAATACTCTTTGGTAAAGGCACAAGGTCCCATACTTGATTTTTATCCATGGATATCAGTTCCTCCTTCATGGCATCAAGCCACTTAGAGGAATTTTCACAATCCATTGCTTGTGAAAAGGATAAGGGATCTATATCTTCAAAGTCTATATTTGGCTCTTGAAGGTATACAACATAGTCAGATGGAATGGCAAGCCTCCTTGATCTGGTTGATCTTCGTAATTCAGCATTGGGTTCTACATTTTCTGTAGGCTCTTCTGGTTGTCCTTCATCATGAATATGATCAATTTGTTCATTTACAACCTGACTAGGAGCATGATCTACTTCTGTTGGCTCATCCACTTGACAATTGTTCATGGGAACAATAATTGGATAGCTTATCCGAGTTTGACTAGGTGTAGGTGTGACAACACTATCCTACACTTCATCAAAAGTTACATTCTGAAGCAGATCATTCCCACTGACTTGATGATCCTCCAAAAATCTAGCCTTACCAGTCTCGACTATCTTTCATGGATGAGATGGACAATAAAACCTATATCCCTTTGACCTCTCTGGGTAACCAATAAAGAAACCACTAGTGGTTCTTGGGTCAAATGCCTTCTCATGTGGATTGTAGATTTTAGCTTCTGCACGACATCCCCATACATGCATATAGTTCAAGGATGGCTTCCTTCCTGTCCATAATTCATATGGGGTTTTCTGGACAGACTTGCTAGGAACCTTGTTTAATACATGTACTGCCGTCTTTAAAGCCTCACTCTACATTGTAGAAGGAAGGGATGAATTACAAAGCATTGCACGAACCATTTTCTTTAATGTTCGATTCCTTCTTTCAGCTACACCATTTTGACTTGGTGTGCCTGGCATTGTATATTGAGGTACAATGCCTTCTTCTTGAAGGAAATGTGCAAATGGTCCCTTTCTTTGTCCCATCTCAGTGAACCTTCCATAATATTCACCTCCCCTATCTGATCTGACTATCTTAATCACTTTACCTAATTGTTTCTCCACTTCAATCTTAAAGTCCTTAAAGGCTTGAAAAACCTCACTTTTATCATTTAATAAGTAGAGGAACATATATCGTGAATAGTCATCGATAAAGGTTGCAAAATATTTTTCCCCTGTAAAACAAGGTGGAAAAGGTCCACTAATATCCGTATGAATTATTTCTAATGTTCCATTACTCCTCTTGGCACCCTTTTTAGAAGTGTTGGTCTGCTTAGCCTTTATGCATTCAACACAAGTTCTAAAATTAGTAAAGTCTAAAAGCCCTAAAATGCCTTCCTTTACTAATCTTTGGATTCTTTCTTTAGATATGTGTCCCAACCTTCAGTGCCATAGTAGTGATGACTTTTCGTCTAGTAATGTGCGTTTATTTCCAATAATATCATGCTGGACTATAAATGATTGCTCAAAATGAGGGATTAATTGAACTTGATAAAGATCATTTATTAAAAGACAAGTACCAATAATGCTAGAGTTTTTATACAATGAGAGTCGTCCACTTTGAAGAATAAAAGCATAATTTAGTTTGTCTAATCTAGAAACAGAGACTAAATTTCTACTATAGTTTGGTACATAGAAAGTATTTTCTAAATCCAACAAGCTTCCATTATCAAGGATTAATCTGCAAGTGCCAACAGCCTTTACGCGAGAGCCCAATTTATTTCCTGAATAAAGGACTTTTTCACACTCCGTTGGTTTCCTTTGATTTAGAAATCTCTGTAATGTATTGGAAATGTGCATGGTGGCACCAGAGTCAAACCACCAACTATATAATGGAACATTCGAAAGATGACATTCATATGAAACAAGAGAAATTATCCCTTTCTTCTCTAACCATTTCTTGTACTTGAAGCGCTCCTTCTTATCATGTCCTTTCTTACGGCAGAAGAAGTATTTCATATTAGTCTTGCTTCCCTCGGCCTTGCCATTTGGCTTGGACACTCCACCTGAGATAGGAGCAGTTTCCTTCATTTTTCCTTTACCCTTGCGGCCACATTTGTCATGGGTGCTTAGATGCGCAGCAGGGACCCCTTCATTCTTAAGTCTCTCTTCTTCTTGAACACACATGGACAATAAATCATTTATTGACCATTTTTCCTTTTGTGTGTTGTAAGAGACCTTGAATGATCCATACTGACTAGGCAAGGAAGTTAAAATGAAATGAACAAGAAATGCATCAGAGATGGATAACTCCATCTCATTGAGTTGTGCGGCAATATCTCTCATCTCCATGATGTGTTCATGGATCCCTAAAGAGCCATTGTACTTCATAGAGCACATTTTTGCCATTAAGGTGCTAGCCCTAGACTTACTAGAAGAAACATATTGTTCCTCCACTGCTTTTAGAAAATATTTTGCCAATTCAGAAGTAGGAATAGACCGTCTAATATGCTTTCCTACATGTGCTTGCATAAACAACAAACTAAGCCTATTAGAACGTTCCCACTTATCATAATTGACTTTTTCAGCAACAGTACTTTCCTCCGTAAGTGGTTGTGATTTTTCCACTCGGAAAGCTAAGTCTAAGTCCATACACCCTAATGTGAACATGACCTTTTCTTTCCATTCATTAAAATTTGACCCGTTGAGAGTAGGAATATTATTATTTTCACCGTACAAAGATGGGGAAATAACTGCAATAATTAAAATTTCATATTAAAACTACAACTAAAATATAAAAGTAATTCTGAGGTCTACTTTATTTACTTTTATAATACTAATCACAAGTAATCATTACAACTTATCTTTGGATAAATATGTAACACTGAGTAGGATTAGTTTCTTTATGTGAGTTAGTCTCACTTAACAAAACAACATAGCATATTATTGTGAATAACAAAATATTTTTCCTTTGAGATAAACATTATATCAATGACATACATATACTAACTTTCTTAACTTGTATAATGGCAAATGAAAATTTTAACCGAAATCATTATGGTCAAGTTACTTGACCATTATGTGAATATTTTTCATCACCGTATGAATAGGCTTACTTTGGTAAGACTACCCATATTCTTGAATGTAACATATATATTCACAATTAGTAACATTAGCATTCATCTAATATAACATAATTGTGTAGTTCAACAAGTCGTATTGGCAGTACCATTGTTAGAGATATAATTACTGACAGTACCATGTCCATAATTCTGTAATGGCAGAATAACACAATCATTACAGACGCACGGTCAAGTATCAAGAATCTCACCCAACCGTCTTCAATACATGGACAGTAAATAAGAATAAAAGGAAGACGATCACAATGGCAAAGACGAGGAACAATGTCAAACAAAGGATGTGTAAGCAGCACAGTCGATAGAAATCAATAGACATATATATGATCAATGAAGATCAGTCGTAACATGACATTTAACTTTATATTCATGGCAAAAGAACATCCGTGTATTACATACAACCATTACGGGATGTCTAATCATTTATTGTGGCGTCATTAATTCATTGAGCATTATGCATATCTGGAACAACAAAATATATATAGGACTTTCAGAAATAAGGCGATTTACTTTATACAGGCCATCACAGTCGTGTTCTTCTGTCGACGGTTACTAATGTTCTGCCCGCTCGTTTACTTGATACAGGCTATTACTATAATCTATTAGACTTAAGTCCCCAATATCAATGAATCAGTACATGATTTCCAAATTTGTGTTTACGACTGTGTCGGCCAACACAGATAAGAAATTGTGTATGGAAAAAGAAATTACACGACTGGCACCACACGCTTCCATTATGGTTGAAACGGACGATGATTATGTTGCAATGCAGTGTGATGGAAACCGCAGGAAAAAGTAATGTCAATATCGACACAAATTAATTGTAACCATGATTGATTTACAGCGAGCATACCACCACACAGAAAATAAAAACACGAGAACGACGGGGAAGACTTGTGGATACCCTCCTTGATCTTGCGGTTAATGGATAGTAAGTGGGGAAAGACTTGCCCGCAAACATCCAATGTTAGGAATTGCGATTAATGGAGATGAAAGTACGACGTCTGTTCGCATGTGAATCAAAATCTCACCCGAACAAAGAAATCCTACCCTTGCTCTGATACCATTGTAGGGTGTTAACTTACCGGGATTCTGTGTAGCATCCATCTCACTAGTGCAATGACAAGACTATGTCAGCGTCTCCAGGCAGCAATGGACAATGATGCAGCAAGCGGAAGCGAGATCCCTTGAGGGAGACGAGCGGACGTCTCTTTGGAACGAACGGGTGTTCGGTTTCTCTTCCTTTAGGATTCTCCGTTAGATGGAACAAAATCTCGAAGAGAGAGGATCAAAACCCATATATCTGATATATTTATTGTCTCTCTTTCCATCATGAAGAGACACGACAGTTTTGGGACAGTTTTGAGAAACTGCCCAACCCAATGGATGCATCCCTTCAGAAAATACTTAATAAATAAATAACTATTATTTTGGGCCACACCAGCGGGAATATCTTTAACAGGTAGGAGATGGAAACCCACCCCAAACCCTCCATAGCCGGCTAGTGAATACATAGCAGTATGTTTCCCGCAAACATATTGAAATGTTGGTTGGAGAGACCAGATATGTTGGGGGTTCCGTCAGTCTTGGCTGCTTTCGTTAAAACGCGGAGGAGACGTCCGCTGTTTCCGCTGCCTCCCTCTCTCCTTCTCCGGAAGTCCAAAATCCAAATACTAGGCTGCCTTTATCACCAACCAGATCAAACTCTCTCACCATTAGTTAATGCATTGAATTGTTATAGCTTTGTAGTTACCCCCTCCTGATTGTAAGCAAGCTGACAACTTCGGTGTATCCAAGATTGAAGGACACCGGCGTCCAGCAGCAACATCCGCCCAACCCCACCTTCTTTCTTAACTCTTCGGCCCACATCCACCCTACGTTCCATCGGTTCAGTTCGTTCCGTCTGTCTGTTCCCCACCCCGACGAGCCGCGCGCGACGCGGGTTGGTAGCGAGGGAGCTGTGAGGCGATGGTGGGAGGCGGCGGGAGTAGGATCGCTCCTTTACTGATGGTAGCGGCACAGACCATTGTGCTCCTGTTCTTCCAGCCCAGCGGAGCTGCCGCCGATTTCCTGTCCCCGCTCTTCTCACCTTCCAAAGGTACTACGACTACTACTACTATGATACTATCTGATTACGCTATTGTTATAGAACCAGCTTCTTGTTTGTTTAAATTCTGCTGCATTTGCCTGGAGCCCGAAACCTCTCTCTCACATAATTTATCATGAATTACCATTACATTCTAGTATTCTACCCTGAGTTTACTCTGCTCTACTGTTCTATTGTATCCTGTTTGTGCTAATCAATTAACACAATGAATTATAGGAACCGAGTTCTTATTCTCAATTTCTGATCATGTGTACCGTTGACATTTTAGTCTAAATTGTTTATCTGTACACATTATTTTTCTCTCACATGGTTGATGATTCCCCTGATTCTGTATTCCGTCTTTTTTATCAACTATGATCATCAAAAGCTTCTTGGTTTTTTTTGTCACTGCCGCCGCAGATGCATCCTGCGACCACGCGCTGTGCGGCAAGGGCACTTGCAAGCCTTCCGACGACAACCCGTTTCTGGGACTTGTGGGCCTCGACTTCACATGTGAGTGCGACCCTGGATGGAAAAGGCTCTACAATAACAACGACACCTTCCGGTTCCTCCCTTGCGTTTTCCCCGATTGTAAGCAAAATAAAGCTGGCATTCCTTACTTTTCTGGTTGGTTGTTATGAGGTCAGTTTGGTTGGGGTTTGTTTATACCCTTTTTATATGCACGCTATACTTTGTTAAGAATAAACCTATCAATCGTTATCCTTGAATCGGCATCCGATCCGGAGTAGAGTTGGAAATTTCCAAAAAATTCGACATCTACCGGATTTCAGATATATTTGCTCCAAAAGAAAAAATTCAAATTCGAAAATATATACATATTATTTATGTAAAAATATAAACATTCATCACATAACATTAAAATCTCAAACATATATAATATATCTACTAACAAATTTGATTTTTGTTTGATTTTGAAAATCATCCATTGGTTCAAATTTGTTTTCAAATTCGGATATCACGTATAAAATTATCAAGTTCCTACTCAATCAGTTTACAAATCTAGTAAAGGACCAAGGTATATGCCACATGGCTACGCAAATACTTAGTTTGGCGAAGGTATTATTAATCCCCCACTAATGTGGCTATGCAAATACAATTTGTTAGATAAATGGACCACCACTCCCAAATAGTAGCTTTGTTTGTCTCTTTCCATAATTTTGAAACAAAATCAATGATTAACACTCAGATCAGATTGAGCTGGTTAAAAATAGAGTGATAGAACCAATTAGATGGAAATGACATCGATATTGGTGATAGTTTTATATTGAATCGGAAAAAATCTAACTAGTCATCATAGTATAAAACAATTATAAATTGGATTGGTCGAATTATTTGAGTCGGGCACATACACACACGTTTATAAATACATAACTAACACACACCCCAAACACACACACACACACACACACACACACACACACACACACACACACACACACACACACATATATATATATATATATATATATATATATATATATATATATATATATATATGGGATTAAGAGAGAAAGATTTCTCCCCCCTCTCTCCCATAACCTGTGGCGGAGGCCGGACGCCTATATATATATATTTGTGTAAGGTTCATATACATTATTATGACATAATATATTCTATTGTGATGCATCCTTTATAACAAATGAAACATATAAATTTATTTTGTTAGTTACTTATGTAACTATAAATAAAAATTAATTACATTTACCTATACAGTCTTAGTTTAAAAATAATAATTAATAACTTCTTTAAAAACTAAACTTATATCAAATTTTTTCATATTAAAAAGTAAATTTACTACAATACAAGAAATTTCATCATATCCCTAAAAATAGAATAACAAAATGTCATTTGTGTAAATCATACTTCACAATCACTACAAAGTATTTTGGAATACCTATGATGCTTGGAATCAAAATAAGAGGCAAACAAATATATATATATATATATATATATTAAAGATATAATATAATAAAAATACACAATTATCGTCATTTGATTAAATCTTCCAACAAAGGTTACATCTCCCTATCAATAAACATTCAAATCGTCTTCACTCATGGATTCCTAAATGATATCCTCAAATGACTCCAACTTTTCAAATTGTATAGGGTCAATATCTTTTTCTCTTAATGTATTATCCATACAATAGCATTATGACAATATTATTAATCACAAGAGATGGGTTCGTATTTGTGAACATTTTTTCTAGTAGTATGAAAAACGGTGTTGGTTGTTGGGTATGTGATTAACGCTTTTCATGCAATTTGAATTTGGATAATTAATAAGGTGGATCAAGAGTTGTTTTTTGTATTTACTTTTATTTTTCTTCTTCTAATTGAAAGATTGGTTGTCTGGTATTTTTGACCAATTGGATTGTATTTCTGACCTATTGATTGGAAAAGAACAAATAAGAGATTTTTTTAGTTTTCCAAATTGGAGAACTAGTGATTCTCCTATCTGACCAATCAGTCTGACCAGTTCAGGAAGTACGACGCATATCGGTGAGCTCTTGCACCAAGAGTTAAAAATTGTATGTTTGATCAGAAACATATTTACCCCCAATCATATAAAACTTTAAATATTTCGAGACATAAAATTTTTAGTTTCCTGATTTTTAGTATTGTATTTCTTTTCTAACATCCTCCATAGAAATTTAGATGTAGTAACATGTGGCTTTGAGTATGAGTCATATAGTTTGTTGTTTAATGTAAATAGAATCAACCCTCGGCATATCTTATCACCCTTCTACCGGGTTGCAAATAAATTAACATTAGGTAGATAGTTTCATCAAGTTTGGGTTCATCATCTTCTAGATATTGATCATACCCTACCATGTTAATCCAGATTTACATCTTACTTTGTCAACGAGTTAAATTAGTTCTAGTACACTTTTCAAATATACTAGGCGTATCAATTTTCATGCCAGAACCTTGAGCAGCCATAGTTAACTAAGGACATATACCGATTTTTTTAAAGATTGTTGTTAATTTTAATAAGTCATTACATGTAACAACGACATGTGCAATTTAGTTAATGTATTCAGGGAGATACAGATAAGAAAATAGAAGAATAAACATCGTAGGAGAAAATAAAAATAAAATTAGGAACACATACTAGACTGTTCATTGAAAAATGAACGTGCTATACTTAAAAAAATCAGTGACCCACAACCCATATGAGTAGGCTGAAAAACCACTAGAGGGGGGATGAATAGGGTTTTATGGATATTTTAATAATAATTCAACCAAAGCAAGCAACCATAAAAATATTGGATAAGGGGACAATGATTTAGAGTGGTTCCAACCTTAGCAAATACTAAGGCAGTCAATCCACTACCCGGTTGCTTACCCAATCGAGATTTTGAAAGTATTAAATTTTATTAACTCACAAGGATGTTACATAAAATTACAATACTTTCACCAAACCCTTTGGACAACCTTCACCTAGAAGTAGTCTCACCAACCTCGAAGCAGCCTTCCTTGAAGTAACCTCAAGCCCCCCCTTGAAGTAGCCTTCCTCTTGAAGTAGCTTCCCGTTGAGACAACCTTCTTGAAGTAGTCCAAAGTCCACCTTCTCCACCTGAGAAGTCAAACCCTCTCCAATCCGCAGCCTCCAACCCTAGGTGTAACAAGGAGAGTACAAAAGATACAAAGGAACAAGAAGGAAAAATAGAAATTACAATACCGTTGTAGCACAAGGCTTGATTTCCTATATCAAGCGTTTTGATCTCCTAACCAATGTATATGGAAGTGTTAGTGCTGTGGGTAGGAGATGCTAGCCTATAGGACACAAATTTGGAGCAATGGAAATGAATAGCCAATGTTGGAGTTGCTCAATTACTCACAAGAATGAATAGCCAATTGTAAGTATTATGCTCAAGTGTTGCACAAGTGTGTTTTGGGTGTCCTAAGGCTTGTCCTATTTATAGGAATGGCCTATGAATGCTTAAGGATATTCTAGAAACTTTCTAGGGGGTTCTTAGTGCTCAACTAGCAGTTAGGTATCCATTAGTTGTTTTAACAATGACTAGTTAATTAATCCTGAAAAGTGCAGACATAGACATTCTCGGTCGAAGATTTTTCGACCGAGAGTCCTAGACGGTCGAGGACTTGTCGACCGAGGGATTGTCTGTAGCAACGTTCTGATCCAACTCCCAACTACTTTGTCTGTTGTGTCTAATGGCTATTTGGGTCATTCTCGGTTGAAGAGTTTGTCGACCGAGAGTGTCTCGGTCGAGAAGTTTGTCGAGCGAGAATAACCCTGTTTCAATATTTTAAACTAAGTACTAAGTGTGTGTATGAGTGTGCAGTTGTGACACTATTGTAGGGGATGACCTATCTAAGTGTTGTGATTGACTAGGGAAGATCTAAACGCTTGATTTACATGATATCTAAGTACTTGTACATTATATACTTGTACAGGTTTTTACATTTGATTACAATCATGAATTAAAGCAATTAGAGCATATAGATATTCCAAGTAGTTTGTCATCTACCTAATTCCTGCAATACTCAAGTAGCACGTTAGATCTACAAGAATGAAATGTTTGTCATCATCGAAATAAAGGGATTATAAGAATGTCCAATTTAGCCAACATAGGCGTCGTTCTTCTAGTCAACCTGGTCACGAACCTGTAGAAGATATCATCTCACTCTTGTAGATGACGAATGATACAGACGACATATGACGTGCATTACCAGTGCAACCCAGTGACTGCAGGGAACCACCGTCTGATAGATTGCCTCTAGGAAGGGAGAGGAATGATGAATTTACTACGCGTAGGAGAAGATCTCCACACAACAACTCGAAAGCAACGATTGAAAGTTCTACTTTAGGGTTTGAAAAACACGAACAAAACAACCGATGAATGATGTTCATTTTAGATGTGTTCAACTCTAAAGATCGGAGGCTTATTTATAGCCTTACACACATCGAAATCCTATTCCTATTAAAACACAATCATTCGATCACTCTTGTATACATTTGTGGAAAAATCTACAAGGAAAACACTTTCCAATTAGGATTAATAAATCCATTTCAAAAAGACAAAATTTATTAAATTGATAATTAATCATGTGGTTGTGTCCTAGTGAAAAAACAAGATGAAAGATGGAAGAATTCTTCACAATATACAAGCCACAAGTCATAAACCCCACTCAGCTAGGCCAGGCCAGGCGAGGCGTGGCTTGGTGTGCATGTGTGTGTGTATGTTGTGGTCACCATACCCACCAAGGAGGTGAGCATACCTTTTCCTAGGACCTTTGGATACTAGTATCACATGTGATCCTACATATAAGGACCATAAAAGTTTTAGGAGTGAGCAATGTGGGATAAAACTTCTTCCCCATTTGTACTAGACACAAAACTACATTTCTCCCATGTACTAGCTACACTACATTGGGCTTAACCCATGCCATATACATGACTTATACAACCATATATCTAACAGTCCCCCATAAAGTCCAATGTATAGTGTGCTCTACCATTCAATCCACCATACTGTACTTTCAATAGATACCTTTCGATTTGAATCTACCTGAGTTATCCAACAATGACCCCCGCATTAACTAGGTGAACAAAAGTCTTGAACCTAAACTTTAGGTGCAAGAGTATATATTGGTAACACCATAATAAATATATGGTAGAAAAGAAATCCAATGCATTAAGACCATACATCCAAAAATATATATCATGATTGAAATCAGGGAACAACTCAATTCCCCTATTGCGGCCTCCACAACATCAATCACTTAGTTGGAGTCTCCAAAGATGTACTGCTAACATCCTGTCCTAATACTTCACACCATTTGAATACTAATATCTTACTAACTTGCAATAATGACACTAATAGGTTTCCCAAGGGATAGACACACAGGTGTAAAAAGTATCAAAAGAAATTACATAGTGTCATCTAATTCACCCAACAACTTATTATTACCACATTGAACCCAATTTATGGGATCTCCACTCTGTTGGGTTGGGTTGCTACTATCTGCGAATAATGAGGGGTTTCAGTCCCATCCCCAACACCCCACTAAGGCTAGAGTAAGACCTTTAGTGAAAGGACCAATTGTATTATCTTTAGTACCGACATAGTCCACAACCATGACTCCATAAATACTAACTCCCTTACAGACTTAAGTCTGACTTAGATGTAGCTACACTATTTTTTATTATACTTGAAACTCTTTATTTTAGTAATAGTTGTAGTGCTATTACAGTTCACTGAAATTGTAAGAAGCAACTTCTTTACCATAGGTAAATTGGACATAAGTCCATGTAGCCATTCAACTTCCATTCCAGTTTCATCTAAGGCATACAAATTTGCCTCAAAAGTAGACCAAGACAATATGGTCTGTTTCTTAGACCTCCAGGAAGAAAATCCTCCTCTCAACTGAAATACATATCCTGAGACACTATTACTCCCAAAGTTCATGGTAATCCAACTTGCATCACTATATCCTTCAACTAAATAAGGATATTTGCCATAATGCATCCCAAGGGAACAAGCTCTCTTGATATACCTCAAAACTCTATCAAGAGCTTCCCAATGGATCTTGTCGAGACAACTGGTATATCTACTTGACTTGCTTACGACAAACACAATGTTTGAACGTGTGCAGTTCATTAGATACATCAAAGTTCTGATAATCTAAGAGTATCGTAATTGAGACGCCAGAACTCCAGTCTCATTCTTGAACAAGGTCTTGGATGAATCATATATAGTCTTAATAGGTTTACATGATGTGTACTCAAACATCTCCAGTATCTTCTCAACATAGCAAGACTGAGAGAGAGTTATACCATCAGCACATCAGCGACACCCATATCCTTCATCTCAAACTTGCCACACAAGAATGTCTTTGTCTCATTTACTACTTTCATATCAGAACTAAAAAGTAGGATATCATCGATATATAAGCATAATAAAATGAATTCATCATTGACGATTTTACAATAGAGACACTTATCAAATTCATTAGAAACAAAGCCAAACGATGATATCATAGAATCAAACTTCTCATGTCATTGCTTGGGGCTTGTTTCAAGACATATAATGACTTAACAAGTTTACACACTTTGGACTCATTCCCACAACCCACAAATCCCTCAGGTTGTTCCATATATATCTCTTCATCAAGATCACCATGTAAGAACGTGGTCTTCACATCCATCTGATGGATATAGAGATTATAGATGGAAGGCAACACTATAAGTACTCAGATTGTGGTCATACGAGAAATAGGAGAGTAGGATCAAAATAATCTATTCCTTCCCTCTGTGTGTAACCCTTATCAACTAACCTAGCATTATACTTATTGATTTTCCAGTCTGCATTCAATTTCTTCTTAAAGATCCATTTACATCCAACTACAGTAGGTATATCCAACAATTCTCAAATTCCGTTTGAGAAAATTGATTGGATTTCATCATTAACGACTTCTTTCTAAAACTTAGCTTCTGAAGATTCCATAGCTTGTTTGAAAGTTGCAGGATCATCCTCGACATTGTAAGTGAGAAACTCACTTCCCAAATCCTTGGATGTCCTAGGTTGTTTACTTCTCCTTGGTTCAACCATTTCTTCAAAATTATCTGATTCAGAAATAGCTTGTTTTGAGTTACCCCCCACATTTGTCATCCTTTCCACGTGCTCAGGAATGAAACATGTGGTGAATGAATCCTCTTGAGATACTTCATTGGGCAAACCATATTTCATGGGAAACACATCCTCAAAGAATATATCTTCATATAATTCCATAATTATATTAACGTTAATGCCTGAGATATTAGATTTTATAATCAAGAATCTATAGGCATAACTTATCTCTAGATACTCCAAGAATATGTCATCAACCGTTTTCGTTGTTAATTTCTTCCTTTTATGTCAGGGGCAAGTACCTTAGCAAAGCATCCCCACACTCAAAGATATTTGAGACTCAATTTTCTCCCTCTCCATAACTCAAACTGACTACTTTTCACATGTTTATGGGGAACTCTATTCAGAATATGACAAGCCGTATTTAAAGCTTCCCCTCACATGAAGCTGGGTGGACCTGAGGTTTGAAATAAAGAATTAACCATATCTAGGGTTCAGTTTTTATGCTCTACAATCCTATTAGATTATGGTGAATAAGGAGCGGTAACCTCATGAACTATACCATATATGGTAAAACTCCAAAAACAAGTTCAAGGTATATTCTCCTCCCCTGTCTAACCTTAAGTACTTTACTAGTTTGAGTTTTAGCTTCTTTCTTATAAATTTTTAATTTATCCAATGCCTCATCTTTATTTTTTTGTAAATATACATAACAATGTCTACTAGCATCTCCAATAAAAGTTATAAAATAATGCTTTTGATCCCTAATAGAAATCCCATTAAATTCACAGATATATGTATGCACTAAATCCAATATTTTTGAATTCCTATTCACAGAATGAAAATATCTCCTGGGTAATTTAGCTTGCACACATATTTCATAATTATTATTGCTAATGTCGAATTTAGGGATTAAATTCAGATTCATCATATGTTTCATTGAGCCAACATTCACATGTCCCAAACGTGTATGCCAAACATCAGACGATAGAAGATTCATACATAAAGAACTATTATCATTCAAATTTAAAACAAAATTTGATAGGTACAACAAGAATCTTAAATAAGTTCTCCATATCACATAGATACCCCTTGCCAAAAAATAAAGAATCATAAAGATGAGTAATAACTGCTTAATTACACTTGCAATCTATTCTAAAACCATCTCTAACTAATATTGTGCCACTAAGAATGTTGTGTTGTATTGATGGAATATGTATGGCTATATAAAGTGTCAGAACCTTTCCCGAAGGAAACTTCAAATCCACCCATCCTTCTCCTTTGACTTCTATATCGCTTGAATCACCCAAAGTCACGGATCGACCTTTAGAGTCCTGATAAGACACAAACAGGGACTTATCGGTACACACATGCACATTAGCCACAATGTTTATTATCCAATATAGTGGTTCAAAAATAGAAAGAATTTTAAGCTTTATAGATACGTACCCATCATTGAGGTTCAAGGATGCAGTCATCGTGTTGACTATAGCCTCCTCAGTTGTAGATGCGACAACTTTCTTTGCCTTCTTTGAAGGACAATTCTTGTTCCAGTAGCCAACCTCTACACATATCCAACAAGGTTTGTTCTTTAGTTTCTTCTAGATCTTAGCCTTAGGGTTTAAGTGAATTCTTTGATTTCTTTTCCTTATTTTTAGCAGTAGTAAAATTGATACTAGCAATAACATCAATGGATACTTTGATAGTCTTCTCTCTCAAATGTGCTTCCTGTATGTTGATGTTCATCATGTGATCGTTCATTGACATGTCTTCTTTGTGATGCTTAAAAGTCATGCCAAATAACTCTCAAGGTTTTGGGAAATTCTCAATTATTGGCATTGCAAAAAAAAAAATTCGGGAAGTATAATGCCCGAATCAGCGAGCTCTTGCTCAAAGAGTTGAAAATCGTGTGTTTAATCAGAAATAGATTTACCCTCAACCATATGAAACTTTATAAATTTTGAGAGATAATATTTTTCAGTTCCCTAATTTTTGATATTGTATTTCTTTTCTAACGCCCTCCACAAAACTTTAGATGTAGTAACATGTGATTTTGAGTATGCGTCATACAGTTTGTTGTTTCATACAAACAGAATCAACCTTCAGCACGTCTTATCACCCTTCTTCTAGGTTGTAATTAAATTAGCATTATCGGGGATAGTTTCATTAAGTTTGAATTCATCCTCTTCTAGATATTGATCATACCCTACCATGTTAAGCCAGATTTGCATTCTACTTTACCAACGGGCGAAATTAGTCCCACTAAACTTTTCAGACATACTAGACGTATCAATTTTCATGCCACAACCTTGAGCAGCCTAGTTAACTAATGACAAATACTGATTTCTTTAAAACTGTTGTTAATTTTAATTAAGTCGCTACATGCAACAGCGACATGTGTAATTTCATTAACGTATTCAGGCAGATCCAGATAAGAAAATAGAAGAATAAATAGCGTAGGAGAAAATAAAAACAAAGTTAAGAACACAGACCAGACCGTTTGTTGAAAAATGAACATGTTATACTTAAAGAAATCGGCGACCCACAACCCTTGTGGGCATGCATGCATCATTTTTCTAGTCAACCCAGTCACAAATGTGTAGAAGATATCATCTCGCTCGTGTAGACGACAAACGACATGCACTATCAGTGTAGCCCAACGACTACCGGAACCACCGCTTGACAAGGGCGGAGCCAGGGGGCAAGAAGAGGCCATGCCCCCCCCCAAAAAAAAAAATTAAAGATTTCAATTATATACATATGTTTATATGTTAACATTATAATATATATAATATTTAATGAATACAAGTCAGAAAACGGCCTCTGGCGCAGCGGTTCAGATTATTTATCGGCTTGCACATACACTATTTTGGCCCCCTCCTTTAGGGTTTGCAAGACACGAATGAAACGGCTGAAGACTGATGTTCATTTTAGATGTGTTTAACCTTAAAGACCGAAGACTTATTTATAGTCTTAGACGCACCGAAATCCTATTCTCATTAAGACGCAATCACTCGATCGCTCTTGTACACATTTGTGAAAAAATCCGCAAAAAAATATTTTTCAACTAGAATTAATAAATCCATTTTAGAAAGAGACATTTAGTTAAATTAATAATTAATTATGTAGTTGTGTTCTAGTATAAAAAAATAGAAGACATTCTTCACAATCCCCGAGCCCGAGCCCGAGCCCGTGCCCGGCCCGACATGGCGTGCGCACGTACGTGTGTGTTGTGATCACCATACACATCAAAGAGGTGAGCATACCCTCTCCTAGGACCTTTGGACACTAGTGTCACATGTGATCCTAGATATAAGGACCACACAAGTTCTAAGATTGAGCAACGTGGGAAAAAACTTCTTCTCATGTATACTAGACACAAAACTACATCTTTCCAATCGTACTTGCTGCATTAAGTTAAGCTTAACCCATTCTATATACGTGTCTTATACAGCCATATATCTAACGTTAACTAAGCCTACTTCAGTTTATAAAGGATCGAAACCAGATTTAACTAGTAGTTTTCTTTTGTGCCAACTCAATACACTCTACCCGGATAGCGGAGTACGTGGTGCTGTTTGGGGTTGCGGTACGGTTGTAATCCTGAAATCCAGGATAGCAGAATTCTTCCTCTCTGGATTAGAATCCTACCTCAGTTAAAGTTTGTCTTTCTATATAATGAGATATGTAATTCTCCAACTTAACATTGAAACGACGGTGTGGTCCTGACAAAGTCGGGATCTGTAGCCAAACAGGGACCTATGTTGTTAGTCGGAGTGTGCTCTTGTTTCACGGCACTCTTTTTTATTTGTAACCTAGGACGATTTTCTTTTATGCAACCAGACTACTTTTGATGCACCCTTTTGCTTGCCAAACTCTGCTACTAGTATTGACATTAGAACTTTCTCTGTTTCAGGCAGCATCAAATCCTCGTGCTCATCGGAAGCCCCAGCAGCAGCAGCACCACCACCACCGTCGCTGAATCAAACCTTTGACAGTAATCATCTTCCTGACACCAACCGGATAGTGGACATTGTCGGTCTTTTGTCTATGCGCCTAATCTGATATCTAACTCTATCATCTATCCGTCCTGTCTGCTTGCCCCCCTCAATCAGTTTGCTCGCTGCCGCTCTGTGGGGACGGCGCCTGCGTCAAACTCCAGACTTCGCTTTTTTCCTACCGTTGCGACTGTGGGCAAGGCACCAGGAACCTGCTCAACTTAAGCTACTCCCCCTGTTTCCAGGACTGTAAGTAGTAGTATAATTAACTCTGGTCTTGGCTTCTCTAGTATTAGGTTCTCGATACTAACCCTGTACCACGCTTGCTCCTCCTCATCAGGTGTTCTGGGAGACTGCTCACAGTTTAGGCAAGGGTCCTCTGAACCACCGCCGTCGGATTCTTCCACTACCACGTCAGCCAGTCCACCCGGATCTGGTATGTATAAACCAGAACACCCCTTTGATACTTAACCCCGTAGCTGCATAATCTTTTTAGTCTTTTTCTCATTCAAACGTTGATAGTAGTGCATGCACAACTCATCAGATTTCTTGTTCTCTTATTTCCTTTTTTTTCTTTAATTTAATTAGCCACCAAGAACTCTCCTCCGCCCACCGTATCACAGAGTCCCAGCGCTAATTAGTGGGATGGCGGTTCTCCATTTCAACGTTTATTTGCAAAATATTGCATTGTCAAAATCCCGTAAATACAAATTTTATGTTTGGTTTTCTGGATTTGTAAAATACATGATTTAATTTTTTTTTAGTCCAAGGACCAGTCATAGTTGGATTTTGGTGTCCGGGAGAATTTTGATGGAAACCAAAATACGAGATTCCTATTATGTTCGGAAATCCTGAGATTAGTCTCGTTTCGGAATCCTGTAAACCAAACATAAACTTTCTGCAAATAGATGTCAAAATACAATCCAATACAGCAAAATCCATGAAACCAAACATGCCCGCACTGGAGAATCATTTTTTCTTCTTCTTTTGATTTCTCTTCGATTTTCCTCTGTTACTTCAGTTTCAGCAACTGAAATTCACATTTAACAACTTTTTCGTGAAGAAAGAAATTGAAAACACCATGTCTTATTTGCGTATTCTTGATATTTGCGTTTTAGGTAGATTAGTTGTTAACCGACTGTTCTTTTTGTTACTGCTGCTAACTCCTCTTCTTATTTTGGCTTCAGCATCCAAGAGCTCTGAAATGAACATGCTGTGGCTTTCCGTCCTCGTGATGATATCGGTGGCCTCAATGGCTTGAAAATTTGCCCATGTGGATTCCCGCGCAGTAGAACGATCCATGTCACCATGTGATCCTTGAAGCCGACAAATTTTAGAACATCTTTTTTTCTTTAATAATATAAATGTTTCCGGCCATGTTGCCGACACGCCTGAGATAATTAGTGACACAATTAGATGGCTAGTATGTTACAGATTATAAGAAGGTTTGGATTTTTTGACCAAATAATTTTAGAGTTAAAATACAGTGTATTGGATTTAGTTTTGTTAAAGCTCTATCTCCGGCTGCTTTAATGCTTTTCCTAAGACTACATTTTAATATAGTTAAAAGTTCTAGTTTTCTTTTCACTCCATAAAGATCTACTATAATGCAGGTATCCATGCGTCTTTTTGTCTACATCATATTCCTCTAGAATCAGAAAGTGTACGGCAACTATTGAAGCAATTGTATTTGGTAACAAGCAAATTCCAGTATGCACATCGTAATGTGTTAAGAAACACATGAATAATTTCCAGCGTACAAATTACTTTTCAACACAAACAGTGAAGCACTTGGGGAAAATTGGGATTCAAGAATCCAATTAACCGTACATTGTTAGAAAAAAAACTATATACTTTTTGTAAGGCACATGTAATATACTCTAAGCATCTCTAATTGCATTGGTTCCAATGCGACGGTTGGCAAAGTTTGGAAGTTAGATTCAAAGGGTGTGAGGCCCTCTGTCCCTTATAATATGGTTGTGAAAAGACAACCCACTATGAGTAGTTAGTCTCTTTTGGGTAGTTACTATATGGCTCAAGTAATGGTAGCGTCTATCTTGGGTCTGTATGGGCGGTATTTTTTATATTGTTGGGTATGGATAATTATTTTCTACCTTGAGTGGTTATTCTCTACCATGGTGGTTATCAAGATAACCTATCAAAGGAGAATCGTATGGATGAGGTACAAGACTGTCACAACCATATATATTCTTGGCAAAAAAATCAAAATGGTACGTTTGGCCATTTTAATTCCTAGAATAGCACGTTCTTGAACTTAATTTCTAAAATGACACATTTTGGAGCAATGCGTCCTCACTGGAGACGCATTGCTCTCTCGCGGAGCAATGCGTCCAAACCGGGGACGCATTATCCCCACCGAAGGGCAATGCGTTCAGGGTCAGGACGCATTGCTCTGTGACAGAACAATGCATCTCGGAGCGAGACACATTGGTCCCACCGTAGAGCAATGCGTCCCGACGCTGGACACATTGCCCTGTTGTGGGGCCAATGAGTCCAGAGCTGGGACGCATTGCTCTCTCACATAGCAATACGTCCCACATGGGGACATATTGCTCTCTCACATAGAAATGTATCCCCATGCAGGACGTATTGCAGTTTTACAAAAATAAATTGCATTCATTATTATTCTTTCATACATATTGATTTGTATATTAACAACTTTGATTATTTTTTACATTTACTATTCGTTCACTTGTATTTGAATGTCTATAATATAGCAAATTATTATAAATTTGTTAATTTCAATAGCTCTGAACATGCATATGGGTTATAAAAGTGGTATTGCTACCCACACTAGTTGGTTCCTAATTGATTATATAAGAAGAAATTAATCTAAAAAATGAGATATCATTGGTCAAAACATGAACCAACTTGACAAGAAAATAATACACAACAGAACAATCTGATAGATCCAAAATGAACCAATATGATATCATAATATGATAGATCCACATACAAGTCAAATAAATACATGAACAAAGACATATATACAACACAATACAATATATGAAAAACTACGCACGTCCTCCATGCGCACGACGTCCTCCCCCACCTCCTTGTACATCTGGCTCCTGAGTACCGAAGTCATCTGGAGATGCCTCAACGGGGGATAACTGTGTAGCAGTAGGTTGACGAGGATCAGGGAAGTAATGAAAAGTTAGAGGTGGGGTGAGGGGTCTCTGAATACTAGGATGTGGGGCATCAGGAGGGGTGCATCCTGAGAAATTAAATGGAGTCGGTGAGTATGTGGTATAGGGTGGTGGTCGACTCTCATGAATAACTGGTGGTGGGAGTAGAGTGTATGGAACAGAAGAAGAACCTACTCCGTAGTAGGATGTCAGTGGAGGTGGGGTGATGTATGAAGAAAATGAACCAGCTCTTGAAAAGTATGGCCCTGTCGGTCCCCATGCCATGAACTGAGAAGTGGCAGTGAGAGTGGGCTCAGGAGCAGTAAGCACATGAGTAGGAGTAGGAGTAGGAGTAGGAGTAGGAGTAGGAGTTGGCTCAGGGGCTGTGGTATGAGTGGGTATGAGAACATACGAGCGAGCATACTTGGGAAGACTATCAAAATAAGTCCCCTGGATGCCATAGATGTCATCTCTGATATGTGCAGGGGCCTGCTGTAAAGCCACTCGGATCTGCACATGTGATTCCACCTGTTCAAACAAAGTATGTACAAATAATAAAGACCAATTACATATATTACAAATAATAAAGATAAATAATAACAATTTATAAAAGAAATATAAATGATACTCACAAATTGATGTTGACGATAACTTTGTGTGTAGTATGTAGTCAGAGGTTGAGCTGGAGGGGGCAGTACGTACTGGGGATGATACCATACGTAGTACACATGTGGACTGAAGACTGTCTCCACTGGTGGAGGGGGGACTAAGCTCTCACGTCTATTGTTCTACAGTTGCACCTCCCGCCTATAATGATGCAACCAATCCTCAGCCGCATGACCCCTCCCATCTATCCTACTAAGGTGTGATAACTCCAGAGTAGGTTGTACTTGAACAAATCCAAATTGTCCAAGTACTCTGTCAGGGAAGTGGCACTCTACTACTGTGTAGCACAGTAAAGACACTCGTGCCAACCAAATATCCCGACCCTCTCGACACAAGGCTGGAAGTCTCTCTAGAATATCAGCATTGTAAGGAGTTAACTGTATCTGTTATTCAAATAGATACAACATGTATCATTTAAAATGGAGTAAATTGCATAAAAAATACAACATATATCATACAATATGTTAGTATAAGTAAGTAAGTTATACCTGAGAGGGCAAAATCTGGTCAAATGCTGAATCATAAAACTAGATCGATCCTCTTATAGTATCACTCCTTTGAAAAAATATAGGCCACTTATTAAATTGACAAACTAAATTTAGATAAACGTTACAAAACGTATGGAAAAATGTATAAATAAATTGTGTAAATATTTACCTGTAACCCAAGGGAACACCTTCTAACCACTCCCCCGGTTCATAACCAGTGAACCTGGGCGTCCAATTCCTAACCTCTCCCAACACCACATCTGCAGTAGACATACACAACCAGATAGGTGGGTAGTTTTCCTAGAACTGGCAGTAGCCTTGTACAACTCCCTATACAAGTATGCTAGAGTTGTAGCACCCCAAGATAGAGTGCTACCACTTGCAAAGTCAGAAAGAAGCGGGAGGTATTGTACATGAACTCTGTCCCCAGTACTATCAGGAATAAGGTAACTACCTAAAAAGTATAGGAGATATGTTCTAGTATACCTTATCCTCATTTATATTTGTTGTTCTTCATCTCCCAAAGTGAAATCCATATCCCTAAAGGTCTCACACAACCATATCAAGGAGATATGCCCCTTAGACATCCCATGTTACAACCCCAATTTTTTGGGTTCCTTTGGTGAGAAATGTAATTTCTCCTAACAAAGATAAATGGGCAAATAATGATGTCTTGTGATTGAATGCATGTATTTCATTTAAAATAGCCTTGTTGGTTTATTTGTGGGCTTTATTGGCTATTGGGCCCAATAACAAGGAAAATTCAATTAATAAATGAATAATCGAGTTTTGAGAAAAGAAAGTGTAGAAACCTCTAGAAGGCAAACCCAAATAGGGATTTCGTGCCTCTTGGATTCCTTGGGTTCCAAGGAGTCCAAAGTTGCATAGTAAATGCAATAATAAAAGAAAAGATCAATTACATATTTCCTTATTAAGAAAGAAATTGAAAACAATGATAAAATGTGGAAAACAAGTGAAAACATGTGCAAATGAGTTATCCTTAGTGGAATTTCGTATCCCAGGGATTCCTAATGATAAAAGGAATACCGATGAGGAAAATAAAAGAGAAATAAAGAAGGATTCTCAAAAAGAGTTATTTTAATGAGAAATAAACAAGATAATGTGAAATATTGCATAAAGATGCATCTAGAAGGATAATAAGTATCCAATAAAAAGAATTTCGAAATAATAGAGTTTCTTGGGACCCAAGGAGTCCCAATAAAGAGGAAAGAAAGAGAAAATATCAAAATTGCAAAATAAGAGGATAATGTGATACATTATTAATGGATTTTGTGATAAGGATAGAAAGGAAGTATTTTTCTAATAAAAGAAAATATAAATTCGTGGCCAATGAATGAAAGGGCAAGTCTAATGAGATTAAGGGAGAGGAATTTCGAATTTCTAATATCCATATAAGAGAGAATAACTAAGGAGATAGTAAGAGAGAGAGATGGTTGCTTCACACCCAAGGAAAATATGTTTCCTTTCAAGTATAGGACTTGATTCCTCAAGGAGGCATGCCTTAGGGCTTTGTACTCACCCCTATATAAAGGGGAGACCCTTTGGTTTGAGTCCAGGAAAAATCCCATGATCCCTCTCTTGCTTCTTCTTCTTCTTCATGATTCTTTGCATCCAAATCCTAGCATAGAGGGTAGCTTGAACCCTGAAGCAACGCGAAGCGGTGGATGGTCATGATGGGAGTAGGATGGCCCACGCAGCTAGAGAAAGGCCTGGCCGACATCCTCATTCTCTAACCCAGGCACTGCAGCTGTAACTTGGTTGCATGAATGGCAGCAAGTCACGGGCTTAGTGCACACAAGACCGGTCCATCTGGCTGCAGCCAAGTAGCGCCACAGGTGCGCAAGGCGGTGGCAGACCTAGGGAGGCCATCAGCAAGGAGTTTCGTGCTTTGAGAGGATGGAGGCGGACCCCCAAATTACAGTACGACAGCCATGTGTTGCAGGTCGCGCAGCCTGAGATGACTGTCCTAGCCACGAACGGTGGGCACCCCTGCGTGCGTGAGGGCAGGTCGGAGCTAGGGAAGGCTCTCCTGGTGGCCGGCGAGGCCTAGGGACGGGCGGCAGAGCCGAGCCGCTTCTTGCTGCGGACGCAGCTAGGGTATCGGGAGGAAGAAGAAAGGGAAAGGCCGATTGGACGCTTTTGCCCCTCCGCGGGTTGTAGAATATTCGACTTAACTAAGGGCAAGAAGGTCAATTCAAAATGTTTCCAAAGCGAGCTCTTTGCATGGGAGTTGGTGACGTGGCACAATCTCATTGGTTGTGGTAAGTAACTTTGCAAAAATCATATCTCCTAAACCGTAGCTCGGATAAATACAAATAATATATGTATTTTGATCAGGAGAATGAGAGGAATCCAATAAAAATGATATTAAAGATTGATTTCGTTCCTAATTGCAAAAGTACTATAAGTTGATGAAAAGTGCATTAAAGTTGAGTTAAAAACCCTATTTGTGATTAAAGGTTGAATCTAGAATGCTTAATGGGTTAATTGAAGTGTTAATAACATGTTGAATGATAATGTTGGATTCAAACCTGATCTAGATGTAGAATTGCATGATTTAGGGTTTTACCTCATATGAGAATGATTAAATAATTTAGAAACCCTAATTTAGGGTAAAAGTGGATAAAATCATATTTAATTTGAAAATGTGAAAATATGATTGTTAAATGATAGTTCTAAGTTATTTGTATATGAAAGTCCTTAATTCTGGATAAATACCCTAAAAGTAGTAATTAGGGTCTTTTCATGAACAAAAGGTAGAAATGATGGCAAAACGAGTTCATATGCTAATTAGACCCTAATGAACTTTGAATTAATGATAGATGCACATAATGATCTTGTCATGAATTAAAAAGGGATAAAAATAGTAGATTTAATATAAAAGAAGTTTAATGAAATTGATTGATGATTAATGTGCCTTTAAATATGGAAATAGGGTTATATGTTGTTGAGATAACCTTAATACTGAAGAATAGATAAGATAACTAGGGTTTTCGAGTAATGGCATAAAATTAGGGTTTAAAATGGTAAAATATGAAGGGAAACCCTAATTGAAAAACGAAACCCTAAAATAGATACAGAAACCCTAGAAAGTGAATCCAAGTCAATTAAGTAGGTTCTTGATAAAGTGTGTAATAAATAGAGTACATATTCTTTTCAGGAATTATGTGGTTGTTGAATTACTTGTATTGCATGCTTGGTTGGATTTTCTTAATGCTTCTGAAATCATCAAATCAGGTATGTGGTTACGCTTATGAATATATCGAGTTAGTTTCCGAGATTTACTGAAGTTTTCATCGATGAGATGAATTAATTGTTGGATGATTTTAATTCATGCAAACTATAATGTGGCTATGACTATCACATAAGACATGTGCCTACTAGCTCAGATCCTGGTCCCCTCTATGGCTTAATAATTGACTTAGTAAATAGCTACCAATGGAGTAGGCCCATCAGGTCATTAGATGACTTAGTAAATGGCTACCAATGGGGTAGGACCATCAAGTCATCATGAGTTAGATATTGGGCTACCTGCAGGTAGTGCCATGCGACTCTATTACCCTAGGTATTGGCTACCTGTAAGGTAGGTCCATGGGGGTAAAAAGCTACCTAAAGAGAGGTAGCATACAAGGGATAGCACAGAGTTAGGGGATATGTAAGGATGGAGTAGTATGGCTTAAAACGTAATCTTGGTTGTTAAATGATTAATTGAATGATTACGTTGTTACCATATTTGCATGATTATTGTTTCCCCCACATACCAGCTTCGGCTGACCGACGTTTTGTTTGTCGGCGTTTTAGGTACAATGAAAAGAATAAATAGTCAAGTGGCATATGTGGCACTAAATGAGCATTAAAGTGCAAAGGAGGATTAGATAGATAAGTATATGTGTGGATAGAAGTTTTGAAATCCCAGTTTTAAGAGGTATGCAAAAGTTTTGATTTTTCTCCATATTTCAGTATAGTTGGTAGAATTTAATAATTGTTAATGATTATTTGTCAAACCTTGATCTGGGTTATTGGTTAACGGCTCTGTCCTTCCGGTCTCCCTTAATTGGGGGTTACCGGGAGGCAGGGTCGTAACATTTGGTATCAGAGCATAGGTTCCTCAATTAATCTTTAATAATTATTAAATTTTACAAATTCTATAGAACCCAAGGGAGTTATTAGAGGATTATCTGAAAGATTGAGGTGTCTAGAAAAGGATCACGTCCGGGGGCTGGCAATATTTTCCTCTGCACCGCTAGTCGAAATACGAGGACTCCCGGATCTGTGTGACTGCCTGGCCAAAGTCTTAGGGTATGAATCGAAATAAGATACCTTTAGAACTCTCTCATCTTGTTCATCCCTTCTCAACTCAAATTCTATTAAGGACCTTAAGGATTAGGGTTTTCTCTCTTCTCCTCACCCTCTTGAGGTATGGGTAAGGTTGATAAGGATTAAGGAATCCTCCACCAAATTAATAAAAAGCATGTAAATAAGATTTCATGGACATAAGCTTAATAGAGTAAGCGTAAAAGGAATAGATACATGCTTAGGTCGTATGAAACTAGTTGTCATTGCCCTCAGGAGAGACCTGAGGATAGACCTCCTTGGTAGGAGGATGAGTAGAGAGAGTCAGTCTTGGAGGTAGAGACCTCCATTAAAAGTAGATACCTAGAACATCCTTTGAGGATGATGTTAACCCTAACCCAAAGTGGAGGTTAGAGAGAGAGATGGCATGATGAGTTAGATGTCATGGTTGACTGAGTGTTTGGTTGGACATGCCTTTGAGATGCCAAAAAAGGGTAGATGACCTAGTACCTTTGGCGACCAACCCTGGAGAGGGTCGTGATGCTAGAGAGAAGGATAGATCCTTCATAGATGAGGTTAGAAGAGAACCTATAGTTACCCTATGGGCTTAGGCAAGTAGGGTATAGTTTGATGAAATCCTTGTTAAGAGATCATGATGGATGGCTTATGAAAGGGGTATGGATGCTCTTAAGCCAAACATGAGTTGAGCATAGGATTCAACCACATAGGGGTATGCTTGTAAGCATGAGCCTTCATAGAGAAAGAACCTCTAGTAAGTATGGTTGGAGGTGGAATTAGCTCAAGAGAGAGGAAGCAACACCCCAACAGGGAGGTTGGAAGCCTAAAACCCCAAAACTTGAGGAATAGTGGGGAGTCGAGAATGATGCGACCTAAGTGGATGATAGTGGTTGCCTTATGCTTGATCCCTGGAGGCTGATGATATCTTGGTTGCCTTTAGAGGAACCAAACCCTAGTGAGAGGACGATGCTTCTAGTACCCAGGGTATAAGTGGTTACCTGTTGGATGAGATAAAGAGTGCCTTAGACCCTGAGGAGGTTTAAGTACCCTGTTGTGACGTTTTATGCCTAATTGAATGTCCTTGAGGAGGACTCAACTCTGAGGTGTTGCTCATATAAAAGGATCATGGGAGTACATGGCATACCTTGGACATGATTGATTCGTGGTTAAGAGATTGAGCATGTAGTTGGATATCCAAAGGTGAACCTAGGGTTCCTAGGCCTAAGAAGGGAAGTGGTGTACCTAATGCTCATGATGAGAGTTGAGTTCCTGTAGTTTCAAGCATGGTACTCCTCATGTATAGAGGAAAAAGGGAAACCCATTAAGTTTAAGGTATGTTTGATGAACCCCTCCCGACAAAGTTGGTCTTATGTTGAGGATGAGTATAAGTGTGACCTAGCATGGGTTGGTAAGTGTCTTCTTGTGCCTTAGTAGCTTGCTAGGATTAAGCATGCTCATGTGAATATAGACCCTAAGGATGTTTGTGACCTTGTTGTCAAGAGTTGTAGTTTCCTCCCATCCTGGGAGAGGGACCCTTTTGTAGGGTGTATACCAGTTTTGTAACCTAGAGAGGTTTCATAGGATCTTGAGAAGCTAAGTGAAGAGTACATGGCATGAGAATGAACCTATAGACCCATAGATAACCATCTCTATGTGCATGTGGATGTGTTACCATGGAGGTAACCGGTATGGGGCTCGACCAAGGTAGGCAGGACGCCATGACCCTTATGAAAGGATGAAAGTCAGCCTGTGAATGTAGGAAGAGAGATGATGAATGATTGGGTAAGGTTCTATGTTGGACATGTACTATGATATAATCCTAAGTCTATCCTAGTGTCAGGTAGGGGTAAGACTGATGGAAGTAGGAGTTGCCTAATTCCCCAGTTGCACAAGACCATAGGGTCGGGAGGTAACAGCTATCATTGTCTGAGGGCCATGGGTTAGGAGATTGATCACCTTCATGAACTCATGGGACCCAAAAGGTAGATGAGTAGGGCACTCTCTTGATGCATGAGGGAAGAGGGATGACCCCAAAAGTGTCGGCACCCTACAGACCTAGAGGAGATGACCAAGGATTGTGAGGTGACCCAAGTAGGTTAGAAACCAGTTTTCCATGAAACTAACTTTGATATCAAGATGACTGAGAAGTAGAGACATAAGTTGCACGTTTCAACTTAGTTTTAAAGGTGTACTGGCAAGGTGGGATGTACCATCTCTACTCCTGGAATGGGAAGAACTATGTATTTGGACGGCTGCCAAATACTTATTTCTTCTTGTTATGGGAGGGAGAGATATGACAGTACGCATGCCATACACCAAGGATAAAGATGAGGTAAGTTGGAACGTTGCTACAAGATATGAGGATAGAGATGATAACATACCTTTGTGGAGGGAATAATACAGGGATGGTTTGCAAACACTAAGATAGATAAGGTAGTCATCTTATAAGGATGTTTTTAGCATGAGCTATGTGGATTTTGCAAGTGCTACAAGGTTGAGTTTGATCACCATTAGTATGAGCTCAGAGTTTCTTAATGAATACAAACTTAGAGTTCGAGATGAGATGATAAGTATAATACATGGAGGTGTATGTCCTCAACAATACCTAAGGCTAAGAAGTGGTAATGAATGCTCTGGTTGAGATATAGCTGCCTAGTTTAGCTGGAAGCTAGAAGAAGTTGAGGTTTCTAGGCTAACCTTAAGTCGAGAAAATTAGATAAGTTTGGCTAACCCTCAGACCTACGAGATATGTTGAACACGATTAGGGGTCGTTTGGATAGCCATCCTAGTCCTTGATGAGGTAAAAGGATGGTTGTAGAACCCTGGATACCCTTCTTTGGATAGGAAGGTAGTAAAACCCTAATGAGAGTGGTTTAGGGTTTCCGAGGTATCGATCTTAAGGAATCATGACATACCGGAGATAATGGTTTTAAGATCACCAAACACCGCGATACTATAAAGATAGTACGTGATAGTAGTACTTTGGCTGCTTGATGTGAGGTTGCATGTAGCATGTGGCCATGCAAGCCAGAAGGTGAAGGACAAACACCAGTAACCCAATACATGGATTTATAGTATAAAGAGTTCCCGAGGGGGAATAGGAGTTCATCACTATGGATGTTGTGAGTCTCCCCTAGACCAAGGAAGGTCAAGATGCAATATGGGTTATGGTAGGTCGCCTTACCTAGATGACATGAGAAAGAAGGAGTACTTTTAAGAGACAGGTTTTGTTGAACTACATAAGAGAAAGAGAGATGATTCAACTACGCCATGAGGTAAGTTCAAAAGTTCTTGAGTATGACCAAGGATCACTTCCATGAGGTGGAAGTGGGTACATGAAGAACTCGATTATAGTACAGTTTATCACCCCATACTAATGGACGGTATGATCCAGACTAGAGGGTCTGATGAGAGCATGTGTGCTCACTCAGGGTGATACATAGAGACAGTTCTTAAGATGTGATGTTAGCCACCATAGCCTTTATCGGGATGCAAGAAGTCTTATAGAGAGGTTGTGTCGGTCGCCACTTCATTATGATGATGTTGGTGAAGAGGGCTCGCGAAGGTCATAAAAGAACCACAGTGTGTGAAGATGAAGTCACTTGATCGTGAAATGGCTGAGAGAGAGCCCAGTGGTGACATGAGTCACAAGTTGATGCAAAGCAGACTGACATGCAGTTCACTATGGGAGAATATGTGATGTGAAAATCTGACCCCTCTAAGCTATAGCTGAGAAAGCTAAGTCCTCGATATATGGGTCCATTTGAGATGGATTGGTGGAGATGGTTGTGTAACCTTACCCCTCAGGATAAAATGATGTGTTGCATGAGTCTGATCTAGAGCACTATGTGAGGTACCCAAGCCAGGTGCTGAGCCCTGAACCTATTCAGCTTTTGAAAGGTTGAAAAGTCCTGAGTCACCTATGAGGGTACGATATACCAAGGTAAGAAAGAACTCAGATGGAAGAAAATGAGATAATGAAGGTTCTTGGGAAGCACCATGGAAAAGGGTGAAGCCACATGGGAGCCATGATGGACATGTGATAGGCTTATCCTATTTGATTGCTTGCTTGATGGAATTTTGAGGGCAAAATTCCTATAAGAGGGGAAGGATGTTACAACCCCAATTTTTTGGCTTCCTTTGGTGAGAAATGTAATTTCTCATAACAAAGATAAATGGGCAAATAATGATGTCTTGTGATTGAATGCATGTATTTCATTTAAAATAGCCTTGTTGGTTTATTTGTGGGCTTTATTGGCTATTGGGCCCAATAACAAGGAAAATTCAATTAATAAATGAATAATCGAGTTTTGAGAAAAGAAAGTGTGGAAACCTCTAGAAGGCAAACCAAAATAGGGATTTCGTGCCTCTTGGATTCCTTGGGATCCAAGGAGTCCAAAGTTGCATAGTAAATGCAATAATAAAAGAAAAGATCAATTACATATTTCTTTATTAAGAAAGAAATTGAAAACAATGATAAAATGTGGAAAACAAGTGAAAAGAGGTGCAAATGAGTTATCCTTAGTGGAATTTTGTATCCCAAGGATTCCTAATGATAAAAGGAATACCGATGAGGAAAATAAAAGAGAAATAAAGAAGGATTCTCAAAAAGAGTTATTTTAATGAGAAATAAATAAGATAATGTGAAATAATACATAAAGATGCATCTAGAAGGATAATAAGTATCCAATAAAAAGAATTTCGAAATAGTAGAGTTTATTGGGACCCAAGGAGTCCCAATAAAGAGGAAAGAAAGAGAAAATATCAAAATTGCAAAATAAGAGGATAATGTGATACATTATTAATGGATTTTGTGATAAGGATAGAAAGGAAGTATTTTTCTAATGAAAGAAAATATAAATTTGTGGCCAATGAATTAAAGGGCAAGTCTAATGAGATTAAGGGAGAGGAATTTCGAATTTCTAATATCCATATAGAAGAGAATAACTAAGGAGATAATAAAGAGAGAGAGATGGTTGCTTCACACCCAAGGAAAATATGTTTCCTTTCAAGTATAGGACTTGATTCCTCAAGGAGGCACGCCTTAGGGCTTTGTACTCACCCCTATATAAAGGGGAGACCCTTTGGTTTGAGTCCAGGAAAAATCCCACGATCCCTCTCTTGCTTCTTCTTCTTCTTCATGATTCTTTGCATCTAAACCCTAGCATAGAGGGTAGCTTGAACCCTGAAGCAACGTGAAGCGGTGGATGGTCACGATGGGAGTAGGATGGCCCACACAGCTAGAGAAAGGCCTGGCCGACATCCTCATGCTCTAACCCAGGCACTGCAGCTGCAACTTGGCTACATGAATGGCCGCAAGTCACGAGCTTAGTGCACACAAGACCGGTCCACCTGGCTGCAGCCAAGTAGCGCCACAGGTGCGCAAGGCGGTGGCGGACCTAGGGAGGCCATCAGCAAGGAGTTTCGTGCTTCGAGAGGATGGAGGCGGACCCCCGAACTGCAGTACGGCAGCCATGTGTTGCAGGTCGCGCAGCCTGAGATGACCGCCCTAGCCACGAACGGTGGGCACCCCTGCGTGCGTGATGGCAGGTCGGAGCTAGGGAAGGCTCTCCTTGTGGCCGGCGAGGCCTGGGGACGGGTGGCAGAGCCGAGCCGCTTCTTGCTGCAGCCACAACTAGGGTATCGGGAGGAAGAAGAAAGGGAAAGGTCGATTGGACGCTTTTGCCCCTCTGGGGGCTGTAGAAGATTCGACTTAACCGAGGGCAAGAAGGTCAATTTGAAATGTTTCCAAAGCGAGCTCTTTGCATGGGAGTTGGTGACGTGGCACAATCTCATTGGTTGTGGTAAGTAACTTTGCAAAAATCATATGTCCTAAACCGTAGCTCGGATAAATACAAATAATATATGTATTTTGATCAGGAGAACGAGAGGAATCCAATAAAAATGATATTCAATATTGATTTCGTTACTAATTGCAAAAGTACTATAAGTTGATGAAAAGTGCATTAAAGTTGAGTTAAAAACTCTATTTGTGATTAAAGGTTGAATCTAGAATGCTTAATGGGTTAATTGAAGTGTTAATAACCTGTTGAATGACAATGTTGGATTCAAACCTGATCTAGATGTAGAAGTGCATGATTTAGGGTTTTACCTCATATGAGAATGATTAAATAATTTAGAAACCCTAATTTAGGGTAAAAGTGGATAAAATCATATTTAATTTGAAAATGTGAAAATATGATTGTTAAATGATAGTTCTAAGTTATTTGTATATGAAAGTCCTTAATTATGGATAAATACCCTAGAAGTAGTAATTAGGGTCTTTTCATGAATAAAAGGTAGAAATGATGGCAAAACGAGTTCATATGTTAATTAGACCCTAATGAACTTTGAATTAATGATAGATGCACATAATGATCTTGTCACGAATTAAAAAGGGATAAAAATAGTAGATTTAATGTAAAAGAAGTTTAATGAAATTGATTGATGATTAATGTGCCTTTAAATATGGAAATAGGGTTATATGTTGTTGAGATAACCTTAATACTGAAGAATAGATAAGATAACTAGGGTTTTCGAGTAATGGCATAAAATTAGTGTTTAACATGGTAAAAGATGAAGGGAAACCCTAATTGCAAAACAAAACCATAAAATGGATACAGAAACCCTAGAAAGTGAATCGAAGTCAATTAAGTAGGTTCTTGATAAAGTGTGTAATAAATAGAGTACATATTCTTTTCAGGAATTATGTGGTTGTTGAATTACTTGTATTGCATGCTTGGTTGGATTTTCTTAATGCTTCTGAAATCATCAAATCAGGTATGTGGTTATGCTTATGAATATATCGAGTTAGTTTCCGAGATTTACCGAAATTTTCATCGATGACATGAATTAATTGTAGGATGATTTTAATTCATGCAAACTATAATGTGGCTATGACTATCACATAAGACATGTGCCTACTAGCTCAGATCCTGGTCCCCTCTGTGGCTTAATAATTGACCTAGTAAATGGCTACCAATGGAGTAGGCCCATCAGGTCATTAGATGACTTAGTAAATGGCTACCAATGGGGTAGGACCATCAAGTCATCATGAGTTAGATATTGAGCTACATGCGGGTAGTGCCATGCGACTCTATTACCCTAGGTATTGGCTACTTGTAAGGTAGGTCCATGGGGGTAAAAAGCTACCTAAAGAGAGGTAGCATACAAGGGATAGCACAGAGTTAGGGGATAGGTAAGGATGGAGTAGTATGGCTTAAAACGTAATATTGGTTGTTAAATGGTTAATTGAATGATTACGTTGTTACCATATTTGCATGATTATTGTTTCCCCCACATACCAGCTTTGACTGACCGACGTTTTGTTTGTCGGCGTTTTAGGTACAATGAAAAGAACAAACAGTAAAGTGGCATATGTGGTACTAAATGAGCATTAAAGTGCAAAGGAGGATTAGATAGATTAGTATCTATGTGGATAGAAATTTTGAAATCCAAATTTTAAGAGGTATGCAAAAGTTTTTATTTTTCTCCATATTTTAGTATAGTTGGTAGAATTTAATAATTGTTAATGATTATTTGTCGAACCTTGATCTGGGTTATTGGTTAACGGCTCTGTCCTTTCGGTCTCCCTTAATTGGGGGTTACCGAGAGGTGGGGTCGTAACATCCCATCTGAAGCATCTCCTAAGAAACTCTCACAAAGGTGAGACCATGAAGAAAATTGCCCCTCATCTATGCCTAAAGGATATGAAGCTATAACCGGTGGCCCATCAATCCTAAGGCCTAAAAGAACTGCAACATCCTGAAGGGTTACACTCATCTCAAAAGGAGGAAACCTAAAAGTATTGCTATAGTTGTCCCACCGGTTAACTAAGGCAGTGATTAAATTGGGATCAAGGTGGATAGGTCATAGCCTATGAACAAGCCCAAAACTAGGCAAAGAAATATTTTCCAAAATACCTGGGTCAGTAATAGGTCACTGTGACAACATGAAGTGGTGCTGGAAGAGTCGGAAGGATGTTTGTCTAGGATCCATATCTATGAAAAATGCAAATATTACATTAAATGAAAAGTACAAATATTACATTAAATGAAAAGTGCAAATATTGTACAACATATAAGTTTGTCAATATTCTTCATTAGATAAGATGAAATTAATTCAAATACATGAACTATCAAACAATATTAAAATACAACATGAACTACTAAAAGAGAAATATTACAATATATTAGTTACTGCATTTGATTCACTATCTCATCTAGAGGTTCATAAAATGGCCACATTTGATGTACAACTCGATGTATCTCTAGATGTGATACAGCTAATTGGTTTTTAACTTGTGCATTGATTGTCATTGCTTTTTGTTTTGTGTGATCCCAATACCAACCAGGTAGCTCACGAAGTTCTTCATACATGTGAAACATTTGCTTTAAAAATTTCCAATGAAATTTTGCTTGTTCTTTTGTCACTTTAAAGCCTAGCTTGTTGTACAACAAATCTGGTACGTCGTTCCAGTCATCATCCAATAGAGTTTTATGAGCCATTTTCCCATGTAGGCACTTTGTTTGGATTAAATCTACGAACATGTGAAATGTCCATGTCCTTCGATGAGCCATCTATAAAAAATAACAAATAATAATTTACTAATAAGAGTTCTAAATTAGTTAAATTTAATCCATTATAAATTCATTCTTATCAATAATTTAATAATTAATTAGTGAAATTGCAAACATTACATGACTTGAAAAAACTAAAATTACAAACATTACATGACCAGACATCATATTACATTAGGACAAGTGCGTATATTATGGCCCCTTCTGCCACACTTATGATAATGATATGTATATTGATTTGGATCAACATCCATAGTTGAAGGCCTTCTTTTTTTCTTTGGTCTTCCAGCGTGCCTTAGTTTCCTTGGGGGTAATAAGGGATAAATACTTCTGCTTTCATCAAATTGAGGCCAATACCTCTTGTCGGGAATACCACAAAATTCAATTATGTATGCATTTAAATAAGCATCATTTGTGAAATATGGGCTCACAAGTGCATCAATAGCATAATTGACAAATCTTGCAGCTATCCAAACATGAGAACATGGAAAATGCCATTGTTGTGGAAAACCACAACTGCATTCACTTGCACCACTTGGACGCACTATGATTTGAAATTTATGTCTGTCCATGTCATCAACAAGCCATTCATCATTGTTCACGCGGATGTTTACTGATAGTTTTTCTGCATCATGTGATACATTGAAAAACTTATCATGAAACCTAAAGGGACATTTATGTCCCTTTTGTGCACGACTATATGCTTCATTACGCCTCTCCAACCACATTGAAGCAGAGTGATAGTATGTGGCAACAATTAGTGCATGTATTGATAAACCTCTAACACCTTTTAAGACTCCATTTAACCCTTCAAAATGATTGCTAGTCAATGACCCATACATGTAACCTCTGTCATATGTGAGAGACCACTGTACTGGATTTTGGGCTATCAAATACTCCTTAGTCGTTGGTTCCATGGTTTCTATATCAGCCATTAGATGATCAAATTCAAGTCTATCAGTTGTTGATACCACTTTCCACAAAAGTTCCTTCAACTCCTGTGACTTGAACTTTTGCTAGAAGTTCTCACATAGATGTCGAAGACAATAGCGATGTTGAGCCCAGTTAAATTGTGACCTAAGTGCTGGAAAAATTCCACTCATTCGATCAGAAATAATACACATATTTGTACGTCGTGGAATGATTGGAATACAAGTTTGTAGAGAACCAAAGAACCACTCACATGAGTCCTTGTTTTCTGCCTCAACAATAGTAAAAGAAAGTGGAAATAGACCATTATCAGCATCTATGCCACATGCAATGAGAAGTGTGCCAAACTATTTTCCTGTTAGAAATGTGACATCAACAGTAAGAATAGGCATGCAATAGGTCCCACCCCTCACAGCAGGACCAAAATGCCCATAACACCCTCTTGAATCTACGAGTGCTTTCAGTTTGAAGGGTATAATCATCCACAAGGTGGGAATATACAGTTTGTGGAATATATTCTGACAGAGAAATCAAGAACGACAACAAAGTATGATATGATGATTCCCAGTCTCCAAATATTTTATAGACAACCTTCCTCCTCGCTAGAAATGCCTTCTTGTAAGATATATGGAGCCTTTGTTCCGCATTCCCCCTGTCACGAATTTCTCGCGTGGACATATCCAATCGTGATACTAGTATTTGCATTATCATACGAGCAATATAAAATGATGTGACTTGGTGATGGTCCTACTTCAGAACAGTTAGTTGACAATTGTGGCTTGTACTATAACGTTTTACCTTCCACATGCCACCTGCTCTTTTGGACTGGCAACCGGTCAAACTCCAAAGACATCGTTGGTCATGCATACAAACAAATTTAAGATGACAATTATTTGAGCATTGTGTACGATATTGGACATTCTTTTGTACTGATCATTTTTGGATCGTCTCAACCATTACAACTTTGGATGCAAATAAAGCACCCTCATATATTTCAGTGCTGGAAGGGTTGTAATTGAGATGGAATTCCTGATTAAAATCTTCAACCCATTCTTCATCTTGAAAATCTTCATAGTTGGTATCAATGTGTTCATGTCGGGGCCGTTCTTTATCAAATATAGATGGAACGAAACTCAATGTTGTAATAGAGTCAGGGAATGGATGTTCATGATCATCATCAGTTTCAGTCAATGACTCACTATCATGATCACCTTCCTGATCACTATCATTATCACCTTCTTGATCACTATCATTTTCACCTTCATGTTCTCCCTCCTCAACCTCAACACCAATATTCTCAATAGTAAGATTTTGAGAGAATTTAGGTGGTTGATTTCATTCAGCAGTTACATTACTGTTACATGGTTGGGATTCAAATTGATTCAACAGACTAATAAAACTAGAATGTTGGTGGAAAGATATTTTTTTAAGAAACACATCAATATAGGCATCAGATGAAAGTGAGAACAAGGTTCTGTATGCATCATCATCATCAACTTGTATGAGCATATGATCTTTCCAGGGAAAAGATAGGATATATTGATAGAGAAGTGGTTGAGATTGATGTCAAGTATTGTATGGATATATGATTTTTGTTCGGATAGGATATTGATAAGTGAAGTATTTATGGGTCTAACAGATCGACTAGAATAAGACCCATCAGAGAGAAATTGACCATCATATCGAAGCTTAACAATTCGTGAATGTGAACTAGATGCCATGTTCCTATCATTGTAAAAAATAATTCAGATTTTAGAATAGTAAATTAACTTTGGAACAATAATTAATATTGTAGAACATGAATTAATATTTTAGAGCACGAATTAATATTTTCGAACATTGACATCATTTTTAGAAGAGTAGTTAAGATTTTAGAACAATAATTTTGAATTTGGAATTAAATTTGGAACAATATTTTTTCTATAACATTAATATTTTAGAACATATATTTTGGAATTTAGAATTAAATTTGGAACAATATTTTTTCTATAACATTAATATTTTAGAACAATAATTTTGGAATTTAGAATTAAATTTGGAACAATATTTTTTTCTATAACATTAACATTTTAGAACAATAATTTTGGAATTTGGAACAATAATTTTTTGAACAGTAATTAACCTTCAAGTGTCTTTTTCTATAACATTATTTTAGTAATGTGGAATTCAATAGTACCAATAAAATTATTTTATTTTTAAATATTGCATAGGAATTTTAGGTCCAAAATTTTTAATCTAAACATATAGTAGAAAAAATACCTCAAATGGCGAGATCTCCCTTGCAATCAAAATATCGAAGAAGAGAAAGAAGAGAAGCAGAATCCTGGCCAGACAGTGAAAGAAGAAGAGAAGAAGTCAAAATCACCTCAAAGCAATAGAAATTCGAGCAGAGAACTCCAGAGCAGTGGGAGTAGAAGAGAAGTTGAAGTGAATGATGAATGGTGTGGGTTTGGGGGGCTGATCTCGGCTCCTTTATATAGAGGAGCAATGCGTCCCGGTTGGGGGCGCATTGCCCCCACGTGACCCCGAGTTGTGGCCCCCCAACGACAACATAGTCGTTGGGTTGCAACAGTCGGATGTTGTGTGGCAGCAATGCGTCCTCAGTCGAGACGCATTGTCTAAAGAGCCGTTGGGACGTCTCGGTGCGGGACGAATTGGTCCCACTGCAGGGCAATGTGTCTTGACTGCGGACACATTGGCCCCACCGAAGGGCAATGCGTCCCAAGTCAGGACACATTGCCCTGCGGTGGGACCAATACGTCCCGCCTCGGGACACATTGTTCTCTCACAGAGTAATGCGTCCTGACCCGGAACACATTTTCCTTCGTTGGGGCCAATGCGTCTACAGTCATGACGTGTTGCTCCAAAAAATGTGCCATTTTAGAAATTAAGTTCGAAAACGTGCTATTCTGGGAATTAAAATGGCCAAATGTGCCATTTTAGTTTTTTTACCTATATTCTTTTACCATTTAAAGATAAAAAAGGCAAGAAAATAGAGATTTAAGGAAAATTAGTAAAGGAAGGTTTGGCGGACAGGATATGAAGGAACATACGTGGGAGTTGCGGAATGAAGGATCTCGAGATCGTACATGTACGAAGGATTACACGTTGTAATATACGTGGGAGTTGCGGAATGAAGGAACATACGTGGGAGTTCAGAAACTAATGCTTTGTTCGGTAACGCGTCGGAGACTGGTCGGTAGATATCTGAAAATGCGGGCAGGCGCAAAAAAGGCACGGGCAGGTTAAAAACAAGGCTTCCCTAACACCGGTTGAAATAACCGGTTCACGATCCCGGCTGCAGATACAGTTTCCTTTGTTATTTGAGTAACCAGTGGCGATTGAAACCAGTAAGCCTTTTTTTGACGCAGTAGAAAGCGTATGTTTCTGACGTGTTGCCGAACGATGTTTAAGGATCTGTTTGGCATTCGTCGTTGTAATTAGACTTGTCTGGGTCAAAATCTGAAGACGCTTATGGGTCGACCCGTTTAAGTTGAATTTAGATTGAGAAATTTGTCACTCGTTGAAAATCATCCAGACTCAACTTATCCGTTTATTTAGCGGGTTTCACAAGTGACCGACGGGCATTCACGGGTGAACCAGTTAACTGAAACAAGTATATTTATACTAATTATATGCATACATCTAGAAAGATGATACTTGTTTCATACAAGTTAGCTCTTTACTTTTTACCAACAACAAATGTATTCTCTTTATTTTGTATTTGCAATAGGCAATAACAAGTATTTATAATATTAAAAATATATAATGTTACATGGCAAAATTATGTGTTGACTTTTGTGATATATATCTATAAAAACTACACCAATTTTTCTATTTTACTTCAGCATACAACAACTAGCATTTATTATTTCTTTAAGTTTGCATGAACATATATCGATATCTAATCGAATGGTTTAATGTCAAATATAGTAGTTGGTTGGTTCCTTTGTACTATATTTGACATAAAAATAATAGTTACAAACTCTTTTAAATGTTATTTTTAGTATTAAGAAAAGAAACTAGCAACTTATTGTTGATTGAACACATTTTATATGGACACCCGTGGGCAACCCGTAACCCGCCGGGTAGGATTTGGGTGTGTTTTTCTTCCACCCTTTTAGAAGTGTATCTTTTTGACCTACACCCGTAACGACTCAATTCAAACCCAACCCATCCACCCATTTAAGATCATATGCTTATCCGTGGAGAAAGTTGATAAAAATTTTGGTAGTTCGCTGCAGAGCCGCACATACGCCCGCTAGTGAGTAACTTTGCAATCCACTGTATATGGCGTGCTTCTATTAGCATAACTATCGAATCAAATACATATAGATCAGTTTATTATTGATCTAGGCTACTTTTGATACGTTAACTATCGGATTTTAAGAGTTCTCAGTCAAACGGCCTCTAAATATTCTTCTCAACCCAGGGGTGACTACATGGCCGTTGCAGACATTTAGAGACCCCAGGGCGAAGATAAAAAATGGGCCATATGTATATTCTTATTTAACAAATTTCATAAACACAAGTTTAGTCATAATTGTCAAATTTTTCATATAAAAAACAGACTATGTTCTTACAAATCAAATGAAAAAGAACGTAAAAGTTAAATATAAATATCTCCTTATCATGCTTCACTCGTATAAAATGACTTCTTCGAGTCTTTTTAGATGCAAAATCTTGAATAACAGTGTCAACATTAATATTTCCCAACATATCATTCTCAATACATAGCATTGCCAAACCGTTCCATCTTTCTTGAGACATTGATGATCTAAGGTAGTTTTTCAACAACTTTAACTTGAAAAAACTCTTTTCTCCAGACGCTACTGTCACTGGCATTGTCAACAAAATACGATAAGCAATTGAAATATGAGGGAAACAATCTACATCTTTCACAAATTCAAGAACTTCAATAGCTAACTTTTGCTCTTCTGGCAAACTCACCTGCAATACTTTCAACTCGGAAAAAAGTCATCCAAGTTTATGTCTGATGAACTTTTATGAGAAAAAGTAGCATGAAACTTAGTGCAACATGCCTTTAGGGTGACTTCATCCAACTGAATGTGTCGAACATGATCTTGCATTACCAAATCAAATTCTACTAACATTTCAATTATCCCCAAAAAGTTCCATTGCTATCTTGGAAAACTTTGTCATTTGATCCTCAAAAAGCCAAATTACATTTAACAAGACACTTAACGACATACACTATTCTTAATAAAACTTGTCTCCAACACTCTTTCTCCTTTAAAATTTCTTTCTACAATTCTTTATCAACAGTTTGCTCATTGCTAAATCTTGCTTTTAATTCATGCCAAGTGCTCATATTAGTGAGATGCTCGATGCTATTCTCATACTCTTTGAGTCTTTCACTAACATATTTCCAGTCTTTGAACCCATTATGAGCTAGTGTATTTTTATTGTTCTTAGACTTGAACAACTTACAGTAAAAACAATAAATTTTATCAACATGTTTTGAGTAAACTAGCCACTTCCTATCACGAGTCTCTCCATTGCTCAATTTTCGAGAATAATAAGCATATGAGAAATGCCTCTTATTGTCATCTAAAGGAAACACAAGATTCAGTTCTCTTTTAGGGCTTTTTTCAACTAAAATATCATAACTTTGTTGTCAATATTATCCTAATTTAAGGGATCATAAATATCAAAAGGAGGGAGAAGTTGGTCAACACCGTCTAAGTTGCCAACATTTAAATCAGTGGCATCAATATCATCCTCAACCCCATCAACATTTTCATTCTCAATTACATTTTCGACTTCTATAGTAACATGATCATCATCATTTACTTTTTCATTAGATTGATCAGGATATCGACATCTTCAGAAGTTCGTGGGATAATAGAAATAAATTTATCAAGTGCACCTTTCTGAGTAGTTAGAAATTATCCATCTTCCTTCTTCTTTCTTCTTTTCTCACTTCCGGATAGATATTGTTTCTAAGGCATGTTGAGTGGAAGACAACTAAAGTAAAAGATTAGTGATGAGTTTATTGTGTGATTTTAAAACTTCATGTAGTATCGTTACAACATCATTGTTTAAAAAAGCAAACACGTGACAAGAATAACAACTAAAATATATTTTTTTAGTTTCTTTGGACGTTTCCAAACACAAAACAAAAATACATTGAAGTGAATATGAGAATAAAACTTTTGTTTTCTAATAGTAGCATGTTCCAATTAATTAATTTCAATACATACGGCGACAAGAGACAGACTAATAGAATGTGATATTTAAAACCAAATCACAACCTAGTGACCGAGTACATTGCAATCATTAATCAATAATTTTGTATATTGTGGCTACTATTGGTTTGTTGTAAATAGAGTTTTTAAGGAAGTTATTTTTCTGGAACTGAAGTCCATTTCCTAAAAATCGAGTTCAAACGACCAGTTTAATAATTGAGTTTTTACCAAAAGTTGCTATATTTGGTTAGTCTCCGCATTTTTGTTTCTTATATATTTCTATCTTGTTTTCTAGAAGAAACACATTCAATAGAACAAACGTATAGTAATATATTGCCTCTAGATTTACACAGTCGTGTAAAATAGATTGTTCAATGTCAGTAGATGTTTGATAATAGTCGTATTAATTTAATCCATCTAACAACTACTCCCCGTCACCTGGATGCATATGCAATAGATTTTAGAACTGTGAAGGGGTCTTTCTCACTTATACATTCAAAAGAAAACTGGCAAAATAATTTGTATACAACTGTAGCAAGTTATGAAATACAATAGAAATCTACCACTGAGTAAGAACACATGCGAGTCGACAACTAGGATAAGAATGAGCGAAGAGATTTTTAGTCCACTTACAGTGAACTAATCGGGGCCTTAGCCAGCAAAGTCTGCAGTGCAAGATGCCAAGATCAAGCCAGAATTATATACAATACCTGAACCTCTATTGCCAATCTGGATTGTCCGGTATGGATGGTCTTTTAGGGGGAAGAGTAGGGATCCTTCTTGGTTCTTTCTCCATGCATGTGGTTGTCAGAGAAAAGTTTGGCGACGACTGTACCAGCACGGTAGCAAGAGGTGTTGTGGTCCACATGGATGTCTGTGGAGCAGGAGCAGCGGAGTCTGTGAAGAAGGAGACCAGGAGGCACCAAATGTGTACTAGGAAAGAGGCACCGTGAACTTCTATGGAGGATCAGCGCTGCCACTGTAGAAGAGTCCGACGAACGTGAACAAGCGGAACGAATAGGAGTGGGAAGCATAACTGCGGAAGGATTAACGGAAGTCACAAACACTACAAATTGAGATTTCATAACAGTAAGAGATATTTAGAAAAATAAAATTATGGTCCCCCATCTTTGTTGGGCCCATGGTCATCACCCAGGTTGCCCCCCCCCCCCAATGGGCCGGCCCCAGGGGAGAGCAGAATTCAATTAATAACTGGTTAACCGAATGATTATTTTTTAAAGTTTTGGTTAATTTTGATAATTTAGTTAATTTATTTTGATTAATTGGTTAAATGATTAAATTATGGATTAAATATATTTTCTGTTTGGTTAACTGAATTAACCAAATAGCCATAATTTATTCAAAAAAAATCCTCCACATATATGTGTCTATATAGTTGTACTTTTATTTGAAAAAACCTCTAAATTTATATAGTAATCAAGTTTCTATGAACTATATACTGCTATAATTATATGTGATACTACTATAATATAACACTTGTTCACAATTTTATGTGTATTTTTGTACAATACAAGAGTGTTATATGGTTAACTTATCGAATGAACCATTAACTAATTTACCATAATCGAATTAACTGACGCTAATTAGATTAAATTAATAGTTAGAATGTCAAACCACAAATAAACTATTTGATCGAACCAAATAAACCATTAGCAACTGAATTAACTAGATGGGAACCCCTAACTCAATCTCTATAAATTTTGTATTGTGAACTTTAGACATTAATTAAGGTTAGTTCATATTTTATGAATTGTATGAGAATGAAATGCTTAAATATTTCAGATAGACTTGGAAAGATCTACTTTTGTATAGTAGTTGATTTTCTAACAATGGGTTTTATAGAAAGGTTTCTCAATGGTTTGATATCTCATTAAAGTGTTCCACATCACATAATTGCAGTATATGTAGTGGTTAAATGTATGGTATTGATGTCTACAATATTCACATTTGCATATTGATGGCATATACATGGTGACAAAATATGTTTGTCATGTAAGAAAAATTATTTACCCAAGCGACAATTTCTAAATGATTTTTGGAAATGTCTAATCACATGTTTATATAAATGTTTATTTTTATCAAAGCAACCTTGTCAATATACATATTATATATATATATATATATATATATATATATATATATATATATATATATATATATTATGTATGTATGTGTGTGTGTATTTTCAATTATTCATAATACAAGTGATACTAACAAAATTATGATGAAACTAAGGCACTTATTGTTAAACGGTTATAGAGTTTCCCAAAGGTTAACCGTTGCTATAATTTAAGAGACCTAATGTGAAAATTATCAAATGTCAAAGTGTAAATGTATATCTAAAGAGAACATTTATATGAACTTGAATATAACTATTAACTTGCTAAAATTTATTTGTATTAGCATTGTCATTGTTAGAAATATGTTTTATGAATTATCTAGAGACAAACATAAATATATTTATAACCATTACTTCAATTAAGTGATTAATCAAAGAATAAACATATGAAATTGTCTATTGAATTGCAACCTCCAAATATCTATTTGGTATTGGTGTTGGGAATACTAGGTTAAATGGGTTGAACTATGTGAATTAGTTTAACAAAATCCAATTCCACATGTACGTCATAGATTTAAATTTTATTATAATTTCATAAGAGAAATCTTAAAACATCAGAGAGGTCGGTATAGAATTCAAAAGAACATTTTATGAAGAGTTATAACATCTATGCTTGAAGTTGGAACGAATATCATAGTTGAAAATGTTAAGCCATCAATGCTCAAAATCAGCAATGGTGAAAAAAATTATTATAAAAAGCCATTGTTGTCAGATTCTATCACTTCCACATTAGCCAGTCCACCTAGAGATGGTATGTATAAATCAAAACACTCCTTTAGTACTTAACCCCATAACTGCATTATCTTTTTAGTATTTTTTTCTCATTTACACTGATAATAGTGCATGTAAGTCATCTAATTTCATATTCTCATATTTCCTTATTTTCTAAAGTATGTATTTAAATTAACTAGCCAAAAAGGTGTCTCTTTATGAGCCCACCGTATCCAACAGTCCCAGAGCCGGTATGTGCAAGGGTGTTTCTCCTCCTTGTTATACCTTGTGTTGGATAATTATATTTTATTTTTCTTCTTTTACTTCTTTCTTGCTAACATAACCCATAAATACAGAACGGATCCCCTCTTTGGTTTTCCTTGGTTAGTTCAGTTTATGAAAATGAAATTCGCATTTTTAGTAGAGAAAGCAATTGGAAACACTATATCTTGTATTCATGTTCTTGATTTTTAAGTTTTAGGAAGATTTATTTTTATCTAACCATTGATGTTGCTAACCCCTCTTCTTGCTTCTTCTTCAGCATCCAAAGGCTCTCAAGTGAACATGATGTGGATTTTCATCTTCATGGTGATATTAGTGTCCTCTATGGCTAGAAAACTTGCTCAAGCAGGTTCTCAAGTGGTTGAACGATCCATGGGATCCTTGAATCTGACAAATTGTAGAGTATTTTATCTTTGTCATAATATTAGAGTTTCCAGCCAAAAAACCCTAATTCAAAATTAAGAGGAATGGTGCCTTGACATTCTAGAGCATTGTGCCATGGTAGGGTTCAAGAGCCGTGGCGGCCGGGGCCATCCGTCCTTGCCAAGGTCTAGCAATAACGATCAGACTGTTGAACGAGAACTCCACGCCTCTGAAGAAGATGCTACCGCAGAACAAGCTACCGACACGGAAGCCATGGATGCTTCTGATTCCATGCCTAAGGAACCACCTTCCCGAAAGTCATACCGAGATGCTCACGTTGGGAAGGATGTAGGCCTTCTCTCGTACGCCAACCCTACCCCACCAGATGTCCTGACCGCTGCTAATATCCAGGTTGATATGAGCGGGGTGTTTCCCGCGTTCTCAGTCAAGCAGGACACGATCCAGCCCCTCCTCGAACCTTGGAAGCACGCCGTCATCGTCAAGACAATCGGAACCACGTTAGGGTTTCAAACCCTGGTAAACAAAATAATGACCCTCTGTGGTCCTGCAGCACAATACCGTATTATCGACCTCGACAATGGTTACTACATCATCCAACTAGGAAACCAACACGACTATGAGAAAGCCATGACGGGCGGCCCATGGACTGTCTTCGGCAGCTATCTCTCGGTGTAGTCCTGGTCCCCTTCGTTCAGGCCCTCTGAACCTATCCCCCGGAAACTGGTGGTGTGGGCAAGAGTTGCAGAACTCCCCGTCTTCCTTTACTAATACCAACTCCTGGAACAGATCGGTAACTCGATCAGGAAAACTATCAAGATTGATGCCAATACCTTGATGGGTAACAGGGGCAAGTTCGCCCATATTGCAGTGGAGGTTGAAATAAGTAAACCCCTCCTGCCAGCGATCTTTATCAATGGTGAATTCTTCCGTCCGGAGTATGAAAATCTCCCTCAGTTCTGCCTTCAGTGTGGCCGTTTAGGTCACATTGAGAAGGAGTGTAAACAGCAGGCCCCGAATCCAGACCTGGCCTCAACCTCCATCCCTATCCCAGTCCCTGCTGTTAGCTACACATCGGGCATCCATGCTAGGATGCCTGATTGTCGCAAAGGGACAAAACAGGTGAAAGCTACTAGCTCTGTACCTCACCGTGATCAGGCCACGCAAAGACAACGCACTGATCAGTGAGAGGCGAGGCAACAACAATCCAATCCTACTGACCAGCCCGTGACTGAGGGCGACGGTGATGAGTGACAAACTACAATGAGCAAGAAGGCCAAACAAAGGCTTCATAGGAAGAAGGCGTCTGAAACTCAATCGCCCATACCCACAACAGAGGGTGTGGCGCCTTAAGTCCCTGATACAAACACTTTTGTTCAACTAAAAGAGAATGAGGTCCTTACTGGTCGACCACATCACCCACCTGAGGGTGGGACTTTCCAGTTTGCTTCTAGTCATACCACGGCTCCCTCCATTCCATCATGTTCCATCCTAAGCAAAAAGGATGCCTCTGGGTTTGTTATGTTGAGGAATCGTAAGATAGTCTATCAGGCAGTCCAGAGCCCATATAGGGTCCGAAAGAAGGGACGCACTGATGAGCAATCTCATGAAACATCACACACCAATCCCCATGTACAACGTGCCCTTGAGTTCCAAGAGCATCTCAATGATGTGGGTGCTGGAACCTCGGACAATATGAATGCTGAAGAAGGAGATCAGCCCGTTGGGCTTGTCGCAGCTCTCCAGTAAGTTTCTTAATGAATGCTCTCTGCTGGAACATTCAAGGGGCAGACCTTGACAAGAAAATCCTGCTAATCAAAGAACTAAAATCTATTCACAAACTTCAAATTGTTGCTATCCTGGAGCCTCGTTGTTCGGGTATTAAAGCAACCAATATCATCAAGAAGCTAGGCTTTCCATCCTCTCATCGAGTTGAGGCCATCCGATTTTCTGGTGGAATATGGATTGCTTGGAATCATCGTCAGTGTGAGCTTGAAATACTCCTTAATCATAGGCAGTTCATACATTGTTGTATCAATAAGTCATGGTACATTACTTTTGTCTATGCCAGTCCCAACTCCTCTAGGTTCAATGTGCTATGGGAGCATCTTGAATCTATCAGTGCTTCCATGACTGCAGCCTGGGCTGTTATGGGTGACTTCAACACCCTCCTCAATGTTGAGGAAAAGTGAGGCAATAAGTATTTCGACAAGAGAGCAAGAGATCATTTCCATGAAGCTCTGACTAACACCGGTCTTGCTGACCTGAAAACACAGGGTCATTTCTTCACTTTCAAAAAACTTGGCCTCCTTGAGCGCTTGGATAGAGTGCTCGTCAATGCTGATTGGATTAACATGTTCGACAATGCCACTGTCACTATTCTTCCTCATACCTTCTCCGAACACAACCCTCTCCTACTGTCTACTGGTCAGAAAGCCCCTAAAACATTCCAGTTCCACACTAAAGCAAGCTGGAATCTGCAACCTGACTTCCGGGATAAGGTCCTCAGCCATTGGCTGACCAACTCTTCCTTCCATGACGCCGTCAAGCTTTTCAAGGTAACTTCCACCAAGTGGGATTCTAAATGTAATATGCTACAACGCCGAGAAAAAGCGCGTCTGCTACACAACATCGATAAATGTCAAGTACGCATGCAAACCCGCTCGCCCATACCTGACCTTGATCCCTCAATCCCTCTCCAGGAGAAGCTCCATAACATCCTTCTTTTGGAGGAAGCTGATTGGCGTCAACGAGCACATATTGATTGGTTAAAACTCAGTGATCTCAACACCAAGTTTTTCCAATCCTACGTCAAGGCCCAACGGAACTACAACAGAATTTCCCATCTCAAGGATGCTTCTAATGGAGGCACCTGGATCATTGAACCCATCGAGCTCAAATCACATGTCCGTGGTTGGTTTCAAGACTTGATGACACATGCTTCAGAGTGTGATCCTATTCATGCCCGCAATTATCCTGGTGTCTTCCCTATCCTCGACGATCAAACCAAATGGCCTCTGGGCAAGATCCCACAGGTTTCTGAAATCAAGCAGGTTCTTTCTTCTATGGCGCCTCTTAAAGCGCTGGGCCCTGATGGTATCTATACGGATTTCATCCAGAAGAATTGGGATATTGTGGGCAACTCCATTGTCACCATGGTCTGTACTGCTTTCCAATCTGAGCATATTGAGAATTCTATTGCAGATTCCCTCATGGTTCTCATCCCGAAGGTGGCTTCGCCACAGCAGTGCGGTGATTTCAGACCGATCTCCTTAAATAATGGTTGTTTTAAGCTAATCTCAAAGATTATAGTTGAGCGCCTGAAACCTTTGCTGAGCAATTGGATTGCACCCACGCAATCTAGCTTTATTCCCGGGCGTCGCATTAGTGACAATATCCTCTTGGTGCAGGAAGTTATCCATACAATGAAGGCTCGAACCACTAAGAAGAAGCTTATGTGTATCAAGCTGGACCTGGCAAAGGCTTTTGATAAGATGAACTGGCATTTTATCCATGATACGCTCTCTAGAACTGATTTACTTGCAAAGCTTATCAATGTTATCATGCAGATCATAACGCAGGGTTCCACCTCGATCCTTTGGGAAGGGGAACCCCTTCAGCCTTTCAAGGCAACCCAGGGAGTTCGACAGGGTGACCCTATCAACCCGTATGTTTTTGTTCTGTGTATGGAACGGCTAAGTCAAGCCATATTTTCTTCAGTTAACAACGGTGACTGGAAGCCCATCTACATCTCTCAGGGAGGCTCTCCTCTGTCCCATGTCCTTTTTGCAGATGACATTCTCCTGTTGGGGGAAGCTTCAATGGCGCAAGCCGTCACCATCAACAATATTCTCCGCTCTTTCTCTGCGGCCTCTGGACAAACGGTTTCGAAGCACAAATCAAGGTGTTTCTTCAGCTCGAATATGCCCAATTCTGAGATCCGTTCCATTAGAAGACGCCTGGGCATTGGATGGATGACTGACCTCGGGAAGTACCTGGGGGTGCCTATCCTGCATCACAGAGTTAACAAAGCCACCCATGGTAATATCATCTCGACAATCCAAAGTAGACTGAATAGTTGGTCGCTGCACCACCTTTCTCTAGCAGGAAGAATTACCTTGGCCAAGTCTACGCTCCAAAGCATCCCAACTTACACTATGAAAACTGTTAAGCTTTCACCTCAGCTTTGTGATGACATTAACAAACATATTAGAAGATTTATCTGGTCTGGAACAACTCCTCAATAGAAACTTTCCCTAGTTTCATGGAAGAAAATCAGTTCTTGTAAGGGCTCTGGCGGTCTAAGTATCCTGGATGCTCATGATCAGAATGACGCCCTTATGCTCAAGAATACCTGGTCCTTCATCTCCGACCCGAGCAAGCTATGGGTCCGCGTAATGAAGGAAATGTATATGAAGAATGGTAGATTCATCTCCAAGTCGTACTCCTCTGCCTGGAGTTTCATCAAACGTAGCCTTGACACCATCAAACCGCTTTGCATCAAATCCATCAATAATGGCGTTAGTACTAATGTTTGGCACCACAAGTGGCTTGCTGGAAAATCTGTTATGGATATGCACCCAGACTGGGTTATCCCTGCCGACCTCTCAGACCTTACGGTCAGGTGTATGTCATCTGAAAATGATGGCTGGGATTGGAGTTTTATTCACTCCTTCCTGCCGCCAGAAGCCATAAATATCATAAAGTATCTTCCAGCGCCTTCATTTAACAATTTGGAAGATGAATGGCATTGGTCCTTGGAGCAGACCGACTGTTTTTCTTCTAAATCAGCTTATAATTAGCTTTAGAAGGACAAAGAGTTCATAACTCTAGGCAATTGGATGCAGCTTTGGGGCTCCGCCCTCCCTGTCCGCATCAAAACTTTCTTGTGGTTGCTACAACACCGAGCTCTCCTGACCAATGTTGAGAAGAACCATCGTCACATTGACGTCTCTGACATGTGTCCTGTGTGCAACAATGATAAGGACACCATACTTCATGCTCTTAGGGATTGTCCACCCAATGTCGAGGTTTGGCACTTGGTGTCATCCGACATTGGGCACTTCACCTTGCAAGAAACGGAATGGATTGACCAGGGTCTGAACGTCCACCATCCTTCCCATATGCTTTGGGCTGTCACCTGCTGGTACCTGTGGCAGTGTCGCAACAAACTCATCTACCAGGGGCTCAAACAACCTGCTGCCAGCAAGGCCCTCTTCATCCAGCAACGTAGCCTCACCATCCAGAACTTAGTTAATCGGGATTAGGAAAATGCACCTGCTGCTATCCACTCCCAAGGATCCTTCCAAGGTAGAGATATATATGTCTTCACGGATGCTGCTTTCCATGCTTGCACGCATAGTGCCGCCATTGCGGTCCACGTTGTGAATGCTAGAGGTAGGCATATTATGGGGATGGGCTGTATTACTAGAGCCATCTCTGCAATGGATGCAGAAGCTAAAGCCATTGTGAGAGCCACTGAGCTATGTGAACAACAACATTGGGAAAACGCTTACATTCTCTCTGACTCTCAAGTTGTGGTTCGAGCTATTACTGGAAGGAATTCTGTCCCTCTTCTTAAACCCTATGTGATGAAGGTGCTTAGTCTCATACCTTTGGGTACTATTTTCTATATCAGTCGCATTCATAACATGCCTGCTGATAGGATTGCAAAGCACTGCCTTGCAACCAACTCTAGTCTTAGTTTCTCAAGTCCTATCCCTAGTACTTTTGATTTCATTACTTCTGTAAACATTTCTACGATTTTGGTTGCACTAGAGAGAAGCATGAATAAATAATCTTCTCTAGTTCCCCCCCCCCAAAAAAAAGAGAGTTTCCAGCCATGTTGCTGACACACCTAAGATAATTAGTGGATACAATTAGGTGGTTGATACATTACAAATTATATAGAGTTATTTCTTTGACCAAAAAATTTTAGAGGTAAAATAGAGTGTCTTGGATATAGTTTTATTAAAGCTCTAATTTGGGCTACTTTTCCTATACCTATATTTTAATGTAGTGACAATAATTTAGTTTGTATTTTCTCCATAAAGCTCTGCTCCAATGTAGGTATCCATGTGTCTTTTTGAGTCTGCATCATATTCCCTCTAGAGTTGGGAGATTTATGGTAAGGATGAAGTTGTTGTACTTAGTGAATACAAGCAAATACATGTATGTATACCAAAATGTGTTAAGAAACACATAAATGTAATTTTAGGCATGCAAATTACTTTTCAAAACCAATAGTGAAGCATTTGTTGAAAAATGGGATTCCACAACCCAACTGACTGCACATTGTTAGAAGAAAAAAACTATATATCTTTTGTGTGACACATGTAATATACTTTATGGATCTCTAATGGCATTGGCTCCAATGTGATGGTTGGATGGGTGTGGAAAGTTGGATACAAAGGGTGTGAGGCCATTTGTCTACTTTCTATATGGTAGTTAAAAGACAACCCACTATGAGTAGTTAGCCTCCTTTGGGTAATTACTCTTTTCCATGGGCAGGTAATGGTAGCATCTGTCTTGGGTATTTATGGGTGGGTATTCTCAATACATTGGTGGGTATGGATAGTTATTCTCTACCTTGGGTGATTATTGTAATATATTCAAATCTAGGCATATAGGCTAACACACCCTTCTTCTAAGCCACACAAGATTGTGTTTATACCTAGTATCTTTTTAGCTAACTTAAGGTATATTATGATAAATTGAAGTCAAATAACATAATCTAGTTGATATATACCTTATGTATGAGATTAGTCTGGCATAATTGATTTAAGTTAATAATAGAATTTAATATATGAATACACCAATTAATTGAAAACTCTAAAGGGGCTGGGTGCATAGATATAAATGAATCTTTTTTCAACTTAGTATACAAACCCGATTATTGTAACTTACTTTTAAAAAATGGAAAGAAAAGCAAGTAAAGTGGATAAAAGAAGCAACCACAAGGATACATAAAATTTAGAGTGGTTCCATATAAATAAGTCATTCCACTACCTAGTTGTTTTCAATCAGGATTTTAACCATATATTTTATTCATTTTCTATACCGATACACAATATATAAAATTCATCGGAGTCTTTTCTGGCGTAAGATAAATCCTCCTTTCCAGCTCAAGGAGAACTACCACCTTCTTTGATAGAATTTTGGAGGGTCACCCATTTGGAGAGGATCACAATCCACCTCAACCACTATGAAACACTCATCACACAAAAGCAAGATACTCAAAACAAGGCATGGAATTATAATTACCAAACCACATTACCATAAAATAGGGTAAATTAAAATTGATATCACATATCCACATCAAGGGGAAGTTTATTACATCTGAGTCCACACGATCCACATGTATTACAAATATCATGCCAAAACATTATTACATACTATTGTTCACTGGCCACAACCTATTTCACATATATAACATATCACATATATGTGCCCTATCTGTACAACAAGGCATACAGCCAAAAATATTGTCTCGATATACAACATCTATAAAACACCCCCAAGAACTTGAGAGTATAGGGATGACACATAGGACTCTACTACAAAATACTTGCACCACATCCAACCTTTCAACAACTACTGCTCATCTTGCTGCTAAACCTCAACCACACGATCTCTACCACGTCGTGCAGGACCACAAAAAAGATGTGGAAACCCACGGGGTGAGACAAACATCCCATTGAAAAATATAACTGATGTGCAGAAATCATATCATCTTTTGGATTACGTTTGGTTGCATATCCATGGTGTTTTGACTCAATTATGACTCTCATTCATGCTAGATTCTATATTTTTAGCTATTCTTACTTGTCTCATGGTTTGGATTGTAGGTACTACATTTTTCAATGAAATGATGAGGAATATATCATATTATCACTTATTTTATCACTCCTCAAGTATCTACATGTTTTGGGGTTTGAAACTATACAAATACCACTTTTTACGACATGTAAATCAGACATACACGCTGAAAGTTATGAGAAGAATACACAACAACCTAGAACAACCATTGACACGTCGTGTCTAAAAAGACACGTCGTGCACCTGGGAGCGTCGAGCAAACTGAAAGTTTCTGGAAAGTTGCACGGCGTGTATTAATTCAGCACACGCTGTGCAAAGTGCATTCTGGAGCAACTGACGAAGAATTTACATGCTGTGCACCGGGAATGCACGTTGTGCACCTGTCAGTTTTAGCAATTTTCAAATACGAATCCTTTCATTTTAAAAGACAAAACCACTCTATGGAGAAGTTATCACTTGTCATAATTTGAAGGTCTTTCATCCCAGAGCAGGTCTAGAGTAAGGGAGGGCAATTTTGGGTGGAAGAAGGTGGTTTCTTGCCAAAGAACCCCCATTCTTCTTCTCTTCTTCTCCATTTTCTTTTCCGAAGGTGCAGCAGAGCTTATTCACTCCACAAAGCTTCTCGGGAGGGAAGTTTGTCCATTTTGAAGTAGTTGTAGGAGTAGAATTTTGTCCTCAAGTCAGAATTCTACTTTTCTTGGGTTACACCTTGGGATTACTTAGCTTTTCCTTCTCTAAATCATGTTGAATTCTGAAAATTCTACACATTTCCTATTGTACACATTCATGGATGAGTAGTTTCCTTTTCTTGGATATGGGAGAGTATCTCCCATGCCATAGCATGTTTGGAACATTGTAATTTCGTACTAAATACTATGTTGCTTGTTTTTCCACCTTGCGAGTACCGGTTTTTTCCTTTCTACATGTATGGATGGCCACCTTATGTGTATGTTTTATGCTCTTTTGCTTGATCTGAGAAGATAGGTGGGAGAGTAAGGAGGTACTCTCTTGGAAACTCCTTTACCACGAGAGTGGAAATTATGGAGTTGAGGAGTAGGTTTGTGATCCAAAACAAAATTCATACATGGGAATGTTGAATTGAGTTAGGATCGTTGTACTTGCACCGAGAGGTCAAGTGCAACATACAACTCTATTTTAAAACAAGTGCTTAGTATGTTTAAATTTCATGCTCCTATTTTATGCTATGATATGTTGGTGAAATCCTAGGTCCAAGATCCTTCCATATCCAAATCTTAACCTTTCTTAAGTGATAATTTAATATTTTGTTTTAAATCTATAATCTAGTTGTTCTAATACAATCATCTTTTGTACAACGATCTAGATTATTGAAAATCATAACTCTTTCACCTAACTAACCAATGCTCCTTGTGTTTGAACTCGACTACATCTACTCTCATATACTTGCAGGATATAGCTAGTTGAGTAAGAGATCATTCTTATGATTGCAACTCGTTAGTGTAAACAACCAACAAGTTTTTGGCGTCGTTGCCGAGGAGCATCGGTATTCCTATTAGAGTCAGAGTTGTTGATAAGTAAATGAGACTAGATCACAACCTTCATATATACCATCATATCCACAAATCATAATTCATCACGATCATCATAATTTGTTGTATCTTCCATGTTTGTTTTTGTATCTCACTCACATTGTTTATTTGTAGAAACATATGGGGTGTTCATAAAAAGATCCTTGAACCGTGCATATCTCTACATTCAGAAAATGAACACATCATTTGAATCCCTCATGGAGCAAGAAGGAGTGAAACCCAAACATGCATGGAGGAATCACAACCCACACAACCATCATCCATGTCACCATCATCCAAACGACATTCATCCATGCATCCTTCATCCACACCACCATCATTCACACCTAGTTCACCACCATCATATACACCACCAACACACATACCACATTCTTCCACACCCTCATATCCACCACCTTCATCCATACCACATATACCACCACCATCTACGCCACATCCACCTAATCCTCCGGATCCATATGAAGAACTAGTCAAGGAGGATGACCTTCCTCTTAAGGACTACTTTGGTACAACTGCAATGCCATGAGTGGGCCTATTAATATTTTAGAATTTGAGGCAAAGGAGTTTTCTATCAGCCCAGTCATCATACAATTGCTACAGCTGAATGCATTTAGAGGGACACCAATGGAGGATCCAAACCTCCACATTACTGAATTTCTGCATTTTCTAAGTACCATAAAGATATATGGTATTCCTACTGATGGGATACGCCTAATCCTTTTTCCATTCTCTCTTAGAGATAGAGCCAAGGCATGGCTATATACTTTACCAAAGAAGTTAATCGGCACTTGGGAGGAGCTTCTAAAGGTCTTTTTGGCAAGATATTTTCCACCTAGAAAAACTTTACAGCTGAGGAGTCAAATCATCAATTATTCTCAAAGGGATGGAAAGACCTTGTATGATACATGGGAGAGGTTCAAAGATCTTCAACATATTTGTCCACATCACGGTCTAAGCAATGGGATTCTATTGCAATCTTTCTATAATGGTTTGTGCTACAATACAAGGATGTCTATTGATGCAGGTGCAAATGGATCTCTAATGAACAAATCTTATGGAGAAGCATATGCTATTATTGAAGATATGGCAGCAAATCATTTCCAATGGAGTCTGGCTACAAGATACCACCCATCCTTTTCACATACTATTTCTAGAATGCAAGTCGAAGATCACACAGTTGGTGCTATAGACTTGATTGCAGCAAGGTTAGACACTTTGTCACAAAGGTTTGAGAATCTAAGCACACAACTAATTCAAACATCCAACAATATTTGTGATGCATGTGGGTTGCTTGGACACTCATCTTATACATGTTATTCCTCTTCTATTTATTCTCCAATGGATTACACTCCATCGGGCTTCTACAATAATGCGAACTCAAATTTCATTCAACCACAACAACCACAAGTAACTTCTAGATTAGAGTTCATGCTTGCAACATTTATTTCAACTCAAATGTAGAAAAATGAGGAGTTCCATCATCAAAGACAATCACTGAAGGGTTCCATTTTCCAACTCTCTTCTAAGGTGGTTGATATTGCCACTCATACACACATCTTGGACAAACAAATTGCCCAGCAAGCTCTTTCTAGCAAAGAAGCATTTCCACCTTTCTTGCCTAGTCCACTGGAGATGAATCCTACATATTTTAGGTCGGTGACATTGAATAATGAAGTTGTTATATAAGTATATCCTTCAAGGTATGATGATGTTGATACCTATGAGGATTATGAATCTACAAATCAAGGGGAGAAAGCTACAACACATGATCTACTTTTAGATTCTTTAAGAAAGCCACATGTCCTTCCTCCTCACACTCTAGATGACACATTACTTTATAGTGAGAACACTCTTCCCAACTCATATTTTGATGATGCTTCAAAGGAGAATGAAAATACAAATAGTATTGGTGTACAAAAGATCATTCTTGCTGCAACTCATAAGTGATTTCTCTTGCCCGAAATCAAGGACATATTTGCAAGGAGGCATCAATCTTTAGCACAACAATTTCCAGCCTCAAATCAAAGCAATGGACCTCCATCTTCATCATTCACCATAATAGGTATCTGATTGCAATCCTTTTGAGTTTGTTATATGCAGTGAGAACACTACAAATTTCAAGCTTAGGGGGGGAGCAACCGCCCGGTAGTGCAGTTTTATTTCCCTTTTATCATCTTTTTCTTAGTTGTTGTTTTTAGTTCTGCGCTTCTGGTGGAAAATCTAGTATGATATGAGGTTTATCTTTTATATGTGGATAGAACTTATATGCTTAACTAATTGTCCTATTTTGATGAAAAATATCATTTGGAGAAATTGTAAAAGGCATGCATTAATCAAATGAAACCTTTTGGCCATCAATTTGTGATTAACTCTGGTTTATGATTCTAGCCTGAACATCCATCTTTCACACCCTTGATTGCTTAAAACATGTAATGGTTTTAAATTTTGTGAGTAAATCAACTTTACAACATCATTTGGAATACGAGATTCCCTTGCCAAGTTGTTAGTGCATTTTCAACCACTCTTTCAATGAATTTTTTTCTTCAAAAAAAATGAATGAAATCTAGCTAATGTTGTAATTTAGTTGACTCTCCTATTTTTTGAAATTTTTTTAAAATTTCTTTTGGCTTATCTCAACTTTATACCCCATAAAAGATGGCTAAACTGCCCACATATCATGCTAGCCTAGTGTAAGTCCGATCTGGCTACGATGGTTAGGTGGTATGTCTTAAAAGAGGGCAAAATACCCCAACTGACATTCCATGTGTGCATAAGCCTACATTAGCAGCCAAATCTCAGAACCCATAATCCATTGTCATATCATTTTTGGGAAAGAAGGAAATTACAACTAAAATTGTCAATTTTAACTAAGATTTCATAATTTGTATCCTTAATAGCTGAGAGTTTGAGTTGCACATCCACCAATTGTTTGGCTTGGTCATCCAAATTCTACTTAGTGTTGTTTACTTGATTGATTCATTTAATTGTGACCACCCCTACTGAACTAAAAATCTCTTTCTTGGGTGTTTAAGTTGAATTGATGGCTATGAATATAAACATGTTGATCATGGTTGGATCGGTCTTATACACATCTTTCTTTTCATTTGATCTATGCATGAACTTGACAATTCTTCATTTGTGCTTCTATGCACTTTTTGCTTGAGGACAAGCAATGGTTTAAGGTTAGGGGTATTTGATGTGCAAAAATCATATCATCTTTTGGATCATGTTTGGTTGCATATCCATGTTGTTTTGATTCAATTATCACTTTCATTCATGCTAGATTCTATATGTTTAGCTATTCTTACTTGTCTCATGGTTTGGATTGTAAGTACTACATTTTACAATGAAATGATGAGGAATATATCATATTATAACTTATTGGATAACTCCTCAAGTGTCTACATGTTTTGGGGTTCGAAACTATGCAAATACCACTTTTTACGGCATGTAAATCGAACCTACACGCTAAAAGTTATGAGCAGAATACACAAAAGCCCAGAACAGCCATTGACACACTATGTCTTAAAAACACACGTCGTGCACCTGGGAGCGTCGAGCAGACTAAAAGTTTCTAAAAAGTTACAAGGCATGCATTAATTCAGCACATGTCGTGCAAAGTACATTCTGGAGCAACTGACGAAGGATTTACACGCCGTGCACCAGGAATGCACGTTGTGCGCCTGTCAGTTTTAGCAATTTTCAAATATGACTCCTTTCATTTTAAAAGACGAAACCACTCTATGGAGCAGTTATCACTCATCATAATTTGAAGGTCTTTCATCCCAGAGAAGGTCTAGAGCAAGTGAGGGCGGTTTTGGGTGGAAGAAGGTGGTTTCTTGCCAAAGAACCCCCATTCTTCTTCTCTTCTTCTCCATTTTCTTCTCCGGAGGTGCAACAGGGCTTTGTCACTCCACAAAGGTTCTCAGAGGGAAGTTTGTCCAGTTTGGAGCAGTTGTAGGAGTGGAATTTTGTTCTCAAGTCAGGATTCAACCTTTCTTGGGTTACACCTTGGGATTACTTAGCTTTTCCTTCTCTAAATCTTGTTGAATTCTCAAAATTCTATGCATTTCCTACTGTACACATTCATGGACGAGTAATTTCCTTTTCTTGGACATGGGAGAGTAGCTCCCATGTCATAGCATGTTTGGAACATGGTAATTTCGTACTAAATACTTTGTTGCTTATTTTTCCACCTTGTGAGTACCGGTTTCTTCCTTTCTACATGTATGGTTGGCCACCTTATGTGTATGTTTTATGCTCTTTTGCTTGATCTGAGAAGATAGGTGGGAGAGTAACGAGGTACTCTCTTGGAAACTCCTTGTTTACCACGAGAATGGAAATTATGGAGTTGAGGAGTAGGTTTGTGATCCAAAATGAAATTCATACATGGGAATGTTGAATTGAGTTAGGATTGTTGTACTTACATTGAGAGGTGAAGTGCAACATACAACTCTCTTTTAAAACAAGTGCTTAGTATGTTTAAATTTCATGCTCCTATTTTATGCTATGATATGTTGGTGAAATCTTAGGTCCAAGATCCTTTCATATCTGAATCTTAACCTTTCTTAAGTGACAATTTACTATTTTGTTTTAAATCTATAATTTAGTTGTTCTAATCTAATCATCTTGTGTACAATGATCTAGATTATTGAAAATCATAACTCTTGTGCCTAACTAACCAACACTCCTTGTGTTAGACCTTGGCTACAACTACTCTCGTATACTTGTGGGATATAGCTAGTTGAGTAAAAGATCATTCTTATGATTGAAACTCGTTAGTGTAAACAACCAACAATAACTCTCCACCAATGTCTAGTATAAGCACATGTAGATTATACTGAGCAAATTAAACATTATCGACAGATTTTGTTCAATGATATAAGAAAAGAAAGTAACATTATATAAGCAATTTAGGTATCTTCAATTGAGAAGTGGAACGTCTTATGCTTTTAGAAGGAATATGAAGAACATGTATAACAGTTATAAACTGATCAATACAAGGTTAAGGAAAAGGGTCATCCAATTTTATTCATGTTTAGCCCTATGCAAATATGCTACATGGTTGTATTATGTGTTTTATTAATGTCCTGAGGATTTGAGTCATACCACCCAAATCCAACCAACCACTGTGAAGTCGAAATTGGTTCCATACAAGATCAATGGAAGATCCAGACTCCATGATCTTCTCATGCACTACTCGGTCAGTTTGAGTCTACACCATAGTGACATAGAGTCAAATTACAAAGACAACAACTTATACTCAAAGCTACAGTCATGTAAAGACAACAACTCAAAGTCAAGGCTATGGTCCTATAAAACACCTAGCGCACCTTGGTACAGGTCACAATGCTACAAAACATGGTATATAACCCAATCACTGAGGTACAACTACAATTGTCCTCTATTACATCATATCACAAGCTCATTACCGAGACCCGACTGTAGTCATTCTCAAAACACTTGGGATCAAGATGTCAAGTACACATAGTTACTTACACCTCACATACTCAACAATATGTGCTCCAGGTTTCCCTTGGGAATACTTGTTCCACCATCCAACAAAGTACTAACACTGAAGATGGATGCATGGCACATGACAGCTACATGATTAAGGTTTCACTTTATTAGTTATGCCAATTAGGTGAATTAAGGGTTCATCATACAAGTGGACATACCAAGCCCTAATTTAATCTAGCAAGCATAACTATATAACAACTTTAGAATATATAAAATGTGCAAAGTGTGAACTTGTCACATCATCACTTATACTTGTATCACTACCATTCACAAGGCCATCACCAATAGCTCATCACTATGGGATATCAATCCTTCAATCACATCTATAGAGGATTTCACCTCAAAAAAGGCATAAAGCACTTGTCAAGACATTAGACCCAAACACATAATTCTGCACATTCAATATCACAGTATGCCTCAAATAATGCACATAATCACCACCCTATATTATACAAGGATCACCATAGCATTTACATAGCTATGATATTCATTTCACCTACATGGTTAGGGTTGGACAAGTAGGAGAGATAAAATGTGATCACATGCTATTCATCCAAGCAAGATCAACTAGTATAGCATGCCCTAGAATTAGGGTTAGGGTTTCACACACATAGCCGATTAGGGTTTTCATTTCATTACTTGTCACTAAACCCTAGATACCTTGTATCCCAAATGTTTGGAACACATAGGGTTAAGAAACATGATTAGGGTTAGTTAAACAGTCATTCAATCAACACTAAGTATTAACCATCAATTACTTGTACATGTGTAGAAATCTTACTATGTTATGTATGTATGTATGTAGTGACCATGCACTCAACCAAGTGTAGCGAACTTCCTTGGTGAGTGAGTGTAGCGACCGTCTCACCCACACACATAGGTGTAGTGACCGTCACCAAAATAAGGGTAGTGACCAACAACACATATGTGTAACGATCAACATAATGTAGCAACCAACATGGTGATTAGGGCTAGATTGTAGCACCCGCAACACATCACCCTGCACACATAAACCAACTCAAATCAAAGTACTTCAGTTGAAGGAAACTCATCAAAATAGTCATGCACATGTAGAGACCAAATGCCAAGAGTTCCAAGGTGTAGAGACCACACCTAGGGTTAGGGCTTGTTGCGTCTGCAACAACCCACCCACATGTAGCGACCATAAACCACTACGAGGGGTGTAGCGACCCAAAGTTCAGGATACTCCAAGGAACACAAAACCATCTCCAAAACAGAAGTACTACATTCAAAACAGAAGATTTGTAGGGAAATACGACATCAAATAGGTAGCAAAAACAAAAAAATTAGTGACAAATTTCCTATTAACCAACAGATTGTGTCAATAACTATGCAATGGAAAGGATGGTTTCACACAGATATACCTGATCCTGGAGCAAGTACAGTGAAAATCCTCATCTATGTAGATGTGCACTCTATCTTGGATGATGTCTATGCAACTCTAGTTGCATTGAGACTCATCTGACTGCTCCTCCACAGACAACAGACTCAAACATCATCGTTTGCAACAACTCCTTTCATCACGAACTACTAGCTGACGTCGTCCTCCTTAGAGACGGGAAAAGGCCACCTCACCTCTAGAGAAGTCCACACGGACCAACTAGAACTCCTTTCATCCTACTAGAATGGACATGAAATAGTTGTCCCTTCCATTGGTGTACTAGTCACCAATATGCTCTCCCACAACAATGATTCTCAATTGTTTCTCTCCCTTGCTATCCCTCCCTAGTCGGGTATGACTTTCTTGGGCTCTCTTAGTTACCACAACCAGAGAGGATAATAATTTTCAGAGTAACCAATTCTCAATTATCTGTTTTGTGTTATGGGAAGCCCCATGTACCCTGTTGGATCTAAGGGCTCTAGAGGGGGGTGAATAGAGCTTCAAAAATTATCACAAGATAGATTAGACCTTCAAATTAAATCAAATTAAAACCAATACCTTAAGTGCAATTTGAAGTCCAAACTAACAAGCATAGAAAGGATGAGAGGAATTGACAGCAAGCACTTTTCAAGGTCATGTAGAGTGGTTCCACTCTCCAAACTAGGAGAGAGTCAGTCCATTACCTAGAGAGTTCAGCCTATAGGACTTTGCAAGTGCTTTTCTCTATATATTCACCAATAAGAGTTACAACACAAGACCACCAAAGGACTTACCCATCCAAGCACCACAAGTCTTCCACCTTACCAAGGACTTACCCACTTTGTCAAGAGTCTTCAGCCTTCTCTAAGGTTTACCTACTCTTGCACAAGTCTTCTTCCTTCAAGGATTTACCAACTCTTCTTGGATCTTCAACCTTTGACTTCTCCTTCACCTAGAGAAGATCTTCACCTCTTCTTGAACCTTGAAGAAGAACAACAATAGCTCCATCTCCACTCAGAGTAGATTACTTCACCTTTGCTTCATGGAGGAAAGGGGTAGTGAAGGTGAAATGGATGCGAGCTTTACAAGCACAAGGAAGTATATCTCTTACAACTAGCCTATCTCACTCATAATTACAAAATGAAGTGTAAACTAGAGAGAGAAAGGGGCTCAAGGATTTGCAACACACTCATCTATAGCAAGGACTTAGAATAGCATGAATGAGCAAACTTGGAATGAACTCCAAGGGATCCTATTTATAGATGGGGGTGTTCCCTTGAGTGTGGGATCACTTAGGGTCAAAATATAGCGTTTTCCAAGAAGCAACAGATCTATTTTTGCCCAAAATAACTCACCAACAGTTATAATCACTTTTTCTGCATTTTTTTACAATACATTCGGTCGAGTTTCCTTAAAGGTAACTCGACCGATCCACTAAATGACAAAGCCAATTTTCAAACTATCAATCAAGTTTGTTCTGGGAAACTCGACCGATGAGCTAAAATTAGGTTTGCTCAGTGATTCGGGCAATTTTTGTGAATGTACAACTCGATCGATGGGTCATCTTTAGAAAATCCATCATAGGATCAATTGAGTTTCCAACTCGACCGATGAACAACCTATGACAAATTTTCTAAATAGACATTTGAGTGATTAAACTATGGAATTAAGTGTCCCTAATTTTTTATCATCTTAGTTATAAGTCATATCATCAATACAAGTGATTATAAAAAATATCTAAGGTCATTTGGAGTGATTTCCCAAATTGCACGCTTGCATTGCATTTGACTTGAACTTGAACAAGCTAGGGATTATATAATTTGATCCTTTTCATGTACCTAAAGCCTGAAATCAATCTTGAACAAACATATTAGATACATAGGAATGGAATGGTTAAGTCATTATCAAAATATGGGTAATGTATAACTCTCATGTCAACATTCTCCCCCTTTTGACAAAGACAAACCATTCCTCAATCATATTGAGAATGATATTGAAGTTATCCCTTTACCTTGTGAATTACAGGAGGATTCAAGATTTTTAACAATGTGAATTGCTCCCCCTCAATCTACTCTAACCTGCATGGTTAGTCTATCTACACAAATCAACATGACATATATATACTATATGGTCCTTTAGCAAGTCACATGATAAAGCATATAATGAACAAGAAAAGGATCTCATAGGCAATAAAAACAATATGATTGAGCTTTAAAACATTGAACTTTTCTCCCCCTTTTGACATTATCAAAAAGGAAGGGGGGTAGAAGAGCACAAAAATAGGCCTTCTCCAACCACAACCAAGCATACATGCACAACATGTAGTCTCAAAGCATACACCAAACATAGACGAGAGAAACAAACAATATAAGTCATAATCAAAATATGGTAAAACATGGCACCAACTCATGAGATATAGTAAATCAAAGAGGAATTGAACAAAGGATTAAGATTACAACCCAGAAAGAAAGTTCTCACAGAACATCTACAAGCCAAAATGACAAAAGCTAGATGATAAAATAGTGCATCTCAGAACATGTGCCCAGATGTTTCTAATACAAAATAGCCTAGAAAGATGGATATGAACAACATCTAGACTAAAAAACTAAGACAACTAAACATCTAAACTATCTATGTCCACAACATCATCATCATCACCATCAGAAGCGTCAGGGTCATAGTCATCATCACCGTATGAAGGTGCAGTAGAGAGAATAGCATCGCCTTCATCACTGGAGGCACCATCAAAATCATCAGAGCCATCATCATATGCCTCCCCATCATCCTCATCATTAGTAGCAACCTCCTCTTCAGCAACAACCTCCTTATCAGCCTGGTCAGACATCTCATCAACAAGAGAATCAAAACCTCGACCGGGACAACGTGCATTCTGATCATCCCAAGACATACCAAGATCATGGATCTCGTTGGAATGTGGGAAGGAAGGAGCAAAACTACCAAGGCTAGCAAGAAGAGTGGCCAAGGGGCCTGCAGTCAGAGGCAACACACTAGGGGTAGATCCACTAGTAGTAGATGATGTAGTAGCAGAAGGTGCAGGTGGAGGGGCAAGGTAAAAGTGAGCATATGCATAGGATGCACAGTCACCTCCTGGGAAGGGCTAGTAGGTAGGGTAGGGGTGTGTACAGGACATGTTCATGTTGGAGATGATGGAACATAGGACCTGATGCAGGTGCTCCTGAACCTAAAGGTTTTATGCATGATGATGCATCATGTAGCCCATAAGGGTTTCATTTGATACATGGAACGAGGCACGAGCAGTTCGAGAAGGCTGAGGTGGTGGTGGTGCTCGGGTAGAGGCAGAGGTAGAGGCACCAGGGGTGGTAGAGGATAGGATAGGCATGGACTTCTGAAGAGTGGTCTCACTGATGCAAACTCCTTTCTGGGCAGGTCTGTAGTGAAGGTCATGGAAAAGAGATTTGCCAGTGGCATGCTAAAACTAACCACAGATCAAGGCTAGGTAGAGTGGGTGGGTGCCATGGGTGTTCTTGTCTGAGTCAAAGTACTCTGGGTAGTCCTTACACCAGGTGTCATTCACTTCGATACCTAAAAAGAAGATGTTTAGGGTATCCTCAGAGACTTGAAATTTCTTCTCAAATATCATGGATGTGAGGACAACTTGAGTATCAAGCGGGGGTATGAAGGTTTCATAATTCCAATGCAAGTTAGCATAGAATTTTTGAACCACTTTTGTGCTTGTGATGGAATTGTTATAGCACGTGCGTTCAACATCCAAGGCAGAGAGATGGTGATCATAAAGTAACTCTGCTACTTGATCTATGACCTCTTGTCTTCATGGTCTAGGCTCAAATATGGCACGAAAAGGGAAAGGATTCTGGGAAAGGAGCTCCTTATAACTATTTAGAGCCTCATTTGAGACAAAGAAAGTGTCATCAAATGGAATCAAGCAGGAGTTGGATGAAGATGAAGGTGCATTAGTCAGGGTGGCCCTCTTCCTCCTATTGGATGCCATAGAGACGAAAAGGAGAGGAAGGAGAGAGAACAAGCTAAAGACTCACCACCAAAACTCATCCATAGAGCTAGGTTAGCAAGGGGGAAGGTCAAGGGAGGTCAAACTAGGTTGAACTAGGGCTAGGGAGAGGAAGGTTGGGGTTAGGGTTGAGGGCTTAGGGGAGCTGGAGGTCAGATCGGTCAACTTTTCCCTATTTGAGAGGGAGAATAGTCGGACGAACCCATCTTAAATTTATTCCATCCCAACCATCGGTCGAGTTCTGTGAACTTGAAAACTTGAACGATAGGCTCTTTAAAAAAGCTCTCTCGGCCTCTGATCGGTCGAGTTGGCAACTCGATTGATGATCAACCTAATCTAAACTTAGAAATCCTAGTTTCTAACCATTAGAGTGCTAATTAAATTTATTTTTCAAGTCCATTATGTATTTTGAACATACTTAGGCACATATCACTCATCATTGGGTACTATTTTGCGGCAAAACATGCGTTTGTGAAAAATACCCAAAAACAAGAGAAAAACAAGGCAAAATGAACATGAAAAATGGATTTTTAGCATATTAGCAAGAAAAAGTGATCGAATTAGAGGTAAGACATATAAGATAGATGACAACAAGCTAGAAGGCATATCAGATTCATTCAAAGATGTTATGAGCAATTTAGATCTAATAAAATTAAATTTCTCTCTAGCTAGAGGTTTAGTAAAAATGTCTGCCAACTAATTTTTTGTGTCCACATGTGTGATGTAGATATCCTTCTTGGAAATGTGATCACAGAGAAAGTGATGGTGAACCTATATATGTTTAGCTCTACTATGCAAGATAGGATTATATGACAATTTGATTGCACTAGTATTATCACAATAGATATGAGAATCATCAAAATGAAAGTTAAAGTCTTAGAGCATTTGCTTCATCCATAAGACCTGGGCACAACAACTTCCGAATGCAGTATATTTAGCTTTGATGGTTGATAATGCCATTGTGTTCTGTTTCTTGGAAAACTAAGACACCAATCATGGTCCTAGGAGGAAACAATGCCACTTGTGCACTTTCTATCAATCAAGAACCCTACATAATCCACATCACTATAAGTAGTAAGAGTGAAGTCCCTTGACTTGGGATACCATAGTATAAAAGTTTGTGTTTTGGCTAAGTACCTTAAAATCCTCTTAACACCTATAAGATGTGATTTCTTAGGATTTGATTGAAAGCGAGCACACAAGCCAACACTGAACATTATATCAGGTCTAGAGTTAATTAAGTAAAGTAAACTTCCAATCATATCTCTATAGATCTTCTCATCTACCTTCTCATCTTCTTCATCTTTATCAAGTTTGGTAGTGTTTGACGTGGGTGTGTCCATCGGCTTGGTTTTCTCCATCCCAAAGCATTTGAGTAGTTCACTTGTATACTTACCTTGGTTGATAAAGTTCCCATCTTTTGTTTTCTTGAATTGAAAGCCGAGGAAGAATGTGAGTTCACCCATCATACTCATTTCAAATTCACTCTGCATAAGATCACTAAATTCTTTGCAAAGATCAAGGTTAGTTCTACCAAAAATGATATCATCAACATATATTTGTATGATAAGAAAATTGTTAGAAGTGTGCTTTAGAAATAAGGTAGAATCCAGTTTGCCCATGATATACCCATGATCTAACAAAAAGTTCTTTAATTTCTCATACCAAGCTCTAGGTACTTGTTTGAGTCCATAGAGAGCTTTTTGCAACATATACACATGGCTAGGAAGACTATCATGTTCAAAGCCCAGAGGATGTGCTGCATACACTTCCTCCTCAATTATACCATTCAAAAATGCACTTTTAACATCCATTTGATACAGAAGAAAGTTTTTATAACTAGAAAAGGCAAGCAACATATGAATGGACTCAAGTCTAGCAATAGGTGCATATGTTTCATCAAAATATTTACCTTCCTATTGATTGTAGTCTTGAGCCACACTAGTACAGAAGATATATAACATCACATTTGATGGTGTCAGTTACACATTAGAAACTGACGCCATAAACCAACAACATTGGTGAAATACTAAAATCGTCACCAATATGCGAAGTCTGGCCGATTTACAAAAGATACGGGTATCTCTTTTACTGTAACACCGGTTTGTTTACCAAAAAACTGACAACTAAAATTACTCGAAAAATACAATTTTCCAAGGAAAAATTTTTGCCTCCAAAATTTTCAATATGGCGTTGGTTGTGCAGAAACTGACGACAAAGGTTTCACTCCATGGTCCCATAAAATTTGTTTATCCCTTATTAGTGGTCAGTTCTTTGTTAGCAACCGACGACTAATCACCCTTTGTGAAACAAAATTTATTCCCTTATTAGTTGTCAGTTTTTCTCAATGAACCGACGACTAGGTGTTTTTGCATGTTGTCACCGCAAAAATATTTCCCCCCCAATATACTTCTTCGGTGTCAGTTTTGGTTAGGCAACCGACAACTATGGTAACAAATTTTTTTTGCAATTTATTTATAGACATCGGTTGTGTACCTAGAAACCGACGATCAAAACTCTAACTGGGTGCAAATTTTTTTGTTTAGAATTGCACTTAGTTTTGGTTTTTCACATGTGACTGACACATATTGGTATTAGATGTTAGTTTTTTCAAACAACCGATGACCAAAGTGTACTTAATACCACCCATGCAGAACAGACTCTTCCTCTTCTCTATTTCATTGCGATTAAGCTAGGTCTCTCTAGCAATTTTACCCTCCACCACCACTGCTTTGTTTCTTACCGACCGCTACTCTTCCTCCAGTCATTGCCACTGTCGTTGCTCCCCTTTGCTTGCTTGAGAGGACGTCAGAGCTTGGGAAGACGTCGAAGCTGTCGTCACTGTTGTTCTCCTAGCTCCAGCTACTCAGTTGGCCACCACCGCTCTGCCTCCTCTGTCGCTGCTCTGTTGACCTCCTCCAGCTGCTGAGTTGGCCGTCACTCTGCCTCCTCTTCCACCGCTCTATCAACCCCCTCTAGCTGCTGAGTTTGCCAGCCGCCACCCAAGTCCAATACCGACTCTGCCCTCCCCCATAAGAGGAGCTCTCTTCTCAGCCATGTTGCTCTACTTCTCAAGGTGTTTGTCTTTCCTCTCTCTATCAATGATATTTGCAATATATTATTCACATTTGATTGACGATAAATATGCCTAATGATAAATTAGTTAGTTCTTAATGATACATTGATTCAAAATGCTTCTTAATTATATGTGGTCAAAATACTTGTAAAATTGAATGATGAAATGTAACTAGGGTTTTAATTTTAAATTGAAGAAACTATTTGGGTGCATTTTTCAATTTGGATAATAAGTGTTTGTATGTTTGGGGGCATTGATCAAATTGAATGTTTTATCAATAAATAATTGGTGTGTTGAATTATGTTGGATATTAATAAATATGTGATGTTTCTAAGATCTAACATGTCTTGATAAACCTTAACCTTGTTTTCCCTATGATTTGTTGGCCTAGAAACCCGTCTGAGATTTACTCATTAAGAGTAAATCTTGGATAGTCCCCAGTTTGGGACTGTTCTTGAACACTTAATCTCACTTAGTATGTAAGTGTATAATGTATATTTGATTTTCATGAGGTTTCGTCAGCACTTCCCCTTTTGTTCTCTAAATACATATGTTGGTGGGCATTTCCCCATGCACATCGGTATACTTGGAGAACAACGGGGAAATACTACCAACATTTTCTTGAAAACCCAATACACATTATACACTTACTTGTGAGATTAGGTGTTCACGAATGGGATAGGTGATACACATTTATTATATATATATATATATACAAGGCCCTGTAATCTAATCTTTTAACCCTAAACTCTAATATTTTAGCGCTAAAACCTAATCTTTAAATCTTTATCCCTAAATCTAAAACAATAAAACCTTAATAATATTCTATCTGTAAATCCTTAATTAATATGTAATCCCTAAAACCTAATATATACTTATTTTATCTTTGATCTTAGAATGGATAGATCATGGATGTCCATTCCAAATCGTTGCGCCCCAAAGTTTATTGTTGGTCTTGATCAGTTTATTAGATTTGTAGAGGATCATAGGAAACAACTTGGAGATATGTTCTATTGTCCATGTAGGCATTGTGGTAACAACTTGAAAGTCAACATTGGTGACGAAATCAAAAGTCATGTCATGTGCAATGAGATTGTTCAAGGCTATACACAATGGCACATGCATGGAGATATTTTAAACCTAAAATCAGTAGACATTGATAACAGTGCTTGTGTGGAAGAAGAAATTGCCTCCGATGACATAGATGTGAACGAACTGGTTCTAATAGACATCATTGATGAGATGTTGGATAGTTGTGGGGTAGAGGACACCGATCCACCTCCCATGTTTAGGAACATTGTGCATGAAGATGAGAGACTGTTATACACATGTTGTACTAAGTTTATGAAGCTTAGCACTATGTTGAGATTGTATAAGCTGAAGGCTAACAATAGATGGAGTGACAAAAGCTTCACGTCATTGTTGTCTTTGTTGAAAGAAATTCTTCCTGAAGGAAACGAGCTTCCAATCTCAACTTATGAGTTAAAGAAATTATTGTTCCCAATGGGAATGGAGGCTAAGAAGATACACGCATGCCCGAATGATTGTGTATTATTTCAAAAGGACTATGTGGATTTGAAAGATTGCCCAAAATATGGGGCATCAAGGTATAAAATGACGAATTTGGGGAAGTCCAAAACTGGTTCTCCTACCAAGGTGATGTGGTATCTACCTATAGTACCATAGTTTCAATGCTCATTTGCCAATCCAATAGATGTGAATAATTTGAGGTGGCATGTAGATGTTAAGAAAAATAATGATAGGATCCTACGACATGCATTTGATTCCCCACAGTGGAAGAAGATTGATTTATTGTACCCTGAATTTGGTGAAGAAGTTAGGAATCTAAGACTTGAGATTTGTACCGATGGGATGAATCCATACGGGACATTGAGCAGTCAACATAGAACTTGGCATGTTATGCTTGTTATATACAATCTTCCTCCCTGGTTGTGTTTGACAAATAAGTATGTTATGTTGTCGTTGTTGATATCGGGCCCTAAACAACCTAGAAATGATATTGATATTTAACTTGAACTTCTGATTAATGACTTAAAGAAACTCTGGTGTGAAGGTGAAATGACCTATGATGCTTCACATAGAGAAACATTTCATTTGCATGCTATGTTGTTTTGCACTATTAATGACTTTCCAACATATGGGAATTTGTCTGGATACAATGTAAAAGGATCTAAAGCATGTCATGTATGTGAAGAGAACATTGATTCAATATGACTAAAATATGACGGCAAGACTATATATCTTGTTCATCGAATATTTCTTCCAAAATTCCATCTTTACCAACAGTTGCGCAAATTGTTCAATGGATGGAATGAGGAACAGAGTGCGCCTAAACCTATACTAGGGGAGGTTGTTTATGATAGAGTAAAAGACTTTGTCAATGAATTTGGTAAGAGATTACAATGTACCTTGTGCCCACACAAAGTGACAAATCTTTATTCAAGAAGAAGTCAATATTTTGGGATCTTCCTTATTAGAGTTCTTTGGCAGTTAGGCATTGTATCAATGTCATGCATGTTGAGAAAAATGTCTGTGATAGTGTCATTGGTACTCTGTTGAATATACCAGATAAGACTTAAGATGGGATCAAATCCAGAATGGACCTATGTGAAATGGGAATAAGGACAAAATTAACAGAAGTAGTTAGTACTGATCGTAGAACATATTTACCTCCTTCTTGTTACACATTGTCTAGAAAGGAGAAGAAAGCTTTTTGTGAGTGCTTGGTTAATGTTAAGGTACCATAGGGTTACTCTTCCAACATTCATAGATTGGTATCAATGAAAGATTTGAAGATGATAGGTCTTAAATCTCATGATTGTCACACTCTAATGCAACAAATATTTCTCATGGCCATTCGATCTATACTGCCAAAGCATGTAAGGTTTGCAATCACCAGACTATGTTTCTTCTTCAACAGTCTATGCAGCAAAGTTATTTAAAAATTCTCACAAGATAGATTATACCTTCAAATTATATCAAATTAAAACCAATAACTTAAGTGTAATTTGAAGTCCTAACTAATAAGCCTAGCAAGGATGAGAGGAATTGATAGGAAGAACTTGACAAGGTCATGTAGAGTACTTCCACTCTCCCAACTAGGAGAGAGTCAATCCACTACCTAGAGAGGTTAGCCTCTAGGACTTTGCAAGTGCTTGTCTCTATATATTCATCATAAGAGTTACAACACAAAACCACCAAAGGACTTACTCATCCAAGCACCAAGAGTCTTCCACCTTAACAAGGACTTACCCACTTTGCTAAGAGTTTTCCGCCTTCTCCAAGGTCTTACCTACTCTTGCAAAAATCATCTGCCTCCAAGGATTTACCCACTCTTCATAGATCTTCAGCCTTTGCCTTCTCCTTCACCTGGAAAACATCTTCACCTCTTCTTCAACCTTGAAGAAGACCAACAACAGCTCCACCTTCACTCAGAGTAGCTTGCTTCACCTTTGCTTCATGGAGGAAAGGGGTAGGGAAGGTGAAATTGATTAGAGCTTTATAAGAACAAGGAAGTAGCTCTCTTACAACTAGACTACCTTACTCATAATCATGAAATGAAGTGTAAACTAGAGAGAGAAAGGGGCTCAACGAGTTGCAACACACTCAACTATAGCAAGGACCTAGAATAGCATGAATGAGCAAACTTGGAATGAACTCCAAGGGGTCCTATTTATAGCTGGGGGTGTTCCCTTGTGTGTGGGATCACTTAGGGTCAAAATATAGCCATTGTCCAAGAAGCAAAAGATCTATTTTTTCCCAAAACAACTCACCAATGGTTATAATCACTTTTTCTGCTTCTTATGTACAGTACATTTGGTCAAGTTTCAATAAAGGTAACTCAACAAATCCACTAAATGACAAAGACAATTTCCAAACTATCGGTCGAGTTTGTTCTGGGAAACTCAACTGATGAGCTAAAATTACGTTTTTTTAGTGAGTCAATCGGTCGAGTTCTTTGAGTGTATAACTCGACCGATGGGTCATCTTCAAAAAATCCATCATAGGATCAGTCGAGTTTCCAACTTGACCTATGAACATCCTGTGACAAATTTTCTAAATAGACATTTGAGTGATTAAACCATGGAATTAGATGTCCCTAATTTTTTCACATCTTAGTTACAAGTCATATTTATCAATACAAGTGATTACAAAAATTATCTAAGGTCATTTGGAGAGGTTTACCAAATTGCACACTTGCATTGCATTTGACTTGAACTTGAACAAGCTAGGGATTGTATAATTTGATCCTTTTCATGTATCTAAAGCCTGAAATCAATCTTGAACAAAGATATTAGATACATATGAATGGAATGGTTAAGTCATTATCAAAATATGGGTAATGTATAACTCTCAGGTCAACATACCCCTCTCTTTATAGGGGGGTTAGGACCAAGGTTCCCAGTCTATGCGGAAGTGAAAGGGACTAGACGATCTCGAATTTTCACAACAATTCTGAAAACTTGGCAACTTATGGCAATCCAAACGATCATCTAGCACACCCAGATAGTTTTCTAGTATGTTAGCAGTTTCCCGATCATATACAAAATTGGTAATTCGATTCCAATTGATATTACATATTAATTCCTCGCACCACAAGAATTGTGTAATCGAAACAAGTTCAAGAAACTTCTAGAACATTCATTCGGCCCAACTGGGCCATATCACCCAGGCGAGATTCTCATCTTGCTCACCCAGATGCCCATCTGGTGAGTCAAGCCAAACCAATTAGTTCAACATGTTGGTTCATAGAGAAAAACTTAGACAATTCGATTTCTCATAAGCCTGATGTCCTAAACGACTGTCTCAACTCTTGAGCCAGTCGTCTGGCAGCACATATATTGCATTCAATTGATTTGTTGTGTGAATTGAGTACCTTAAACACTTTAGTAATCAATCTAATCATAATTCAAGATCAAACTCCTCTTCTAGATGAGTTCCTATGTGTGTGACCCTATAGGTCCCATACTACATTGGAAGTGAATGTCCATAACAACTTATGACATCAGAAGAAATGAGTGGTGTCTAGTCACACATCATTGCCACCCAAGTAAATAGAAAGTTGGAGAACAACTTCAACCTATAATCTATGTATAGTGTTACAATGTTTGTATAATTCCTTTGTCATTGATATCCATATTGAACTTGAGGCATGGACCTGTCATCCTCTTCAAAATTCAATCTATGTTTCTTGCTATATTAGACTGTATGGCATATGTGTAAGCTCAATATCATATATTGACTCACACGTACATGGCCATGTATTTTTTAGTCTCACTAACTCAAGTGGCCTTAGATATCATACTCCAATTGGAGGTACAAATCCCATCTCTATCACTCATAGTCAGTCCCCATGTGTCACTGTCACCCAATCATCACCCTTATAACAACCCATGTTTCAATATTGTGTTTGATGATGTCAAAGATTACCAAATGACATGTGATGAGTGCAGTGGTTTTAGGTCTAAGAACCACCAACACCACCATCACTATAAGATGTGATTATGACTTACCTAGTTATGGTTTCCATGTATAACTCTTATGGTGGGTTTGTCTGATAGACTGTTCTCTAAATTATATTTGTGTGCTTTGTTTGATATCACCATATCATGACTAATGAGATTCTGTCATAAAAAAACTCACACTCTGATCTTATGTGTTATTGCTATCTATTTTCCTTCCACAACAACAATCGATCAGGGACATAACAAGAATGCATATACTCTTAACATTTGTATGATCTCATTGTTCAGGTCCTCAACCTAAAGACATACATCATTGAGTAATATCATTCTCTAGACATTAATTATGTAATTTTATTATTACAAAACTAAACAAACATAATAAATTGGAAGTTTGCCTCTATTGATAATAAAATCATTTACAAGTTATGCCATTACAATCATCATATGATTGGCTCTCTGGGCATACATATTAACAGACTCCCACTTGCACTTAGAGCCAATAACCCACTAATCTTATTATGAGTGACCTAACATGACCTTCATGCTTATGATGTAAAAGTTCCTTTGTCCAGGGGTCAACAACAATGTTCTCAGTTGATAGTCTACAAATCTTTATATCTCTTGTATGATCTCTTATATGAGGTGATGCCGCCTTTGTATATTATTTGAGTGTTGATGTGATCTGGGCTCCTTAGCTTGTTCAATAGCTCCATTGTAATCACAATGTAGCTCGATTGCATTGCCAATGCATGAAACAACCCCAAGTTCATAAATGAACTTCTTGATCCATATAGGCTCCTTTGCTGCATTCGATGTAGCAATATACTCGACCTCTATTGTAGAATTAGAAAATGTCTCTTGCTTGGAATTTTTCCAAGTTACATCTCTGTTGTTTAGGTAAAATATAAATCCTGATTGCAGTTTGTAATCATCTTTGTCAGTCTGGAAGCTTGCATCGGTGTAACCTTTTAGCACCAACTCTTCCTCTCTTCCATACAACAAGAACTGATCCTTAGTCCTTCACAAGTACTTGAGGATGTCCTTCACAGCTATCCAGTGAGCATCACCTGGATTTTATTGATATCTTCTCATCATTCTTATGGCATACTAGACATCTAGATGGGTGTAAAACATCTCATACATGATGGATCCAATTGTCGATGCATATGGAATCATACTCATGTGATCCCTTTCTTCACAAGAATGGGGACATTAAACTTTAGAGATGGTAACTCCATGTAGCATGGGCAGGTTTCCTCTCTTTGAGTTCTCCATGTTGAACCTATTCAACACTTTATCGATGTAAGTGATCTGACTTAGTCCAAGAAGCCTTCTTGATCTATCTCTATAGATCTTTATCCCCAAGATGTAGGTTTCTTCTCCAAAGTCTTTCATAGAGAATGTATTTCCAAGCCATGTTTTTACCTTTTATAAAGTAGGGATGTCATTCCCCATCAATAGTATGTCATCCATATACAATATGAAGAATACTATCATGCTCCCACTAACCTTCTTGTACACACAAGGTTCATCTTCATTTTGAAAAGGCCAAACTCTTTGACCATCTCATCAAAATGAAGATTCCAGTTCTGTGATGCTTACTATAATCCATAGATTGACCTTTGTAGCTTACAGACTTGATTTGCAAACTTTGGATTTATATAACCCTTAGGTTTTGTCGTATACACATCCTCAAGAAAATTCCCATTAAGAAATGCAGTTTTAACATCCATTTGCCAAATCTCATAGTCATGATGAGTTGCAATAGAAAGCATGATCCTGATGGACTTAACCATGGTCATTGGAGAAAAGGTTTCATCATAGTCAACACCTTGAACTTGTATGAAACCCTTTACAACCAATCTACCCTTATAGGTTTAAATTTTTCCATCTAGGTTGTTCTTCTTCTTGAAGACCCATTTGCACCCTATGGATTTTACCCCTTCAGGTGGATTCACCATGGTCCATAACTTGTTTTCAAACATAGATTCCATCTCAGATCTCATGGCTTCAAGTCTTTTCTCATATTCTAGTCCCTCAATAGCATCTTTATAGGTAACTGGCTCATCATCTATGACCAATTCACTACCTTCTGGAGTTACAAGATATCCATATCTCTTAGGTTCAAGGCTTATCCTATTAGATTTATGAAGTTCCTATGTTACTTGAGGAATTTGATATTCCAAAACAACTTGTGAGTCTCTTTATTCTTCTTGTACATCTATCAGTTCAATGATCTCTTGTTGATCTCAAACCTCTTCAAGTTTCACTTTCCTCCCACTGATTTCTTTTGAAATAAATTCCTTTTCTAGGAATACAACATTTTTGGCAACAACTATTTTGTTATCATTTGGGTGGTATAAGTAGTATCCCCTTATCTCTTTGGGATATACAACAAAATAACATTTATGAGATTTAGGGTCAATCTCTTCAGAAAACATTTTCCTAACATAAGCTTCACATCCCCAAATCTTCATAAAAGACACATTGGGGTCTTTCTCATTCCATATCTCATATGATGTCTTTTAAACTGACTTAGATGGTACTAAGGTAAGTGTAAATGCGGCAGTTTTAGGAGCATAACCCCAGAAGGAAGTTGGAAGATAAAAAAAAACTCATCATTGACCGCACTATATCCAGTAATGTGTGATTCCTTCTTTCTGACACACCATTATGTTGTGGTGTTCCAGGTGGAGTACATTGTGATACGATATCATGGGCTCTCATAAGATCCTCAAACTCTTGGCTTAAGTATTCTCCACCCCAATTAGATTGATGTGCCTTAATACTTTTGCCAAGCTGGTTTTATACTTCATTCATAAAATCTCTAAAATTTTCAAGAGTTTCTGACTTATGTTTCATCAGGTAAACATAGCCATACCTACTGAAGTCATCAATGAAGGTTATGAAGTACTGATACCCACCACTGGAATTTGTTCTAAAAGGCCCACATACATCAATATGTATGAGTCCTAATAGATCACTAGTTCTCTCACTGCTACCAGTCAATGGATTCTTGGTCACCTTTCCCAACAAACAAGATTCACATGTCTCGATTGATTCAAAATCAAAAGAGTCTAGATAACCATCTTTATGGATTCTAGATATGTGATTCCCATTTATGTTCCCCAGACAAAAATGCCAAAGGTATGTCTGGTTTGAGTCATTAATTTTTTGTCTTTTTGTACTTACGTTATGTACGCTTGTCTCTATATCTATCATGTATAGACCATAAGAGATTGGCAAACTGCCATATTAGATCCCATCTTTACTAATAGAATATCTTACATTCTTTATAAAAATGTGAATCCGTTCTTATCCAAAAAAGCATTTCTCTAACTCTATTACTAGCCCACTTGGTAGAGATAACTCATAGGTTCCTACTGTGTTGGCTACAACTCTTGTGCCGTGTGCAACTCGCAGTTCAACTCACCTTTTTCTAAAGGTCTACTACTTTTCAGATCCTTCATATTTGAGAAAATGTGTGATCCACATCTGGTATCTAGTTCCCATGATGAGGAAGTAGTAAAGTTAACCTAAAAAATGTATATATCAGAAGTAGAGATTTCAATCCCTTTCTTCATCTTCCTAGGTTCCCTTATCCTTCTCCCTATTTTGAGTGCAGAAGACAAACTTTAGCTTAGCCACAGAACACTTCTTGGATTTGCCTTTGTCCTTGGACTCAACTCCACTGATCATCATCATCGATTTGTCCATCTTCATTTGTTCTTTGACACTTATCAAAATGTCAAGAAACTCTGACATCGGTCTAGGCATGTTACTCAAGTAATAATACTTGATAAACTGTCTATATGATTTAGGCAATGATTACAAAAGCATATCCATGACCAACTCTTGGCCTAAGGTAAATCCTAGTCTTTAAAGATGTTTCATATGTCCAATCATATTGAGCACATGAGGCTCTATTGGTTCTCTATCTGTCATTTTGCACTCAAATAGCACCTTAGAGACATTATACCTTTCATTCTTATCATGTTGTTATGCAACTCATAGTTCAAACAACCCATCCTAAGGTTCTTGATGTTCACAACATCATTGGCATGCTTCAAAGAAGCATCCATGTCAATCTTAGGCGAATTTGAAGTGGATATTGGCACTGGTGTTTTAGGAACATGCACAACACTTCTCAAGGTCCTAAACCAGTTATGGAAATAAATCTTATTTAATTTGTCCGATTGCGATGAATGAGTGTTTCCCATTTGATTCTACAAGAGAAAATTTGCATTTGTCAAAACCCAATTTTGATTTGATTTGATTTTATAAGTTGATATTGATTAGGTCTTTAATTAATTATCACTTCCACTATTTTATTCAAATTGATAGCCCTCAATATCAATTCATAATATTGCAGCGTACAATATTATAGTTGGCCAAGATCCTAATTTCATCAAAATCATGAGCCAGATACACTGTCACTCACAACTTGATTCTATCAGGTAGGCAACTTTTGTCAATTGCATCACATGCAACTCTTGATAGATGATATGCACAACTCTTTGTCATTGATCTTCTATTTGCATCTAGATGCTTAAACCAATTAAGGTCGCCTAGTTAAGCCTGAACCATAAGGCAACATGAAAAACTATACACCTTGGTAGGGCAGATCCACATATCTACCATCACACTTCCACGAGATAGATGACTGTTATAACCTCAATTTTTGCTTGTATGGTTTGAAATGCATTTTTCCCAATAAAATGTATATGCATGGAAATTGTATAATTTATGTTCAATGAATGGGTTTCTTTTGCAATATCTCCCTTGGATGTATGTTTTCGTGGATCCTACTGATTTAGTGTGTCTAATGTGATAAAAATGGAAGAAAAGATGAAAGAAATCTCATAATAAATAAAAGGAAAAAGAAATAAAGATAATGGTGAGAATTATGTAGAATTCTCTAGAAAATGGTATGAATGACCTTAATTGATTAGGTTTCAAATCCACTTGGTTTCTAATAAGAAAAAAAATCCCAATAAAGGAAATAAAAGAGAAAGAGATAGAAAATATGAATAAAATATGCCTTTTGAATAGATAACTTGCATATGAAAAAAAGCCTCTTTTATTTTTTATTTTTGACTCCAAACTTGGTACGCAAGTAAATAAGGTTATCAAAGAGGTTTCCTTAAAATTTGAGATGAAAAATATGTATGGTTTAGGAGTTATGAATTTTTGAAGTTTTCTAAAGTGAGAGGGATATACATAAATGTCAGGATAATAATCAGATTAGGATTTGATATTAATCGGGAAAAAAAACATGCGTGTGCCAGGGACCCTTTGATCTGAGCATCTAATGGATCATGTCATCCTTCACCTCCAGTCGCATGAGGCGGCAACAAACATGAAAGAGGGAGATTCCCGATTGGATTTCTTAGTGCCCAGGGGACGAGAAACTTTGGGAGGAGTTCCACTGTCTTTGGGAGAGTGAGATGAACAACTTGATCCCAAGTTCTAATGGGTTTGGGAGATCCCTGGAAATTTTCCCAAATCACTATCGCCAAGCCACGAACCCCAATTATAAATAGGTGGACATACCCCCTCTGCAAAGCTACAAGTCATTCCAACAGCTTTGCCCAGAGCGTACGAACTCCTTAGAGTGCTCAATTATTTGTTTTGCTTTGATCTTCACCCCTGATCAGATGAGCACCTCATCAGAGTTGCTCAGTCGATGACCTATCATTTTAGAGTGTGGGAGAAGCAATTGGGGCCACCAACCAACTCACCAAGGTCTGTTAGAGGACACGACACTCTCACTGGTGATTGAGGGAGTCAACCCTTGAGTTGACCACACAGGGTCTATTGTTCACAAAGGGAGGTTGAAGAAATGGAGAGGGATTTTACCCTCTTGCCCCTCGATCGCCTTCAGAGCATGTACAGGTTTTTAGTCTTTTTCTCATTTGTTTTCGCATGTAGCCAACCAATTAGACACGAGCTATGCTACTGAGATGGCAAGCGCCAATAGACCGACCTAGCCAGTAGGTGGGTCCTGGGGCTCTCTGCCTAGGTGGCAGGCCCTAATTGGCTTAAAAGTGATTTAATTAGGGAAAATTGTAACTAATTATGGGATTATCTGATGAGAAAGTGTTATTTATGGTCTAACAGAAGACACTAAGATGGTTAGACACTCGGTTTGTTAGTGAGAGGTCCCAAGATCGAGCCCAGGCCACAGGATGAATAGAATGGCCAATTTTTCAAAAAAAGAAAAGAAAGTGTTATGTATGAATCTTTCTCAGAAAAATCCCTAGAATTCATTAAAAATATAATTGATGCATGAATCTACTTGTAATTAGAGAAGTGTATGAAGATGCCATCTTTAATGGTTTTATTAATGGAAAACCCAAAGTTTTGATGATAATTAGATTTAATGACAATCCCTGAATATTTTGAGTCAAATATTAACATGTTGACATATAAAAGAGGGATCAGATCGAAAAGGATAATCTTGGTACATAATTTTCTTAATTTAGGGTTCCATGCATATAAAAGTGCATTAATGGGCGTAAAAACCCTAATTTTGATAATTGTGAGTTTTAATGGTTTTAATTATGAAAATCCATTAGTAATACACATATATGATGTTCTTAATCTTAATTGACAATAAAGACCCTTAATGTGGATAGTTTGAGTAATTAGGGTTTTATGAATAAGAAAAGTTCTTTTAGGGTTTGTTGACCTAAAAGGGGTAAAATTGGAAATCGAACCAAGAAACCCTAAGGAAACCTAATTGGATTTAGAAACCTTAGAATGGAATCCCAAGTCAATAAAAGATGTTTGGATGAGTTTGTAATGACTAGGTATTGTACATGCTTTTTAGTATCAAGATTTGCTTGATTGGTTGCTTGACTTGGTTGATTGGACTTCTTGATTGGATTGGATATCTTGCATATTTTTGAGACTTCAAATCAGGTATATGGTTACGCTTGTGGCTAATCACTCTAGTTTCATGATGATTTCCTAAGTTTTATTGGTTTCTTGAAATTAACTATTTGGTTGACTTTTATGTCATGCAATCATAAAGTGACTATGGCTATCACCATAAATATATGTGCATGACTAGCTTAGATCCTGGTCCTCCTTTGTAGCTTTGAGTACATGTGAGTGATGGCAGACCTAGATATTGGTCTACCCTTGGGGTAGGAACATCAGGTTATCATGAGTCAATGTTTGGTCTACCTTTGGGTAGGATCATACGACTATACAACTCTATGTTTTGGTCTACCTGTAGGGTAGGATCAAAGGGGGTTGTTTGGGATCTACCATATGAGAAAGGTAGTATCCATGTCCATTGTAGGGACAACACAGAGGCTTGGATATGGTAGGATTTAGTAGTTATGTTTAAGACATAAAGTTTGATCTGTTAATAAATAATTTAGTTGCAATATGTTGTTACAAATAGATGCAAGCTTTTGGTTCCCCCACATACCAATATAATTTTTATACTGACCGACATTTTGTTTGTTGGTGTTTTAGGTCACATGCAATTATATGCTTATCTGAAAGTGGATAATCATTTAAATTGGCATTGAAAGAATAAAGTTAAATAAAGATTGGAGGATCGTAGATAGATAGTTTCCTATTTGGGATAAAGTTACTCAATTACTATATTTTGAAAGGTTTGTAAAAGAATTTTTTTTATCTTGTTTTAAGCTTAGTTGTGGTAGAATTTATTAATTATGTTTTATTATTTGTAAAACCATATGATCCTATTCTGGGATAACAATTCTAACTTCTTGGCCTTCCTTAATTGGGGGTTTCCTAGGGGTGGGGTCGTTACATTTGGTATTAGAGTTGAAAATGGTGAGCCGCTTCCTGTTCGTCCACGTCTTGGAGTCACCATTCTGGACTTCGTAAAGCTGAACATTGAGAAGTTTTGGGGAGAGGATAAGACCAAGGTGTTCAACAAAATGACTGTTTGGTTGCTAGAAGTCGAGAATGGTTTCTGCATGTTGGAGGTGCAGACGAACAAAAAGGTCATGTTTGCTACTCACCTCTTGGAAGGAGAAGCCAAGATCTGGTGGGAGAACCACATCATGGGTTGAGCTCTGAATGAGGACCTAATGGCTTGGACTGACTTCAAGACTATCTTCATAGCCAGATTCATTCCAATCTCAACTAATAATGAGAAGGAAAGGGAGTTCACCAACCTGAACCAAGGTAGCCTATCTGTTGTGGACTTTGGCTACAAGTTTTGCCTCCTACAACAATTTGGATATATGATGATCGAGGAAACATGGGTGGACCATTTTGTGGGGCGTATACACCCTGCCATCAAGCCTCATGTGATGGAAAGCAAACCAACAACCTTCACTAACACCTACAACACCACACTGGACATGGAGAAGATGACATACTTGGGTTTCATTGAAGGCACATCTAGAAGAATGATCAAAAGAATGGACAAGGACACAATCATGCCAAGGGAAAGCATGGAGCCAAAGGAAAACCCCACAATGAGAACAACTATCCTAGGTGTCACACCTACGAAAAATGGAAGTCAAGCGAGTGTCGCTACAAGAAGAAGGTGTGTTACCATTGCCAATAAGAGGGACACTTCCAAGCCAACTACCCTTTTCTAGACTTGAGAGGTCCATGCCCTATAGCAGCCCAGCCTGTAATAGCCCATCTAGTAGTTGTAGCCCCACCCGCTAGAGAGAAAAGACAAGCTCAAGTTTTTGGTATCGACAATGAAGAGGCTCAAGCTAATGCTAATCAGTTAATAGAGGGTAATGACCCTTAGAGTTTTCTTTCTTGTTTTAAGATAAGCATGTAGTAGTGTGACATAATATGAAAAACAATGTAGGAATTCTTGAGGTGATGGAACACAATGTAAAAGCTCCTTTTAACTCTGGTTCTACTAATACTTTCATTTTGGGAAATATCGCAACTATGCTTTGTTTGGATATCAAGGATTTAAGATATATTTTGGATGTCACAACCCCGAGTGATCGAATCTTTACATCTCTTTTGAAAAACATAGTAATACTTGTTAAGTATCTGGATCATGAGTTCCCTACAGACTTTATCCTCCTTGACATGAACGACTTTGATGTGATCATCGGAATGGATTGGCTCTATACTTACAAGACAAATATCGGTTGTAGGGAAAAAATATATTAATAAGGAGACCAAGTCATCCACCGTTCACCATTAGAGGTAGGAAGGATGCTACCACTAGCCTGTATGTGTCATCCTTGAAGGCAGAGTAGATGATAACCAAGGGTTGTCAAGCTTTCCTATAAGTCATTACTGAGCCAGAGCCTAAGGTGCAACCCTTAGAGGAAATAGAGGTATTCATGGACTACACTGATATCTTCCCAGATGATTTTCCTGGGATTCCTCCTGAGAGAGAGGTAGACTTTTTGATAGAGCTAGCTCCTGGGACAAACCCTATTTTGAGAGCACCTTATAGGATAGCCCCCGTTGAGTTGCTTGAGCTGAAAAAGCAACTATAGGAATTTCTAGACAAGGGTTTTATTCAACCTAGCACATCACCATGGGGAGCATCAGTCCTCTTTGTGAAGAAGGATGGGTCGCTCAGAATGTGCATAGACTACCAAATGATCAACTAGGGTACCATTAAGAACAAGTATCCTTTGCCCCATATATATGACTTGTTTGACTAGCTTAAGTTTGCTCAAATCTTATCAAAGATTGACCTAAGGTCTGCGTACCGTCAGTTGCAAGTTAGGAGTGAGGACATCTTGAAAACTGCTTTTTGTACCCATTATGGCCCTTATGAGTTTGTGGTTATGCCTTTTGAGTAGTCCAATGCCCAGAGTGTACTTATGAACCTCATGAATAGTGTGTTCTGACCCTTCCTTAGCTCATTTGTCACAATGTTCATAGATGACATCCAGGTTTACTCTGATGACCTCGAGAAACACTAGGACCACCTGGGTAGAGTCCTTGATATTTTGAGAAAGAAAAAGTTCTATGGGAAATTCTCGAAGTGCAAGTTTTGAATAGACCATGTCATGTTCCTTGGACACATCATATCCGGAGGGACCATTTTAGTGATCCTGCTAAAGTTTTGTCTGTGCGAGATTGTTTATCACTACAGAACCCTTTAGAGATTCACAACTTCTTGGGATTAGTAGGATGCTATCAGCACTTCATAAAATATTTCTCAAAGACCGCTTTGCCACTCACCAAGCTCACCTGGAAGGACGAGAAGTTTGTGTGGTCAGACCTATGTGAAGCTTGATTCCAAGAGTTGAAGGAGAAGTTGACCATAGCTCTGGTGTTGACTCTACCATCCGACAATGAAGGTTTTATGATCTTGATTGACTCATAGAAGATGGGGCTTAGATGCGTGCTAGAGTAAAATAGGCATGTTGTTGCTTATGCCTCCATACAGCTCAAGAGCAATGAAGTGAACTATCCAACACACGATTTAGAGTTGGCTGTGATTATACATGCCCTGAAGATTTGGTGACACTATCTATATGGAGCCACCTTTGAAATCTTCATCGACCACAAGATCCTGAAGTATCTCCTGACTCAGAGGGACCTACACCTAAGATAGATATAATTGATGGAATATATGAAAGACTATGATTTCACCATAGTCTCTCACCCTAAAAAGGCAAATGTTGTAGCAGATGCTCTTTGTAGAAACCAGGTTAGGTGTGCAGTTGTCTTGTCTAATCAGTAGAGAGGACTGGAAGAGTTTTCTAGGTGGACTTTGCATCTACTAGAAGATCAGATCTAACCAAGTTGGTATCTGCCCAGTTAGCCAGCCAAGATCTTGACAAGATGAAATGTTTGTTAGAGAAACCTTAGATCTATCTCTTAGTGGGAGTAGATGGTGGAATCCGCTATAAGAGTCATGTTTGGGTTCCTGAAGATTCACCCTTGAAGGATCATATATTGCAAGAAGCTCATGGTTCTAAGTACACGGTACACCCTGGCACTACCAAGATGTTTAAGGATTTGCAATAGTACTTTTGGTGGCCTAAAATGAAGAGAGATATAGTGGAATATGTGGCTAGTTGTCTCACTTTCCAGATGGTGAAGGCTGAACACCAACGACCCAGTGGATTGCTACAGTCGATTGAGATTCCTAAGTGGAAATGGGGACATATCACTATGGACTTTGTGGTGGGTATTCCCAAGACCAAGAGAGATCATGATGATATATGGGTTGTGGTAGATCGCCTTACTAAGTCGGCTCATTTCCTTGTCTTAAAGTCCACTACCAAAGTGACAGATATAGCTGAGCTTTATATTAGAGAGATTGTATGACTGCATGGTGTTCTATGTTCGATCATTTTTTATCATGACCCAAAGTTTACTTCCAAGTTGTGGAAGTAGGTGAAAGAAGAACTTGGCACTAGACTAAAGTTTAGCACAGCTTATCACCCCTAGATAGATGGACAATCACAAAGGACAATCCAAACTTTAGAGGATCCATTGAGAGCATGTGTTCTCAATTGGGGTGGATCATGGGAGCAGTACTTTCCCCTCGTTGAGTTTTCTTACAATAACATCTACCAGGACATTATCGGGATGCCTCCGTACTAAGATCTCTATGGGAGGTCATGTCGGTCATTGCTTCACTAGGATGATGTCAGTGAGAGGACCTTATTAAGGTTAGAGGAGATGTTGTTGTATGCTGACAAAGTCACTTTGATCAAGAAAAGGCTAAAGAGAGCCCATGATCGACATAAGTCATATGTTGATGCGAAGCAGAGTGACTTGCATTTCATTGTGGGTGAACACATGTTTTTGAAAATCTGACCCCTCCGAGCTATAGATAAGAATAGAGGAAAGCTAAGTCCTCGATATGTGGGTCTGTTCAAGATTTTGGAATGTATTGGTGAAGTTGCTTATTGTTTGGCCTTACCCCGTTAGTATAATGTGATGCATGATGTTTTCCATGTGTCTAATTTAAAGCTCTATGTGAAGGACCTGAGCCATGTGCTGTGTATTGAACCTATTGAACTTCAAGGGAGGCTGACATACCCTGAGTCACCTATGAGGGTACTGGATACCAAGGTGAAAGAGCTCAGGAGTAAAAACATAGAGATGGTAAGGGTTCCTTGGAAGCACCATGGAGAGGATGAAGCCACATGGGAGCTGAAGACAGACATGGAAAAACCTACCCTAATTTGTTTGTTTGATCGGTTGAATTTTGGGGGCAAAATTCCTACAAAGGGGAGAGGATGTTATAACCTTGATTTTTGCTTCTATGATTTGAAATGCATTTTTCCCAATAAAATGTATATGCATGGAAATTGTATGATTTATGTTCAATGAATGTGTTTCTTTTGTAATATTTCCCTTGGAGGTATGTTTTCGTGGATCCTACTAATTTAGTGAGTCCAATGTGATAAAAAGGGAAGAAATCATAATAAATAAAAGGAAAAAGAAATTAAGATAATGGTGAGAATTATGTAGAACTATCTAGAAATGGTATGAATGACCTTAATTGATTAGGTTTTAAATCCACTTGGTTTCTAATAAGAAAAGAAATCAAAATAATGAAAATAAAAGGGAAAGAGAAAGAAAATATGAACAAAATATGCCTTTTGAATAGATAAATTGCATATGAATAAAATCCTCTCTTATTTTTGAGTTTTGATTCTAAACTTGGCATGAAAGTAAATAAGCTTATCAAAGAGGTTCCCTTAAAATTTGAGATTAAATAGATGTATGGTTTAGGAGTTATGAATGTTTGAAGTTTCCTAAAGTGAGATGAATATTCATAAATTTTACGATTATAATCAGTTAGGATTTGGTATTAAATAGAAAATAAAACACGCATGTGATAAGGACCCTTGGATCTGAGCATCTGAGGGATCAGGGTCATCCCTTACCTCCAGTCGTATGACGTGACAGGGAATAGGAAAAAGGGAGATTCTTGATCGGATTTCTCAGTGCTGAGAGGATGAGAAAACTTGGGAGGAGTCCCACTATCTTCGGGAGAGTGAGATGAGCAAGTAGATCCCAAGTTCTAATGGTTTTGGGAGATCCTTGGTGATTTTCCCAAATCACTACCATCAAGCAATGAACCCCAAGTATAAATAGGGGGACGTGCCCCCTCTGTGAAGCCACAAGTCATTCCAACAGCTTCGCCCAGAGTGTATGAACTCCTTGGAGCACTTAATTGTTTGTTTTTCTTCGATCTTCACCCTTGACTGGACAAGTACCTCATCGAAGTTGTTCAATTACATCGACCCATCATTCCAGAGCATGGGAGAAGCAATTAGGGCCACCAACCAACTCACCTAGGTTCGTAAGAGGCAATGAAACACTCACCGGTGACTGAGGGAGCAAGGATCCCAGAGCCAACTATTGAGTTGACCATGTGGGGTCTACTATTTGTGAAGGGAGGTTGAACATGATGGAAATGGATTTTACCCTCTTGCCCCTCGATCACCTTTAGAGCAGGTACGAGTTTTTAGTCTTTTTCCCTTTTGTTTTCACGCCTAGCCAGTCACTTAGACGTGAGCCAGACCGCTGAGGTGGTGAGAACCAATAGGCCAGCCTAGCCAATAGGCGGGGCAAGGGGCTCTCTGCCCAGGTGGAAGGCCATGATTGGCTTAAAAGTGATTTAATTAGGTAAAATCGTAACTAATTATGGGATTATCCGATGAAGAAGTGTTATATATGATTTTTTCTAAAAAATCCCTATAATCCATTATATATATAATTGATGCATGAATCTACATGTAATTAGAAAAGTGTATAAAGATGCCATCTTTAATGGTTTTATTAATGAAAAGCCCTAAGTTCTATTGATAATTAGATCTAATGATGATCCCTGAATATTGTGAGTTCAGTATTAACATGTTGACATATAAAAGAGGGATTAGATATAAAAGGATAATATTGGTACATAATTTGCTAAATTTAGGGTTCCATGTCTATAAAAGTGCATTAATGGGCCTAAAACCCTAATTTTGATAATTGTGAGATTTAGTGGTTTTAATTATGAAAATCCATTAGTAAGACAGAGATATGATTTTCTTAATCTTAATTAAGAATAAAGACCCTTAATGTGGATAGTTTGAGTAATTAGGGTTTTATGAAAAAGAAAAGTGTTTTTAGGGTTTGTTGACCTAAAAGGGGTAAAATTGGAAATAGAACCAAGAAACCCTAACGAAACCCTAATTGGACTTAGAAACCTTAGAATGGAATCCCACATCAATAAAAGATGTTTGGATGAGTTTGCAATGATTAGGTATTATACATGCTTTTTAGGATCAAGATTTGCTTGATTGGTTGCTTGACTTGGTTGATTGGACTTCTTGATTGGATTGGATATCTTGCATATTTTTGAGACTTAGAATCAAGTATGCGGTTATGATTAAGGCTAATCTCTCTATTTTCAAAGTGATTTCTGAGGTTATACTGGTTGCTTGAAATTAACTGCTTGGTTGACTTTTATTTCATGCAACTATAAAGTGATTATGGCTATCACCATAAATATATGTGCATAACTAGATCAGATTTTAGTCCTCCTCTGTAGCTTTGAGTACATATGAGAGATGGATGACCTAGCTATTGGTCTACCCTTGGGGTAGGATCATCAAGTTATCATGAGTCGATGTTTGGTCTACCTTTGGGTAGGATGATGCGACTATACGGCTCTATGTCTTTGTCTACCTGTAGGGTAGGATCAAAAGGGGCTATTTGGGATCTACCATATGATAAAGGTAGTATCGATGTCCATTGCAGGGATACCACAGAGGCTTAGATATGGTAGGATTGAGTAGTTATGTTTAAGACGTAAATTTTGATCTGTTAAGCAATAATTTGGTTGTAATATTTATCATATCATATTATATATATACATATATATATCATATTATATTTATATATATGTATGTATTCATGTAATTTGCATATATATATATATATATATATATATATATATATATATATATATATATATATATATATATATATATATATATATATATTCTTTTGGGTTATTATGTGGTGATTAGTCGGATGTGCACATCAACCAGTTTAGATATTCACATCACATGTAATAAATAAACATGGTAAAACCAAAAATCCGATCATATCGATTATCCTAAAGCATAATTAATTGACGTGGCTCTGATATCACTATAGGGAAATACGACATCAGATAGGCAGTAGAAACAAAAACTTTACTGACATATTTTCCATTAACCAGCATATCATGTTAATAACTATGCAATGGAAAGTATGGTTTCACAAAGATATATCTGGTCTTGGAGCTAGTCCAACGACAATCCTCATCGATGTAGATGCACACTCTATCTTGGATGGTGTATGTGTACCTCCTGGTTGCACTGGGACTTGTCTAACTACTCCTCCATAGACATTATACTTGAACATCATCATCTACAACATCTCCTTTCATCACGGACTGTTGGCTGATGTCATCCTCCTTAGGGAGGGGCAAATGCCACCTCACCTCTAGAGAAGTCCACGTAGACCAACTAGAGTTCCTATCATCCTACTAGAACATACAGAAAGGAGATGTCCCTCTCATTGGTGTACTAGTCACCAACCTACTTCTCCACAAAAATGATCCTTAGTTGTTTCTCTCCCTTACTATCCCTCCCTACTCGGGTAGGACTTGCTGGAAGGGACTAGAAGATGTTAAATTTTTGCAACAATTAAGTAAATTTCATAACCTGTGACACTCCAAATGGTTGCCTGGCACACCCAAACGGTCGTCTGGTGCACTGGCAGTTTCTCAATCGCATACGAAATTGGTGATTGGATTCCAATTAATATTACATATTAATTCCTTACACCACAAGAATTGTGCAATCAAAACAAGTTTGGGAAACTACCAAAACATTTGTTCGGACGAATTGAGCCATCTCACCCAAGCGAGACACCCGTCTCGCTAACCCAGATGCCCGTATGGTGAACCGAGCCAAACCAATCGGTTCAACCAGTCAGTTCATAGAGAATAATTTATCCAATTCAAGTTCTCATCAACCTGATGTTCCAAACAGACATATCAATTCTTGAGCCAGTTATCTAGTACCCCAAATGGTCGTCTCACCTTGTGAGACAGTCGTCTGGAAGTAAAACCATCACAGAGAACTAATTTTTTGTGTGAATTAAGTACCTAAACACTTTAGTAAACAATCCAATCATCATTCAAGATGAAACTCTTCTTCTAGATGAGTTCCTATGTGTGTGACCCTATAGGTCCCATATTACGTTGGTAGTGAATGTCCATAAAAACTTATGACATCACAAGTAATGAGAAGTGTCTAGTCATACATCATTTCTACCCCAAGTAAATGGAAAGTTAGAGAACAACTTCAACCTACAATCTATTTATGGTGTTTAGTGTTTGTATAATTCCTTTTTCACTGATATCTAGATTGAACTTGAGGCATGAATCTATCATCCTCTTCAACATTCAATCTATGTTTCTTGCTATAGCCCACTGTATGAGATATGTGTAAGCTCAATATCATATATTAACTCACATGTGCATGGCCATGTATTTCTCCATCTCGCTAACTCAAGTGGTCTTGGTTATCATAATCCCATAGGAGGTACAAATCCCATCTCTATCACTCATTGTCACTCCCCATGTGTCACAGTCACCCGATCATCACCTTTATAACAATCAATGTTTCAGGATTTTATTTGATGATGTCAAAGTGTACCGAACGACCTGTTATGAGTGTAGTTATTTTAGGTCTAAGAACCACAAACACCACCATCACTATAAAATGTGATTCTAATTTACCAAGTTATGATTTCCATGTATCACTCTTATGGTGGGTCTGTCTGATACACTATTCTCTAACGCGTATCTATGTGCTTGGTTTGATATTGCCATATAATGACTAATGGGATTCTATCATCAACCAACTCACATTCTGATCTTATGTGTTATTGTTGTCAATTTACCTTCCACAACAACAACTGATCAAGGACATAACAAGAATGCATACACTCTTAACATATGTATGATATCATTGTTCAGGTCCTCAACTTGAAGACATACGTCATTGAGTAATATCATTCACTAGACATTTATTATGTTATTTTAATATCTCAAAACTGAACAAACAAAATAAATTGGAAGCTTGCCTTTATTAATAATAAAATAATTTACATGTTATTCCATTATAATCATCATATGATTGTCTCTCTGGGAATACATACCAACAACACTAACATCAAGGAAACTCATCATCTCAAGGTGGAAAACTCCATACCAAGATACATACCAAAACCCTAAAACATGTGTTATGGGAATCCCCATGAAAGAACCTCATTTAGGAGAGATAAAAACCCACGTTCATATGTGCAAAATAGAACTAAAACTCCATGTTACTCCAAGGCACTTGAATCATGTGAATGTTGATAGAAATCCATGTGAATGTTGATAGAAATCCATATTTAAGAGCAAGAGGAAACCATACATCTCATAGTCACCACAAAATTGGGTACCAAGAATTAGGGTTTAGGAGTACAAGTGAATCACATGTGATTATCACCCAATATTTAAGTTACATATTATGGTAACACCATCTAGCATATTAGGATCACATCTTAGAGATTAAAATAGCAGCATGCAAGTATAATTATGGTGCAAATAATAGAAGGAGGAAAAGAGTTATATAACATTCCTTATGGAGAGACCAAGCTCCAAAGATCACGATCTTTAAGAGAGAAGAAAGATCCAACCAAGGAAAACTCCATGGTCGAAAGATCACCTTAAAAGATAAGAACACCACGGTCAAAGGAGAGCACAAGAAAGAGGTTAAAAACTCTAGGCCGAACCAAAGAACAAGAAAGGAGAATGTGGAAAGCTTCTTCTCACATAGGTACCACCATGGTTACACCATAGTCTCCGACCTTAGTGATATAAGATCCTCAAAGAAAAGTCGCCATGGTTATACCATAGTCTCATGGCTGAGAAAGGAGAAGAAGATAGGGTAGAGAGCCAAATGAAAATGAGGGGTTTAAAACCACTTACCAAGAAAGAAGATCACCAAAGATCACTACAAAGGAGATGATCAAGCTCAAAAGCACCTCAATTTAAGGTTGATCGACCAATAAAGATCCAAGATCAGTCTTATTTTCTTCCTCCAAGCTCCAAGGACAAACACAAAGGAGTAGAGAAGAAGAAGGGCTGAAAAGAATCCTTGCATGAAGAAGAGAGAGGTTATATACTCTAGGTAGGAGAGAAGTAAGAGTTTATGAGGTGTCAACATAAGGGATCACCAAAAGGACACTTGTCCACCAAGAAAACAATCATGAAACCACTAAACACATGCCTACATCTAATGGTGATGTAGCCTAGGTGGTGTAGCAATGACTTAGATCACTAACACCCCTTGTAGCGGCTGAAGCATACCAAGTAATGTAGTGACTGCTACACTAGGTTACCAAAGAAAACAAGGTCAAAACACATCACTACAAGAGAAACCCCCTCGAACAAACCACCTCTAGGCCACAATGGTCAAAGTGAACATCTCCTACAGTGAGTGTAGTATTCGCAACACTCATCCAAGAGTGGTGGTGCGGTCACTACACACTCAAACCCTAGCAAGGTTGACACTCAACAACAAGGAAACTCAAGCAAACTCTAATCGCAAAATGTTATGTCACATCACCAACCATGGTTCAAACAAGGCACCCTGCAACATCATCTTCTCTCTCATGATGCTAAGGCACAAGAAACAAACTCTGCATGTGACAAATTGCAAGATAACCCTCACTCATGGGTAAATTACAGCTTGGTTCCAAACAAGCATACATACCTCAAACATCATCCAAACAGGACCAAACTATAAACATAACATTGTCAGATGTTGTAAAAGCATCACAAGAGATTATATTAAGTCAAGCATCTTATTAAGAAAAGAAAGCAAACTTAAGAATCTAGGTTAGGGGCCTTACAACCAAAGACCCCTAACAAGGATTTTGCCCCCAAAATCCTATGCAAAAAGTGACGGGTCCTTCCTACACATCTCTTCATTAAGGTCCCACATGGATTCCTCTATGCCATGGTGATTCCACATAAACTTCACCAGCACTGTGTCCTTCTTATTCAATTTCTTGATCCTCCTATTCAGGGTCAACATAGGACCTTCCACATAAGATATATCCTCATCTAGCTCAACCTCCACTAGATGCAACACTAAATCTGTATTTGGGTGGAACTTTGTCAACATCGACACATGGAACACTGGATGCAACCTGTGCAACTCAGGTAGCAAATCCAACTTGTAAGCAACCTTCTCAACATATTCCACCATAGGGTAAGGTCCCATAAACTAGGGAGACAACTTGCCCTTCTTTCCAAACCTTAAAACACCCTTCCAATGAGAGACCTTGAGATACACTCTATATCTCACTTGGAACTCCAAGGGTCTGTGACGATTATTAGCATATGTTTTCTATATGTCCTGGGTTGATTTCAACTCCTGTTGGATCACCTTGATCTTTTCTATTGTCTACTACACAAGCTTAGGACCTAGAAGCTAATACTCACCAGTCTCAAACCAACATAACAAAAATCTACGTCTCCCATACAAGGCCTCATAAGGTTCCATATCAATGCTCCTATGATAATTTTTATTGTATACAAACTCTATCAAACTGGGGTGCATATCCCAACTTTCCAAAAATTGCAAAACACAGGCTCTCAACTGATCCCCCAAGGATTGTATAGTGCTTTCAGACTATCCATCTGTTTGTGGGTGAAACATTGTATTGAACTTCAAATGTGTACCCATAGATGTGTGCAAGCATTCCTAAATATGATTAGTGGACTGAGGACCTCTATCTGACACAATAGTAGTAGGGATATCATGCAAATTAAAAATCTCATCAACATATATCTGTGCAAGCTTCTGTGTTGTATATGTCATATTCACTGGAAAAAAATGTGTTGTCTTTGTCAACTGGTCAACTATTACCCAAATGGAATCATGAAATTTGGTTGTCCTAGGCAGACCAACCACAAAGCCCATCGTAACATGATCCCATTCCCATTGTAGTATAAGTAATGCTTGCAAAGTCCCCACATGATCTGATGTTCTACTTTAACTTGCTAGCATACATGATGCCTTACCACGAACTCAGCCACGTCAAGCTTCAAGCCAGACCACCAATACAAATCTTTAAGATTATGGTACATCTTGGAGCTACATGGATGCATGGCATGCTTCAAAGAATGAGCCTCATCCAAGATGATGTTCCTGGCATCATCAACATCAGGAACAACAACTCTGTTGTGGTAACATACTGTCACATCCTCTGAATTATTAAAGCCATCACACTTCTTGCTTCCAAACTCTGCTCAGATCTATTGTATCACAGTATCACCCTGTTGTGCATCTCTAATATACTGTCTTAATGTAGGCTTCACCTGCAACTGTGCCAACAGTCCCACTAGCATGGACACCTCCAACTTCACATTCATATGACAAAAGGAGACCAACATGTCTCTCTTATGGCACAATAAGGAACATAATTATGCCTTCTCAACAAATGATGACAAAGAAGACTTCCTGCATAGAGCGTATGCCACCACGTTTGCCTTCCCTAGATGGTAATATATGGTGCAATCATAGTCTTTAATCAACTCCATCCACCATCTTTGTCGCATGTTCAACTCCTGTTGCAAAAAGATATACTTGAAGTTCCTATGATTCATGAAGATCTGACACTTCCTTCCATACAGATAATAGCTCCAGATCTCCAGAGCATGAAACACAACAACTAACTCCATATCATGAGTGGGATAGTTCTCCTCATGCTTCTTTAATTGTCACAACACGTTAGATGTCACATTCATCGGCACACAACTTAGACCATTCGTTGAGACATCACAAAAGACAATATAGCCTTTTCCCTACTGTGGAAGCACTAGGAATGGTGCACTTGTCAGCTTCTCCTTCAACAACTGGAAAGTAGGTTGGCACTTGTTGTCCTAGAAAAAAGATACATCTTTCCTTGTCATCTTCATTAGGTGTAACACTATGACACTGGAGTTCTTGATGAACCTCCTATAGTAGCCTGCCACACCCAGAAAACTATAAACTTCTATCAACGTCTTTGGCTATTCCCACTCTATCATAGATTCAACCTTCTTGGGGTCCAAATGAACACCCTCGGTAGATATCACATGTCCAATAAAAGACACCTCCTTCATCCAAAACTCACACTTGCTGAAATTTGCGTACAACTAACACTGTCTCAACAAAGTCAATGTCTGATGCACATGTTGCTCATGTTGTTGGTTGTCTTGATTATATATCAGGATGTCATATATGAATACCACCACAAACTGATCAAGATACGGCTGAAACACTCTGTTCATGAAGTCCATGAATGTTGTTGGTGCATTGGTTAGCCCGAAGGACATAACCACAAACTTGTAGTGACCATACATCATCCTAAAAGTTGACTTTGGTATGTCATCCACCTTGATCCGCAACTGCTGATATCCATACCTCAAGTCTATCTTTGAGAACACCATTGTACCTCGCAACTGGTCAAACAAATCATCAATTTGTACCAAAGGATACTTATTCTTGATCATCACCTTGTTCAACTACCTATAATCGATACACATCCCCATAGATCCATCTTTTTTCTTCATGAACAACATGGGAGCATCCCAATGAGATGTGCTTGTTCTAATAAATCCTTTCTCAAGCAGCTCTTGCGATTGTTTCTTCAACTCTGACATCTCATCTGGTGTCATCCTGTATGGTGTCTGAGCTATTGGTTGCGTGCTAGGTACCAGATTGATCTCAAAATCAATCTCTCAGGATGGGGAAATACCTGGGAATTACATCGACATTGTTAGCTTTGTACTCACACCTTTCTCAATTCATCTAATCCTCTCCCTATCCTTCACTTCCATATGAGGACTAAACCTTAGAAGCTCCATGAGCTTGGCTTCATACTCATTGACCGTTATAGATCCCTGCCCGGTCTTCTCAAAATGTGATCTTCTCGTCCATGTATGTCTTTGAGAAGTACCGACTAACAAACTCCCATCATAACTCTTCCCAACTAATCATGAGACCATGCCTTTTCTCTTCCTCTATGGCCCACCAGTGGCCATCACTCCCCTTCAACAGATACACTACATGCTTCACCTTACCCTCTTCAGGGATGTTGAGGATCTTGAAGGCCTTCTCCATCTCAATCCGCCATAGATATGCATCATTTAGGTCTACCATACCCACATACTCCACCGCTCCTACATGACTCAACCTTTTAAAGGTATTCCCAGAACCTGATAATTCTGCATTGGGGATTGCTTCTCTTGCTTGGGGTGGGGGATATTCTGTCCGCCATATGTGTCATTGTGTCCATGAACTGTCCAAACATGGACTGAAAGGTAGGATTGACCACCACAACTAGGTCAATCTGGGGTGTCTCAGGAATAACATCAACCCTCTCCTGCCTCTTGGCACCACCACTTGGTGCAGCAACACTACTCTCAACAACATGTTCTTCATGTTCTTTAGACATTTTTCTTCTCTTCTTCTTCTTCTTCTTCTTCTTCTTCTGCATAACCATAAGTTACCATAAGATATACTAGAGGACACTAGAACTGTAACACCCCTCCAAGCATATACATGGCAACGGAAGCAAACCCAATGTTGTCCATAACATGGGTCACTTGGCTCATAGGAACATTACAAAACATGATACTCAAAAGCAATAAGATAAATGAAACACTTTACATTAACTCAAAAATATATTCATACATTGTTCATAAAAAGGGAAAGACATAACCATCTCATCTGATATCAAAACCTATTACATGTAGGCTAAGAAAAACAAAATCATAAATTGTCTCATCTTGATCTCAAGTCTAACACATGTAAGCTAAGAAAATCTAAAACATGGAAAGATAAACTAGATTAGAGGATCTGCTAATTGGTAGATGGCACCCCACCAAGCTAAAGTCTTCCTCGAACAGCTACCCTTGAAGCTCATGTCAAAACCCTCTTGCTCCTTGATCTAGGAACATCTCGTCCCATGGCCATGCGAAAGAAAACATCAACATCAGTAAGCGGCATTATGCTTGTTATAAAGACTGAAAATAAACATATACTTGAACTAAAATAAAATTTACATTACAAATTCTCATTATGCATTAACCTTCATTACATCAATGAATTAAGAACATTATTATATGTGTTCTCTCCTCACTGCCCACATGGGGAACATCATGATCGAAAAGCCCATCATTGCTAGGAATCCCATAATGACCATAAAGGTCCATCATTTCGAGAAACATATAATAAGTTACTTAATTCTCTTAACTTAACCTTAACATCATTGTTCTTATCTTGCCATCAATGTAAATTGTCCTCATCCAATGATTGCACCAAAGTGCTCATCAGGCCGGTTAAGGCTCATCTTAGTTGCACCAAAGTGCTCATCAATGTCATAAAGACAAAATAACATAAAGAGGAACAATTTACAACTTAAGTGCATTCTCTTAATCATCATGGGATTTCTCCATCTAAATCTTGACATTAACATTACATGATTTCCATGATTCTTTATTCAATTTCTTAATCATTGCATAAGAATAACATTAAACTAATTAACATCAGTGATAAGCATATGACTTTATGGACATAAAAACAAGCATATAATCAAAGGCATAATCATTATCCTGATTTCATTCATTCATATGAAATTCTAAAGCATAATCTTAAATCATACATAGCAAGAAATTCATCCAAAGTATACATGCATAATGACATGACTCACTTACCTTATTGGAGCAAAACCTAATTTTAGTCTCCCTGATCCTGAGTCCAGTCCTAGGTTCCTAAAATTAATCATGGTTTGCATCATTATTAATTAAATTACACCCTAAACCCTAATTGTCTCAAACCTGACACTTCTGAAAACAAAACAAAAACATGTCTCAAAAACTGACCATTGGATAGATCTCAAAAAACAGAGCAAAATTCATATATAACTTGTCCCCATACGATCTACCAATTAAAAGTTATGATTTTTCATAGATCGGCCAATCAGAACGCTCTAAATTTCCACATGCATAATTAAAAACCAAAATTGCTGACACTTGGTTGATGAGTTGGACCAATTAGGAACCATCTTTTGTCCACATGGGTCTAGGACTCATGCCTGGCTGGGCCAACCACGACCATCCACACAAATAAGGGCCTCTATTATTCATTTTCAACCCAATAAAGAACACCCTGAAAGCACAGAGGAGACGAAAGTTGGGAATTGGCAGATTCAGGGTTACGTAAACTGAAAGTTGGGAATTGGCAACTGAACCTACCTATGTTCTCAAGGCTGTGATGATCTCAGCAAGCCTGGCCATGATGAGTTTCATAAACATAAGCTCCAAGGAGCTCTGCCGCCATGGTCGTGGAAGAGCTGGTACCCGGTGATTGAAATCTGAACAACAAAACATGTTCGGGGATGATCTTCCCTGTCTAAGACACCCACGAGAATGGTGTGGAGACGAGAGGACAGACCAAATTGGGAGTACTCGTGCATCCAAGGATATTAGCAGAGAGCAGCCAGAATAGAGGGCCATGTCGGCAACAGAAGAAAGGAGAAAAACCAAACGAAAACCGCACACGAACTCACTGTGACGACCGCCACACCATCCCAGTTGTGAGACGACACCCTTGCGCATGATTCCATGGTTGGATACAGCCAAGGGAGCCAGGAAGGAAACTTGGCAGTGCACACAGTGCAGCCTCCTACAGGGTACGAAGATCGTGGGGGTTCTACCGCAAACCAACGATGCAGAAACGGAGAAGAAGGGTTCAACAAGCTTACCCTCACGACAATTTCACAGATGACAAAGGTATGAGCTGGGCCACAATGAAATCCACCAGAGATACATATCGAGTAGGTGGCAGTGGCTAGGGGCATGAGAAATCAAATTGAGAGAAGAGGAGGGCTGTTCTAGGGGTAGCGAATGTTTTGGACCAACTTTATATAGGTTTTGTGCACTGGAGAGACCTCAACAAAGCAAGGGCGGCGAAGGAGTCCAATCCCGATTGGGCATTTCCCTATAGGGCACCAAAACCCCTCGAACTAGGGACCATTGGGTTTTTGGTTTGCTCTCGGTCGTGATGGCAAAGAAATCATCGAAGACCACGGTCTGTGGCAGGATAACTGAGCCGGAGAAGTTGCGCCTGAGACCTGCTTATGCCTAGTCTCCTACCCGAGGTAGGAGATGGGTCCAGTGCCCTCAGATCATCATCTGACGGTCCAGACAGATGGTGTATTCAAGTGAAGTGTGTGATAGTGAACTATAGGTGAAAAAATGAAATATTTGCGTGAAATTCAAATTAATGAGAAACCGTATGAAATTGACATTGATTAAATCAATTAATATCACATTTAGGGCCTAAACCATATAGAAACTCCTTAAATTCATTAGAGGGGTCAAATGAATCCCAAATGACTTCAAATTTGGACCACAAGCTAATTACAGGGTCTAGAATTTCTCTATGCAATTGGATTTGCATTTTACTGCTCTTTTGTTCATCAATTTCATGTAGGTTGTTAATTTAATACATGCATTATAAAAATGTGACATTGATAGAATTATCATTTACTAAATGAGCTATTTAATCCAAAGCTAGGTTCATGAGATTATTGCATCATATATTGGACTAAGAGGTTCCATTGAATTCCATTTTGTTAGCTAAAAGCATAAACTTGCAAGATAGGGTTTCACATTAAGGTACATTAATAGATCTAGGATTTTGAGGATGTTACAATTCTACCCACCTTAAATAAATTTCGTCCTCGAAATTTTCTCATGCTACCTATTGGTATGTATGCCCTGAGAGCCAATCATGGGATGATTGGTGGGATACATTAAGATTGATTTGATAAGCATCAAAGGCAAGCTTCCAATTCTTTCTGGTTCAGTCATATGAGATAATGATAGAACAGATTGAATGTCTAGAGAATGACAATACTCAATGATGTATGCTTTCAGGTTAAGGTCTTGAATGATGAGATCATACAGATGCTAAGAGTTTGTACATTCTTATTATGTCCCTAGTCAGATGTCATTGTGGAAGGTAGATAGACAGCAATGACACACAAGACTAGATTGTGGTGTTGGTTGATGACAGAATCTCATAGTCATGATATGGAGATATCAAACCAAACACATAGGTACTTGTTAGAGAACAAGTGTACCAGACAGACCCACCGTGAGTTTGACACATGGAACGATGACATGGTAGTCACAGTCAGTTCTCACAATGATGGTGGTGAATGTGATTCTTTGACCTGAAATCACTACACTCAACACATGTCGTTGGGTACAGTTTGAAATCATCAAACGCAATCCTGAAACATGGGTTGTTATAAAGGTGATGATTGGGTGGCTTTGACACATGGGGCTTTTGAGGGGTGAGTGATAGATATGGGATTTGTCCCTCCTGAGGGAGTTTGATATCCATGGCCGCTTGATGAGTAGGATTGAGATAGGTGTGTGCACACATGTGTGAATCAGTATGTGATATTGATGTCGTACATATCTCCTCCAATCTACTCTGAGATCAAGAAAGTGAATGAGCATTGATAGGATGACTATTCCATGCCTAGAGTTCATTCGGGATATTAGTGACAAAGGAATTATACATTCACTGTAACACCATTCACGGATTGTAGGATTGAAAGTTGTTCTCCAACTTTTTATTTCACTTGGGTAGCACTGATGTGCGACTAGGCACCACTCTTTTCTTGTGAAGTCATACGTGTTATGGACTTTCACTGCCAACGTGAAATGGACCTGCTGGGTCACACACATAGGATTTAACCTAGAAGAGGATTTTAACCGCAAACAATGCTTAGATTGATTACTAAAGGAGTTTAGTAGTTCAATTAAACACTCAGTTGATTGATACCTCAAAATCATAGTGTTCAAGGTGTTGGACCAATTGATTAGAGTATAGATTGATTGAAACTGCAATTGACTGATTTTACACAGTCTGCTGCCCCAACCGATCAGCTCATGGGATGAACCGATCAGCTCAGGTTGCTGAACCGATCGACTCATGTGATGAACCGATCGGCTCAAGATAGGATGAAATGACTGGTTCAAGGGTTGAACCGATCAGCTCAAGTGGTTTAACCGAGATCGTTTGGAAAGTCAGAAGACTATTTTGAAAATACAATTTGTTTCACTTGAACAAATTTGATTTGGACAAGGATTAATATTTGATTAATCAGAAACAAATTTGAAAGTCAATTTGAGTTGGACCAGGACCACAAACCGATCGGCTCATAAGTGAACCGATTGACTCAGGTGCTCCAATGGATCATTTCAGGTGTGAAACGATCGGCTCAGGTCTCCAACTGACTGTTTCATGGTTGAAACGATCGGTTCAGGTGGGACAATTGGTTGTTTTGTGGAAAATCTCGAACCCTTCTACTCCTGCATTAATCCCGCATTGCCCGGGATAGAGAACCCTATCCCATGACCCTCCTATATATATAGGGGTAGTGGGGGCTTCTCAGGAACACAACTCAGTGCACCAGTTGCTCTGTAAAGTTGTCGTTCTCTTTGGTTTTGGTAACTGAGAGAGCCTGAGCAAGTGCTACCCGATAAGGGAGGCACAACAAGGGAAAGACAACTGTAGAAAGGCAACTGGTTGTAGGAGAGTGTGTCGGTGACTAGTACGCCAATAGGAGGGTGTGACTCCTTCCAATTCCTTGTGGGACAAGGAGATCGGAGTTCCAGGTGGTCCGTGTAGACTACTTCAGAGGTGGGAGACTTCTGCCGCTCGGAGGACAGCTATCAATCTCGACAGTCCCAGTGAGACCAAGAGTTTCACAGACACCGTCCAAGACTGGAGGTGAAGACTGTGCAAGCCACGAGGTAATGTCATCGAGCAAGCCTCAGGACAAGGTACGCCTCTACAAACCATCCTTTCTATTATATAGACGTTGATGTGATTCCTTTATTATGGGTTTGGGAGAAGAATTTTTTTTGTTTCCGCTGCCTTCTCTATCTCCCCTAAGACCCAACAGTGGTATCAGAGCCATGTCAACTGCTCTATACTTTAGGATTATCAATATGATCGATTTTGGTTTGTCTCCTTTATTTATTGCATATGATGCGAATAAAATTGGCTTTATGTATGTCCAATCCTAAATCCACAAATCCCAATATACATATATGATATGTAATATGAATGCACTCGATACACGTCGCCCTTAAATGAGTTTTGTGGTGGATGTATAGCATGGTTATGGATAATAAACCCTATGTGTGTGCTTAGTTGTATGTGGTTGCTTGCATCTCGGTCTGTGCACCAATTCCCAACCTCCTTATTCCTGATGTAACTCAAGATAATTCGAGATTTCTTTCCTACATTTTCTCCCCCCGAATGTAATTCGGGGTTTCCCAATTTAAATGTAAAAAGGATAGATCTTTTATTTCCTATTATGTCAAAGAACGACGGACAACCTGACGACAACTGAGACAATCGGTTCAAGGAGTGAACCGATCAGTTGGCAATCTAGACGATCGGTTCATGGAGTGAGATGATCGGGTGGTAGCCATGAGCAGATGCACGATGACCAGGCAAATTGATCAATTGGAGGAGCCAACCGATCGACTAGTGGCACCCAGACGACCTGCCAGGGCGAGCAGGTCATTCATGTGATGAGTTGATCAACTCGAACGGCTATAGTACTTCATCATGGACATGTTGCATGTGATGTAGACCTAGATGACCATGATTCCTCTTGGCTCGAGGAATCACATTAGGATGGCCATAATCATCGCCTTTATCATTTCACATGTTTTCTATGGGATATAGCATGTATATGATATGTACTATGTATTGTGGTGATTGGATATGTATATGTATCTATAAAGCCAAATCCCTCATCTAAATATTAAGTCTTTTACACCTTCCATTAGCGACACACGTGAAAAACTTGATCGAACAAGCGTAGGTTACGCCAAAGCATGGTGTGTTGTCTATCTCGTGGAAATGTGAAGGGTAAACATGTAGGTTCTGCCAAAGCAGGGTGCATATTTACCGTGTCAGCTTTTGGTTAGACTTAATTGGTAAGTCTTAGAGCGTCTAAGCCCAGAGGCACGGAATGTACATGGTAAGGTGTTGCGCATGTTCATTCATCAAGAGTTGCATATGATGCAATTGGCGTGATGGCCTACCTAAATAGTCAAGTTTGTGGGCGATCAGCCAAAGCTGACTCATGACTTGATGAAATATGGATCTTGACCCACTTAGAAGATTGTACACTACAATCTTCCGAATTGATGGTGAGGGCTATCAATTTGAACAAAAATAGTGGATGAGATAATTAATTAAAGTCCTAATTATATCGTCAAATTTTTCAAATCAATCAAATAAGTCAAAATTGAGTTTTGGACTAAATTGCATATATTTCCTTTTTGTAGTACAAATGACAACAAAAAACAATCACTTTTCATTGCGATCAGTCCTTGAAAAGGACAAGCTGAATGGAACTAACTTCCGTGAATGGTTTAGGACATTGAGAATTGTTCTCACTCAAGAGAGAAAGCTCTATATCCTGGATACTCCAATTCTAGAGGAACCTGCTCCTACCGCACCAAAGGCAGAAAGGGATGCTTATAAGAAGCATTCTGATGAGGCCATTGATGCAAAGTTCTTGATGTTGTGCTCCATTAACCACAAGTTGTAGAGACAACATGAAAACATGGGTGTCATTGAGATGATTCAGCATCTCAAGAACATGAAGATCAAGCATGGTAAGAGAGATATGATGTCTCCAGGGCGATGTTCAAGTGTGTCATGACAGAAGGAGATCCAGTTGGTCCTCACACACTCAAGATGATTGGGTATGTGGAGAACCTGACGAGATTGGGATTTCCACTAAGCCAAGAGTTGGCTACTGACGTGATACTACAATCGTTGCCATAATCGTACAGTCAGTTTGTGATGAACTACAACATGAACAAATTTGACAAGCCATTGACAGAGTTGTTGGGCATGTTGAGGACAGTCGAGACACAGATGAAGAAGGACAAGCCTAAGTCTATGATGATGATCAGCGACAACAAAGGCAAGTCCAAGCACAAGGGCAAGGGCAAAGCTAAGAAAGGTTCTGATGCTAGCCAGCAGCCCAAGTCGTCTTCAACTCTCAAGGCCAATGGAGGTGTGACCAAGAGAGGAAATTGCCACCATTGTCAAAAGCCAGGACATTGGAAAAGGAATTGTCCACTCTATCTGGAAGAACTAAAGAAGAAGGAGGCGAAAAATGTCTCCACCTGAAGGTGTCATGAAATAAACTTGTAACATTTTTGAGGTATATGATACCAAGATATAAAATGTAAAGCACTCAATGGGGCAATTGTTGCAGCCATAGATAGGAGTACTTTAGTTTATTTTCAACCTTGAAGGCATGTAATAGAGTTATGAACTGCTATTTCATATTTTCCAATGGATAGAAACACATTAATTTTTGCAAATTGTATGACAATGATAGCAATTAATAAAGATGTTTCAATCTTTGTGGCAATGCCTTGTTTATCTTGTGGTACTTGGTATGCATAAGATAAAATTATACATAAAATTTATTTATAAATCAAACAATCAAATTAACTTAAATCATGAGAAATTCATTTCTAGTTTCCATATGATGGATAAGATTGACTCTTTTGGTTAGAGGACCAGTAAGAGACATGAATCTCTTGGACATGATTAATCAATCTTCACTAATGGTAATGGGAGAATGATTATCCTATTAGGTATAATACATGTGATGTATTTACATACCTATTGGAGTTAATGCTAGTACTTCAAACGGTGTTTAGAGAAATACCAATATGAATATCTTGAAGTGTTCAAGAATATCATAGATGAAGTACAAATTTGGTGAAGTGTTAATTCTTGATGAGATCAATGAATGAAATACTTGAACCAAATGTTTGAGATCCTTATGAGTGATTATGATAGTGTATCATAGTAAACTCATAATTAAGGCATGGTGATGTCTAAATCAAAAGGAGTCATGCTCTAAGGAGTTAGAGGATGATTATCAAATAACTAATTTCTTCTTAAATAAAGAATACCCCACACTAATAAAGGACATTAAGAATCACAAGGAGTTGTGAGTTCTTATATTCTTCACAGATACACCTCAATTATTTATGGGATAAGTTGGTCATGTGATGAATCAACTATCTAGATGAATATGAGGAACCGGATTTTGAGTTATGATTTATGACCATTACATCCTAAATGACTTCCATGTGAACCATAAGGTATGACCTTGATGGTATCACCCATTGGGATAAAATCCAAAAGTGCAAATGAGTCTTAAATGTTAAGACACATGGATGACATTTAAAGAAGGATGATGCTTGTTGATTGCAACTTAATGACTAAAAGATTTGGAATATGGATACTAAAACCGCATTCCTATAAGGAATAAAACAAGGATGTGTACGTGACACAACCTATAAGGTTTATGAATCCATTAATGCAAATGAAGTCTATAAGTTACAATGGATTAATCAATGTAATTGATTAAGTACAAGCAACTCAGAGCTGGATCTTTACTTTGATGATATAGTCAAAGGTTTTGACCGATATGTCAAAGAAGGGATTTGTGATTTAGTGGGAGCGTATTCACATTCCACATATTGATGTGAAATGGAAATGTTCTAGAATGGAAATCCTAAGTGGAAATTATCTTTAGGAAGATAGAGACGCTTCCTATGTGATAAGAATAGAGATCTATAGAGATAGTTCTCGAAAACCTCTTAACCTAAAAAGAGAGAGCATACATTGGCAATCTATACTGAAGGGTTCAGTGTACATAGATTCAGTGGGCGAAAACTTGTCCATGCTACATGGAGTTGGTATCCCAAGGCCAAGTGTCCAATTATTATGAAGAATGGGAACACTAAGAATATATATGGATCTATTATGTATGTAATCATCCCATTATCTTGCATGTATGGACATAGCAAAATAAAATGCATTCATCATCTTGTATGTAGGACATGACAATATGATGTGCTCATCCTGATAACTCATATGTGGGACATGACGAGTGTATGTTAGTCTAGTTCCAGTAAGGGTTACTGGAATACCATGAGAACTTGATAAGTGCTAGTTCTATGGAAATAAGGAAGGGTTCAATGTAAAGAGTTACACTGATGCGAACTTCCGAAAAGGACAAAGAATTAATCGCAATATGAGATATATAAAAAAGTGAATATTTGTTGATAATTGGAAACGTTCCAATAAAGCAGTTTAAAAGGAAAATGTTGAGTATCCGTGTGTTAGAGAACAACAATGGATACTATATGGATCTTGGAGTTCATAAAGATGAACTTATAGATATTCTGGTCATTGATGACAAGTTAGAAGTACTTGGTCATGCAATGTGGCTAAAGGTTAGAAAAGGAATACTAGATCGCATATTACGACAACTCCATCTCATACGTGTGACGTACATCGAAGAGATGAGAGACATGCAGTTAATACCGACTTTGGCAAGATGTTGCCATAACTCACTATGTTAGCACTAGAGCACAGTAACATGTGGGACATGTTTGAAGATTACTATGAATATGACTCAAGGGTGATTGGCTCGTAGTGCAAGTGGGAGTCTGTTGGTATGTATGCCCTGAGAGCCAATCATGGGATGATTGGTGGGATACATTAAGATTGATTTGATAAGCATCAAAGGCAATCTTCCAATTCTTTCTGGTTCAGTCATATGAGATAATAATAGAACAAATTGAATGTCTAGAGAATGACAATACTCGATGATGTATGCTTTCAGGTTAAGGTCTTGAACGATGAGATCATACAGATTCTAAGAGTTTGTACATTATTATTATGTCCCTAGTCGGATGTCATTATGGAAGGTAGATAGACAATAGTGACACACAAGACTAGATTGTGGTGTTGGTTGATGACAGAATCTCGTAGTCATGATATGGAGATATCAAACCAAACACATAGGTACTTGTTAGAGAACAAGTGTACCGGATAGACCCACCGTGAGTTTGACACATGGAACCATGACATGGTAGTCATAGTCAGTTCTCACAGTGATGGTGGTGAATGTGATTCTTTGACCTGAAATCACTACACTCAACACATGTCGTTGGGTACACTTTGAAATCATCAAACACAGTCCTGAAACATGGGTTGTTATAAAGGTGATGATTGGGTGGCTTTGACACATGGGGCTTTTGAGGGGTGAGTGATAGATATGGGATTTGTCCCTCCCGAGGGAGTTTGATATCCATGGCCGCTTGATGAGTAGGATTGAGATAGGCGTGCGCACACATGTGTGAATCAGTATGTGATATTGATGTCGTACATATCTCCTCCAATCTACTCTGAGATCAAGAAAGTGAATGAACGTTGATAGGATTATTGTTCCATGCCTAGAGTTCATTCGGGATATCAGTGATAAAGGAATTATACATTCACTATAACACCATTCACGGATTGTAGGATTGAAAGTTGTTCTCCAACTTTCTATTTCACTTGGGTAGCACTGATGTGCGACTAGGCACCGCTCTTTGCTTGTGAAGTCGTAAGGGTTATGGACTTTCACTGCCAACGTGAAATGGACCTGTAGGGTCACACACATAGGATTTAACCTGGAAGAGGAGTTTATCTACAAAAAATGTTTAGATTGATTACTAAAGGAGTTTAGTAGTTCAATTAAACACTCAGTTGATTGATTCCTCAAAATCATAGTGTTCAAGGTGTTGGACCAATTGATTAGAGTATCAGATTGATTGAAACTGCAATTGACTGATTTTGCACAGTCTGCTGCCCCAACCGATCAGCTCATGGGATGAACCGATCGACTAAGGTTGCTGAATCGATCGGCTCATGTGATGAACCGACCGGCTCAAGACAGGCTAAAATGACTGGTTCAAGGGTTGAACCGATCAGCTCAATTGGTCTAACCGAGATCGTTTGGAAAGTTAGAAGACTATTTTGAAAATACAATTTGTTTCACTTGTACAAATTTGATTTGGACAAGGATTAATATTTGATTAATCAGAAACAAATTTTAAAGTCAATTTGAGTTGGACCAGGACCACAAACCGATCGGCTCATAAGTGAACCGATCGGCTCATGTGCTCCAACCGATCATTTCATGTGTGAAATGATCGACTCAGGTCTCCAACCGATCGTTTCATGCTTGAAACGATCAGTTCAGGTGGCGTAGTTGTTTTTTTTGTGGAAAATCTCAAACCCTTCTACTCCTGCTTTAATCCCACATTGCTCGGGATAGAGAACCATGTCCCATGACCCTCGTATATATATAGGGGTAGTGGGGACTTCTCAGGAACATAACTCAGTGCACCAGTTGCTCTGTAAAGTTGTCGTTCTCTCTGGTTTTGGTAACCGAGAGAGCCTGAGCAAGTACTACCCAATAAGGGAGGCACATCAAGGGAAAGACAAATTAAAAAAGGCAACTGCTTGTAGGAGAGTGTGTTGGTGACTAGTACGCCGACAGGAGGGTACGACTCCTTCCGATTCCTTGTGGGAAAAGGAGATCAGAGTTCTAGGTGGTCTGTGTGGACTACTTCAGAGGCGGGAGACTTCTGCCGCTCGGAGGACAACTGTCAATCCTGATAGTCCTGGTGAGACCAAAAGTTGCACAGACACTGTCCAAGACCGGAGGTGAAGACCACGCAAACCGTGAGGTAACGTCGTCGAGCAAGCCTCAGGACAAGGTATGCCTCTATAAACCATCCTTCCTATTGTATAGACATTGATGCGATTCCTTTATTATGGGTTTGGGAGAAGAAATTTTTTGTTTCTGTTTCCTTCTTTGTCTCCCCTAAAACCCAACACTACCCACCTTAGGGTTTCACTTATTGTAACACCTGGGCCCACTGCCCAAGGCTCTAGTAGAGTTTCAGGAATGATGACTGGCCCCATAGACCACCACTAGCCTTAACTGCATGCTTTTTCTTCACTCACGCGCAAGCCAGGATCAACTGCCTGAATGGTCACCCATCCTAGTACTACTCCAAGTTGAGAATGCTTAACTATGGAGTTCTTTAGTGATGGACTCCTGGAAAAGGAGGTGCACCTTCATGATATGGGTAGTCCAATCATTCCTTTTAAGATCATGTTATCCGAGGCCTCAAATCCTAGGACGTTACACTTATTCTATCTACACTAATCATCTTAAAGTCTCATTCTCATGGTAGAACACTATCTTGATCTCCATGTGGGTATACTACTCGTGATTCTATTTAACATCATCATTTACATCTATGAACTCTTCTCTAGGGTTTCAAACATTACCATGGATCTTACTTGCTTATCTATGTCAAATATCTACTCCCCCTACTCATGCTTGGTCTTACTATGTGTCTTGACCAGGTTTAGGTGACTATATGTCTTAAACATTTATTGCAAATTCTTCTTTTATTAGTCATCTTTGGAGACATGCCGACCGGTCATATATTCAAAGGTGACTTATCTTATCACACTCATCTTAGTACCTCCCTCATGCACATGTCTCATACCACATGCAATTGGAAGGACAAGATAAGCATGATTATGCATATAATATTCTCTCTACAAAACCCCATGAGCATGTGTCCCATACCACAGACACATGATAAAAAGAAAGAGCATTCTATATACAACTCTAGAGTCAACATAAAAAATTAAAACATCTAGGCACATAACCTTAATCATTATCTTAACTTATGTCTCCTGACTACCTAATATCCTTCACCTACTTCTTCTATATCTAGGGTTAGAACATATGAATCTTTAGCTTAGTGGCCATGTACTCATTGCTCTGATACCATATTGTAACGCCCCTCCAAGCACATACATGGCAACAGAAGCAAACCCAATGTTGTACATAACATGGGTCACTTGGCTCGGAGGAACACTACAAAAAATGATACTAAAAAACAATAAGATAAATGAAACACTTTGCATTAACTCAAAAATAGATTCATACATTGTTCATAAAAAGGGAAAGACATAACCTTTTCATATGATATCAAAATCTATTACATGTAGGCTAAGAAAAACTTAAGCATAAACTGTCTCATCTTGATCATAAGTCAAACACATGTAAGCTAAGAAAATCTAAAACATGGAAAGATAAACTAGATTATAGGATCTACTGACTGGTAGATGGCACCCCACCAAGCTAAAGTCTTCCTCGAACAACTACCCTTGAAGCTCATGTCAAAACCATCTTGCTCCTTGATCTAGGGACATCTTGTCCCACATCCATGCAAAAGAAAACATCATCATCAGTAAGCCGAATTATGCTTGTTATAAAGACTGAAAAAAAACATATACTTGAATTGAAATAAACTTGACATAATTGGACATTATGATTTCTCATTACACATTAACCTTCATTACATCAATGAATTAAGAACATTATTATATGTGTTCTCTCCTCATTGCCCACATGGGGCACATCATGCTCGGAAAGCCCATCATTACTAGGAAGCCCATAACGACCATAAAGGTCCATTATTTCGAGAAATGTATAATAAGTTATTTAATTCTCTTAACTTAAACTTAACATCATTGTTCTTATCTTGCCATCAATGTAAATTCTCCTCATCCAATAATTGCACCAAAGTGCTCATCGGGCCGGTTAAGGCTCATCTTAGTTGCACCAATGTGCTCATCAAGGTCATAAAGACAAAATAACATAAAGAGGAACAATTTACAACTTAAGTGCATTATCTTAATCATCATGGGATTTCTCCCTCTTAATCTTGACATTAACATTACATGATTTCCATGATTCTTTATTCAATTTATTAATCATTGCATAAGCATAACATTAAACTAATTACCATCTGTGATAAGCATATGACTTTATTGACATAAGAACAAGTATATAATCAAAGGCATAATCATTATCTTGATTTCATTCATTAACATGAAAGTCTAAAGCGTAATCTTAAATCATACATAGAACGCAATTCATCCAAAGTATATATTCATAATGACATGACCCACTTACCTTATTGGAGAAAAACCTAATTTTAGTCTCCCTGATCCTGAGTCCAATCCTAGGTTCCTAAAATTAATCATGGTTTGCATCATTATTAATTAAATTACACCCTAAACCCTAATTGTCTCAAACCTGACACTTCGTGAAAACCAAACCAAAACATATCTCAAAACACTGACCATTGGATAGATCTTGAAAAATTGAGCAAAATTCATATATAACTTGTCCCCATACGATCTACCAATTAAAAGTTATGATTTTTCATAGATCGGCCAATCAGAACGCTCAAAATTTCCACGTGTAATTGCAAACCAAAACCGCTGACACTTGGTTGATGAGCTGGACCAATTGGGAACCATATTTTGTCCATGTGGGTCTAGGACATGTGCCTGGCTGGGCCAACCACGGCCAGCCACACAAACAAGGGTCCCTATTATTCGTTTTCAACCCAGTAAAGAACATTGTGAAAGCACAGAGGAAATGAGAGTTGGGAATTGCTAGATTCATGGTTACATTCAAGCAACTGAACCTACCAATGCATTCTCAAGGTTGTGGCAATCTCAACGAGCCTGGCCATGACGAGTTTCATGAATAGCAGCTCCAAGGAGCTCTGCCGCCATGGCCATGGAAGAGCTGGTACCCAGTGTTTGAAATCTGAACAACAAAATAGGTTCGGGGATGATCTTCCCTGTCCAAGACACCCACGAGAATGGTGTGGAGCCAAGAGTACAGACCAAATTGGGAGTGCTCGCGCATCCTAGGATATTAGCAGAGAGCAGTCGGAACAGAGGGCCAAGTCGGCAACAACAAAAAGGGGAAAAACCAAACGAAAAACACACACGAACTCACTATGACGACCACCACACCATCCCAGGTGTGAGACGACACCCTTACACACGATGCCATGGTCGGAGACAGCTAAGGGAGCTGGTACGACAACCTGGCGGTGCACACAGTGCATCCTCCTACATGGTACGAAGATTGGGGGGGTCTACCACAAACCAACGATGTAGAAATGGAGAAGAAGGGTTCAACAAGCTTACCCTCATGACAATTGCACGGACGACGGCGGTGGAAGATGGGCCACAAAAAAATCCATTGGAGATACATATCGAGTAGGCGGCAGTGGCTAACGGTGTGAGTGATCAAATTGAGAGAAGAGGAGGGATGTTCTTGGGCTAGCTGATGTTTTGAACCAACTTTATATAGGTTTTGTGCACTGGCGAGACCTCAGCAAAGCAAGGGCGGCGAAGGAGTCCAAGCCTGATTGGGCATTTCTCAATAGGGAACCAAAACCCCTCAAACTAGGGACCATTTAGTTCGTGGTTCGCTCCCGGTCGTGATGGTGAAGAAATCATTGAAAACCACAGTCTGTGGCGGGAGAATCGAGCCGGAGAAGTTGTGCATGAGACCTGTTTGTACCTGGTCTCCTACCCGAGGTAGGAGACGGGTCCAACGCCCTCAAATCATCATCTGACGGTCAGGACAGATGGCATATTCAAGTGAAGCGCGTGACAGCGAACTATAGGTGAAAAAAATGAAATATTCACGTGACATTCAAATTAACAAGAAATCATATGAAATCGACATTGATTAAATCAATTAATGTCACATTTAGGGCCTAAACCATATAGAAACTCCCTAAATTCATTATAGGGGTCAAATGAAGCCCAAATGACTTAAAATTTGGACACAAGTTAATTAGAGGGTCTAGAATCTCTCTATCCAATTGGATTTGCATTTTGTTGCTCTTTTGTTCATCAATTTCATGTAGGTTGCTAATTTAATACATGCATTATAAAAATGTGACATTGATAGAATTATCATTTACTAAATGAGCTATTTAAGCCAAAGCTAGGTTTATGAGATTATTTCATCACATATTGTACTAAGAGGTTCCATTGATTTCCATTTTGTTAGCTAAAAGCTTAAACTTGCAAGCTAGGGTTTCACATTAAGGTACATTAATAGATCTAGGATTTTGAGGATGTTACAAGAACAAACACAACCATAGTCTTATGTTCCTATAGACTCAACAAACCTAAAACTTTGATACCAACCAAATGTGACACACTCATCACACAAAAGTGAGATACTCAAAACAAAATGCAAAATTATAATTTTTAAACCACATTACCAAAAAATAGGGTGAATTAAAACTGATGTCACATATCCACCAGAAGTGGAAGTTTATTACATCTAAGTCCACAAAAGCCGCCTATATTACATATCTCATGCCAAATGATTATTTGTAGTGTTATTCACTGGACACAACCTATTTCACATATATAGCATGTCACATATACATGCTATATCTGTACAACAAGGCCTACAACCAGAAACATCATCTTGATATACAAAATCTACCAAACACCCCCAAGGACCTAAAAGTACATGGATGACACATATGACTCTACTGTAAAACACTAGCAGCACATCCAACCTTTCAAAAACTATTGCTCCTCTATCTGCTCAGCCTTGATCGCACGATCTCTACCATACCATACATGACCACCTAAAATATGTGTAAACTTACGGGGTGAGATCAACATCCCGACAAGAGATATAACTCTCTTCCAATGTCTATTATAAGAATAGGTAGGTTATACTGAGAAGATTAAACATTATACACAAATTTCATTCAATGATACAAGCAAAGAAAGTAACAACATTGTATAAGCAATTTAAGTATCTACAACTGAGAAATGGAACATCTTATGTTGTTAGAAGGAATATGAAAAACATGTATAGCAGTTATAAACTGAACAGTACAAGGTTAAGGCAAAGGGTCATCGAATGTTATTCACATTTAGACCTATGCAAATATGGTACACGATTGTCTTATGTCTTTTATTAATGCCATGATGATTTGAGTCGTACCACCTAAATCCAACCAACCATTGCAAAGTCAAAATTGGTGCCATACAAGATCAGTGGAAAAGTCAGACTCCATGATCTTCTCCTGTACTACTCAGTCAGTTCGAGTCTGCACAATAGTGACAACAACTTATAGTCAAAGCTATAGTCATGTAAAGACAACAAACCATAGTCTAGTCAACGGTCCTGTAAAACACCTAGCCCGCCTTGGTACATGTCATGATGCTAGAAAATAGGGTGTATAACCCAATCACTGAGGTACAACTGTATTTGTCCTCTATCACATCATATCACAAGATCATTACCGAGATCCGACTGTAGTCATTCCCAAAACACTTGGGATCAAGATTTCAATGACACATAGTCAATTGTACCTCGCATACTCAACAATATGTGCTTTGGGTTTCCCTTGGGAATACTCGTTCCACCATCCAGAAAAGTACTGATGCCGAAGATGGATTTATGGTAAATGGAAGCTACATGGTTAAGGTTTCACTTTATTAGTTATGCCAATTGGGTGAATTAAGGCTTCATCATACAAGTGGACATAAAAAAACCCTAATTCAATCTAGCAAGCATAACTGTATAACAACTTTAGAAGATATAAAATATGTGAATTGTGAACTTGTCACATCATTACTTGATACTTGTATCACTGCCATTTAGAAGGCCATCACCAATATCACATCATTATAGGATATAAATCCTTCAATCACCTCTCTAGAGGATTTCACCTCAAAAAAAGGCATAAAGCACTTGTCAGGTCATTAGACCCAAACACATAATCCTATACATTCAATATCACAATGTGCCTCAAATAATGCATATAATAACCACTCTATACTATATAAGGATCACCATATCATTCACATAGATATGACATTTGTTTCACCTAAAAGGTTAGGGTTACACAAGTAGGAGAGAGAAAATGTGATCGCAGGCTAGTCATCCAAGCAAGCTCAACTAGTATAGCATACCCTAGAATTAGGGTTAGGGTTTTACACACATTTCTGATTAGGGTTTTCATTTCATTACTTGTCACAAAACCCTAGATACCTCATCCCAATATGTTTGGAACACATAGGGTTAAGAAGCATGATTAGGTTTAGTTAATCAATCATCCAATCAACACTGAGTATTAACCATCAATTACTTGTACATGTGTAGAAATCCTACTATGTTATGTAGGTATGTAGTGACCTTGCACTCAACCAAGTGCAACAACCTTCATTGGTGAGTGAGTGTAGAAACCATCTCACCCACACACCTAGGTGTAGAGACCGTCACCAAAACAAGGGTAGTGACCAACATCACATGTGTGTAGTGACCAACATGGTGATTAGGGTTAGCTTGTAGTGCCGCAATACATCATTGTGTGCACATAAACCAACTCAAATAAAAGTACTTTAGTCTAAGAAAACTCTTCATAATAGTCATGCGTATGTAGTGACCAAATTTCAAGAATTCAAAGGTGTAGCAACCACACCTAGGGTTAGGGCTTGTTGCACCCACAATGACTCACCCACATGTAGCGACCACAAACCACTATGAGGGGTGTATCGACGCAAATGTCAAGCAACCCCAAGGAACATAAAACCATCTCCAAAATAGTACTACATTCAAAATAGAAGATTAACATCAAGGAAACTCATCATCTTCAAGGTGGAAAACTTCATACCAAGATACATGCCAAAACCCTAAAACATGTTCTATGGGAATCCCTATGAAAGAACCTCATTTAGGAGAGATAAAAACCCACGTTCATACATGCAAAATAGAATTGAAAGTCCATGCTAATCCAAGGTACTCAGATCATGTTCATGTTGATAGAAATCCATATTCAAGAGCAAGAGGAAACATACATCTCATAGTCAAAACAAAATCAGATACCAAGATTACAGTTTAGCAGTACAAGCGAATCACATGTGATTATCACCCAAGATTTAAGTTCTAGATTATAGTAACACCATCTAGCATATTAGGATCACATTTTAGATATGAGAACAAAAACATGCAAGTATAGTTATGATGCAATTAATAGTAGAAGGAAAAGAGTTATATAACCCACCTTATGGAGAGACCAAGATCCAAAGATCACGATCTTCAAGAGAGAAGAAAGATACAACCAAGAGTAACTCCACGGCCAAAATATCACCTCAAAAGAGAAGAACACCATGGTCCAAGGAGAACTCAAGAAAGAGGTGAAAAACTCTAGGCCAAACCAAAGAATAAGAAAGGAGAAAGAGGAAAGCTTCTTCTCACATAGGTACCACCATGGTTACACCATAGTCTCTGACCTTAGTGAGTAGAAGATCTTCAAAGAAAAGCCAACATGGTTGTACCATAGTCTCATGGCCAAGAAAGGAGAATACGATAGGGTAGAGAGACAAAAGAAAACGTGATCAAGGGTTCAAAACCACTTACCAAGAAAGAAGATCACCAAAGATCACCACAAAGGAGTTGGTCAAGCTCAAAAGCACCACATACAAGGTTGATTGACCACTAAAGCTCCAAGATTAGTCCAGTTTTTCTCCCTAAAGCTCCAAGGACGAACACAAAGGAGTGGAGAAGAAGAAGGGCCGAAAAGTATTATTGCATGAAGAAGATAGAAGCTATATACTCAAGGTAGGAGAGAAGCAAGAGGTTATGAAGTGTCAACACAAGGGATAACCAAAAGCACACTTGTCCACCAAGGAAACAACCATGAAACCACTAAAAATATGCTTGCATTGAATGGTGATATAACCTAGGTGGTGTAACCATCACTTATGTCTCTAACACCCCCTATAGCAGTCGAAACATTACCAAGTACATGCAGCAACCACTACACTAGGTCACAAAAGAAAACAAGATCGAAACACATCACTACAAGACAAACCCTTTTGACCAAACCACCTATAGGCCACCATGGTCAAAGAAAAAATCTCCTAGGGTGAGTGTAGAAGTTGCAACACTCATCTAAGAGTGGTGTTATGGTCGCTACACACTCAAACCCTAGCTAGATTGACACTCAACAACAAGGCAACTCAAGCAAACCCTAATCTCACCATGTGATGTCATATCATCAACCATGGTTCAAAAAAGGAACCCTTCAACATCATCTTCTCTCTTATGATTCTAAGGCACAAGAAACACACTTTACATGTGACAAATTGCAAGATAACCCTCACTCATCGGTAAATTGCAACTTGGTCCAAAATAAGCATACATAGCTCAAACATCATCCAAACAGGACCAAACTGAAAACATAAGATTGTTACATGTTATAAAAGCATCTCAAGAGGTTATATTAAAGTTCAAGCATCTTATTAAGCAAATAAAGCACACTTAATCACTAATCTAGGTCAAGGGCCTTACAACGACCTTGCTCCTAGCCTTCAACCTTGAAGTATCACCAAGAGACACTACGAAAAATATGGTCTTTAACTATATAAAAAATTGTAGCAAAAACCCCAAAATTTGTAGCTAAAAGATTTGGCTACATTTATCCTTACATTTATAATATATAGCTAATACTTGTGTAGCTAATTGGTTAGGCTACATTTTTTAAAGTTGTAGTTAGTTATTCATCTCGCTACAAATTCATATGTAACCCTAATTGTAGGTAAAAATGTCCTTACACATAAACATGTAGTTTCAATTGTAGCCAAATGTATGACTACAATTCAATTTGTACCTATGATATGTAGGGAGAGATGGCATTGGTTACAATTTGTATTTGTAGTTCATGTATAGCAAAAATTAGCACTTGCTACACATGTAATTATAGCTAGTGTGTAGTGAATGACACCATGTACTATACATACATATGTAGTGAGAGACATTATGTATCCAGTCAGTCGCTTGCCAATATAGAGTGGTTTTCAATAAGAAAATAGATGAATTTTAATCAAGATCGAGTTGTGCTTACAATGTCACCAATGATACTTTTTTTTATATTTGAACAATGAGTACACATGGGGAGGACATTAACCTGGACCCTATTTTACAATATGCATGGAAAAAAGATATGTATATAATATCTTCTTCTGACTAAATCTATCCACTACAGACTACAAAGCACAATATAAAGAGGGCTCATCTCCCTTAGTTCCTCCACCTAATTCACAGTGAGTTTAACAGCCCCATGAATCTCAACTTCAGTGGTGAATCTTCCAATCCCAAACATGATAGAGGTATGTTCCATGCCCTCATCAACTCCCAAAGCTCGAGTTGCAGCCTTTCCTGTTGGCAACTCATGTAGAGGTTCATGTATGGTTAGTTTTGGTTGGAGAATCCCCTGGATCAGAACATATTGACATTTCTTCTCATAATCTATATGTTCTGTACTTTTGTATTTGTGGATCAAGCACCATCAAGTTGATGTTAGCATCCACTTTGTGTGAACCACCATGGATACCTACAGAGAAACATACAAGTTTTAAGATATAGCTCACGAAAGAAACAAGAAAGCATAGTTTCTCCTATTCATAACTTACCTATTCTATAAGCTTTCTTCTCCCAGTGCATTTAAGAATAAGCTCCTACCTATACATGATGACCTCTATATTACATTTTGTCATTCTCATTGATCTGAAGAATGCTACCAAGATGATGGCTGGACCTGTTTTCACTGTTTACCCAAGGCTTCCTCATTGACTGTAGTATAAATTTTGTAAGGAAGACCACTGAGGCAGCTATTAATGATGGATCATAAGAAAGAAAATTGTACTCCAAGTGTAACGACCCCTCCTCCAGGTAATCCCCAATTAAGGGAGACCCGAAGGTTAGAGCCGTTATTAAATTAACATGATCAAAGGTTCAACAAATAATCAATAATATTTATGAAATTCTACTAACTGTATTGAAAACTGGTATAAAATAAAACTTTTCTTACCTTGGAAAAACTGGGATTTCTAAACTTATATCCATGAAGATGCTAATCTAACTAATCCTCCTGTGCACATTATTTCTCATTTAATTCCACATATGCCACTTTACTATTTGTTATTTTCATTGTACCTAAAATGTCGACAAACAAAACGTCGAACAATATATCAAAATATACTAGTATGTGGGGACAACCAAAAGTTTGCACATATGGATAACAATCTAATTATCACAATAAAGTTAATTAACCAGTCAATTTACATTTTCCAGTATGACATTCTCCACCGCTTTTGCCCTAACCCTGGCATACCCACCTTAGGGTTTCCTTTGCTAATGACTTAAGGCCACCTTCTCAATCCCGAGCTTGGTGCCTGGGGTCACCACTCATGGTGCCCTCTATCCATGCAATATCATAGGCCACCTTCTCATTCCCGAGCTTGGTGCCTGGGGTCACCACTCAAGGTGTCCATTGGTCTACCCATCTGGGCCTAACCTTTGGTATCATCCATCAGGGCGGCATGTAGGTGCGAGAATACATACTTCTATTTTTAATGTGATAATCATAGTGACTTTATAGTTTGCAAATATGAACATCCAAACTGATTATTTGCATTCAATGTGAGAAAACATTCGAAAATCTTCATGAAACTAAAGTGGTTATTCATAAGCGTAACCACATACATGATCCAGAGCAACTTGATTGTCCAAGCAATAATGATAAAGAACAAGCAATAAGCAATCAACAATATCCTGAAATTAATGCATGGGATTCAAGTGTTATAGTTTATCCAGAACATTCTAAAGCTAGACTTGGATTCTATCTTCAGCTTTCTAGGCCACTTTTAGGGTTTCCATTGTAATTAGGGTTTCCCTTCATCTTTTACTATTCTAAACTCTAATTTAACGCAATTGATTACAAACCATAATCATCTCAACATCTAATCCTCATTTTTAGATTAAAGCCATAATTATCCATTAATCAAGCCTCTTGACCCTCTTTTACATTAAAGCTACTATTTTTATCATTTTAATCCATGAAAAGATCATTATGCTCATTTACCATTTAACTCAAAGTTCATTATAGTCCAAATCACATATGAACTCGATTTACCATTAATTCCACCTTTTATTCATGAGAAAACCCTAATGACTACATTTAGGGTATTTATCCAAAAATTAGGAACTTTAATGCTTGAAATAGCTTAGATTCAGCATATTCCAACTTTAATCATGAAATTAATCAATTAAAGGCATTAATAGTCGAATTAGTCAGCATTAGGGTTTCAAGGCCCATTAAAGTATATTCACGCATATGAAACTCTAAATTAACTAATTATATGTAAAGTTCATCCTTTTTCTTCCTAATGTTCCTTTTTATCATTAGGAATGCTTGGGATACGAAATCCCACTAAGGATAACTCAATTGTACCTCTTTTTACTTATTTCCCACATACTACTATTATTTTCAATTTATTTCTTGATAGGGAAATATTTAATTGATCTTTTCTTTTATTATTGCATTCTCTATGCAACTTTGGACTCCTTGGAACCCAAGGAATCCAAGAGGCACGAAATCCCTCTTTGGATTTGCCTTCTAGAGGTTTCCACATTTTTCTTTTCTCAAATATTCAATTATCCATTAATTAATTGAATTTCCTTGTTATTGGGCCCAATAGCCAATAAAGCCCACAAATAACTCAACAAGGCTATTTTAAACAAAAATCATGCTTTCATTCATTATATGTTCATTTATATTTAATATGAGAAATTACATTTCTCAGCCAATGAACCCAAAATTGGGGTTGTAACATCCTTCCCCTCTTATAAGAATTTTGTCCTCAAAATTCAACCAAACAAACAAATAATCCAGGATAAGACTTTTCCATGTCCATCAGGGCTTCCATGTGGCTTGTCCCTTTCCATGGTGCTTCTCAAGAACCTTCATCATTTCATATTCTTCCATCTGAGTTCTTTCTTACCTTGGTATATCATACCTTCATCGGTGACTCAGGACATTTCAACTTCTCAAAAGCTGAATAGGTTCAGGGCTCAACACATGGCTTGGGTACCTCACATAGTGCTCTAGATCGGACTCATGCAACACATCATTTTATCCAGAGGGTAAGGTTAAACACAACCATCTCCGCCAATCCATCTCAAATGGACCCATATATCGGGGACTCAGCTTTCTCAGCTGTAGCTTAGAGGGGTCAGATTCTCACATTATATTCTCCCACAATGAACTGCATGTCAGTCTACTTTGCATCAGCTCATGGCTCATGTCACCACTGGGCTCTCTCTCTCAGCCATTGCACGATCAAAGTGACTTCATCTGCACACACTGTGGTTCTCTTCTGACCTTCATGAGGCCTCCTTCACCAACATCATCTTAATGAAGTGGTGACCGACACAACCTCCTTCTAGAATTTCTTTCATCCCGATAAAGGCTATGGTGGTTAACGTCACATCTTAAGAACTATCTCTTTGTATCACCCTGAATGAGCACTCATGCTCTCATAAGACCCTTTAGTCTGGATCATACTAATAATTAGTAAGGGGTGATAAACAGTACTAACATCAAGTTCTTCATGTACCCATTCCCACCTTTTGGAAGGAAACCTTTAGATCAAACTCACAGACCTTCGAACTCGTATCATGGTGTAGTTGAACTATCTCTCTCTTATAAGTAGTTCAACTCGATCTGTCACTTGACAATACTCTTTCTTTAACATGTTATCTAGGTAAGGTGATCTACCATAACCCATATTGTATCTTGACCTTCCATGGTCCAGGGGAGACTTACTACAACTTCCATTATGGTGATCTCCCACTCCCTTTAGGGAACTCTTTATCCTCTATGTCAAAGCGTTGGGTCACTGGTGTTCATCCTTCACCTACTACCATGCATGGCCACAAGCCACATGCATCTTTACCATAAGCATCCAAAGTGCTACTACCTCTTACTACCTCAGTAATACCATGGTATATGGTGATTTTAAAATCATGATCTCCGGTGTGTCATGATTCCTCAAGCTTGATTCCTCAAAAACCCTACACCACTCTAATCAGGGTTTCATTACCTCCCTTTTCAGAGGCGTGTATCGGAGGTTCTACAACCATCCTTTCATTATATCATGGACTAGGCTGGCTAACCAAAAAACCTTTAACTTGATCAACCGATATTGTTACATCTTTGTGTTAGCCAAACTTATCTCGTTTCCAACTGAGGGTTAACCTAACAACCTTGACTTCTTCTAGCCTCTAGCTAAACTAGGCAGCTATATCTCAACCAGAGCATTCATTACCACTTCACCTCCATAGGTGTTAGGTAATGTTGAAGACATACCCCTCCATGTATTCCACTTATCATCTCGTCTCAAACTCTAATTCTAAGTCTATACTTTGAACTCATCTCCTTGGTCATCAAACTCAACCTTGTATCACTGGCAAATTCCAGATAGCTCATGGTATCACATCCCCACAAGATGATCTCCTTAATACTCTTAGTTTTTGTAAACCATCCATGTATCATTTGCTCCACAAGGGTATGTTATCATCTCTATCCTCATACCTTGTAGCAACGTTCCAACTCACATCATCTTTATCCTTGGTGTATGGCATGCGTTTTGTCCTATCTCTCACTCCCATAACAAGAAGAAATAAGCATTTGGCGGCCGTCCAAATACAGAGTTCTTCCCATTCCAGGAGTAGAGATGATACATCCCACCTTGCCAGTACACCTTCAAATCTCAGTTGAAACGTGCAACTCATGTCTCAAACATCATGATATCAAAAATTACTTCCATGGAAAACTGGTCTCGAACCTACTAGGGTTACCACACAATCATTGGTCATCTCCTCTAGGTCTATAGGGTGCCGACACTTTTGGGGTCATCCCATTTCCCTTATGCATCAATAGAGTGCCCTACTCATCTGCCCTTTGGGTCCCATGAGTTCATGAAGGTGATCAATCTCCTAACCCATGACCCTCGGACAATGATAGTTGTTACCTACCGACCCTATGGTCATGTGCAACTAGGGAATTAGGCAACTCCTTCTTCCATCAGACTTATCCTTACCTGACCCTAGGATAGACTTAGGATTCCATTATAGTACATGTTCAACTTAGAACCTTACCCAATCCTTCCTCATCTCTCTCTACATTCCTGACTGACTTTCATCCCTTCATAGGGGTCATGGCAACCTGCCTACCTTGGTCAGGCCCCATACCGGTTACCTCCATGGTAACACATCCACATGCACTTAGAGATGGCTATATATGGGTCTACATGTTCATTCTCATACCGTGTACTTTCCACTTAGCTTCTCAAGATCCTATGGGACCACTTAAGGTTACCTCAAAACAAACAAAACTAGTATACACCCTACCGAAGGGCCCCTCTCCCAGGATGGGGGGAAACTACACCTTAACCACAAAGGTCACAAACGCCCTAATGTCCGGGGTTTACATTCACATGAGCATGCCTAACCCAACAACTACTAAGGCACAAGTAGACCACCTATTAAACCATGCTAGGTCATACTTGTTCTCATCCTCAACATTAGATCAACTTAGATGTGAGGGGTTCATCAAACATACCCTTAACTTAAGGGGGTTTCCTTTACCTCTACACATCAAGAGTACCATGCTCGAAACTATAGAGACTCAAATCTCACCATGAGCATTGGATACACTGCTCCCCCTCTCAGGCCTAGGAACCCTATGTTCACCTTTGGGTATCCAACTACATGCTCAATATCTTAACCACAAATCAATCATGTCCAAGGTATGTCATGCACTTCCTTTTCATTCTTCTATTTGAATACATCTCCAAGTCGAGTCCTCCTGAAGGACAAACAACAAGGTACAAGGCCTCACAAACTATTACTAAACCCTCTTCTGGGTCTAAGGCACTCTTTGTTTCATTACAGCAGGTAAACTCCTATACCATAGGCACACAAGTACCAGAAGCATCATCCTCTCTCTAGGGTTGATTCCTCTAAAGGAAACCAAGATATCATCAACCTCCAGGGGTCAAGCATAAGGCAACCACTATCATCCACTTAGGTCACATCATCCTCGACTCCCTACTGTGCCTCACATCTCAGGGTTTTAGGCTTCCAACCTCCATGCTGGGGTCCTACTTTCTCTCTCCAGAGCTAACTCCACATCCAGTCTTCCTACTAGAGGTCCTTTCTCCATGAAGGCTCAAGATCACAAGCATACCCCCTACGTGGGTGAAGCCTATGCTCAACTCATGTTTGGCTCAAGATTATCCTTAGCCCTTTATGCTCATCCCATAAGCCATCCTTCATGTATACTGGCCAGGGTTTCAACCTACTGCCGTCCACTAATGTACTCTGGGTGCAAGCTATACCCTACCTGCATACACCCATAGGGTTTCTATAGGTTCTCCTCTAACCTCATCCATGAAGGAGCTACCCTTCGCTCTAGCATGCACGACACTCTCCAGGGTTGGGTCACCTAAGTTACTAGGTCATCTAACCTCTTATGGCACCCCAAAGGCATGTTCAACCAAACACTCAGTCAACCATGACATCTAACTCGTCATGTCATCTCTCTCTCTAACCTTCACTTAGGGTTAGGGTTAACATCATCCTCAGAGGATGTGCTAGGTCTCTACTTTTAATGGAGGTTTCTACCTCCAAGACTAACTATCTCTACTCATCCTCCTGTCAAGGAGGTCTATCCTCAGGTCTCCCCTGAGGGCAATGACAACTCCTGTCATACGACCTAAGCATGTATCTATTCCTTTACACTTACTATATTAAGCTTATGTCCATGACATCTTATTTACATGCTTTTTATTAATTTGGTGGAGGATTCCTTAATTCTTATCAACCTTACCCATACCTAAAGAGGGTGAGGAGAAGAGAGAAAACCCTAATCCTTAAGGTCCTTAATAGAATTTGAGTTGAGAAGGGATGAATAAGATGAGAGAGCCCTAAAGGTATCTTATTTCGAATCATACCCTAAGACTTTGGCCAGGCAGTCACACGGATCCGGGAGTCCTTGTATTCTGACTAGCGGTGCGGAGGAAAATATTGCCAACCCCCGGTCGTGATCCTTTTCTAGTCACCACTGTCTTTCAGATAATCCTCTAATAACTCCCTTGGGTTCTACAAAATTTGTAAAATTTAATAATTATTAAGGATTAAGTGAGGAACCTTCGCTCTGATACCAATTGTAACGACCCCGCCTCCCGGTAACCCCCAATTAAGGGAGACCCGAAGGTTAGAGACGTTATTCAATTAACATGATCAAAGGTTCGACAAATAATCAATAATATTTATGAAATTCTACTAACTATACTGAAAACTGGTATAAAATAAAACTTTTCTTACCTTGGAAAAACTGGGATTTCTAAACTTCTATCCATGAAGATGCTAATCTAACTAATCCTCCTGTGCACGTTATTTCTCATTTAATTCCACATATGCCACTTTACTATTTGTTCTTTTCATTGTACCTAAAACGCCGACAAACAAAACGTCAGTCAGTATATCGAAATATACTGGTATGTGGGGACAACCAAAAGTTTGCACATATGGATAACAATCTAATTATCACAATAAAGTTAATTAACCAGTCAATTTACATTTCCTAGTATGACATTCTCCACCGCTTTTGCCCTAACCCTGGCATACCCACCTTAGGGTTTCCTTTGCTAATGACTTAAGGCCACCTTCTCAATCCCAAGCTTGGTGCCTGGGGTCACCACTCATGGTGCCCTCTAGCCATGCAATATCATAGGCCACCTTCTCATTCCCGAGCTTGGTGCCTGGGGTCACCACTCAAGGTGTCCATTGGTCTACCCATCTGGGCCTGACCTTTGGTATCATCCATCAGGGCGGCATGTAGGTGCGAGAATACATACTTCTATTATTAATGTGATAATCATAGTGACTTTATAGTTTGCAAGTATGAACATCCACACTTATTAATTGCATTCAATGTGAGTAAACATTCAAAAATCTTCGTGAAACTAAATCGCTTATTCATAAGCGTAACCACATACCTGATCCAGAGTAACTTGATTGTCCAAGCAATAATGATAAAGAACAAGCAACAAGCAATCAACAATATCCTGAAATTAATGCATGGGATCCAAGTGTTATAGTTTATCCAGAACATTCTAAAGCTAGACTTGGATTCTACCTTCAGCTTTTTAGGCCACTTTTAGGGTTTCCATTGTAATTAGGGTTTCCCTTCATCTTTTACTATTCTAAACTCTAATTTAACGCAATTGATTACAAACCCTAATCATCTCAACATCTAATCCTCAGTTTTAGATTAAAGGCATAATTATCCATTAATCAAGCCTCTTGACCCTCTTTTACATTAAATCTACTATTTTTATCATTTTAATCCATGACAAGATCATTATGCTCATTTACCATTTAACTCAAAGTTCATTATGGTCCAAATCACATATGAACTTGATTTACCATTAATTCCCCCTTTTATTCATGAGAAAACCCTAATTACTACATTTAGGGTATTTATCCACAAATTAGGAACTTTAATGCTCGAAATAGCTTAGATTCAGCATATTCCAACTTTAATCATGAAATTAATCAATTAAAGACATTAATAGTCGAATTAGTCAGCATTAGGGTTTCAAGGCCCATTAAAGTATATTCACACATATGAAACTCTAAATTAACTAATTATATGTAAAGTTCATCCTTTTTCTTCCAAATGTTCCTTTTTATCATTAGGAATGCTTGGGATACGAAATCCCACTAAGGATAACTCAATTGTACCTCTTTTTACTTATTTCCCACATACTACTATTATTTTCAATTTATTTCTTGATAGGGAAATATTTAATTGATCTTTTCTTTTATTATTGCATTCTTTATGCAACTTTGGACTCCTTGGAACCCAAGGAATCCAAGAGGCATAAAATCCCTCTTTGGATTTTCCTTCTAGAGGTTTCCACATTTTTCTTTTCTCAAATATTCAATTATCCATTAATTAATTGAATTTCCTTGTTATTGGGCCCAATAGCCAATAAAGCCCACAAATAACTCAACAAGGATATTTTAAACAAAAATCATGCTTTCATTCATTATTTGTTCATTTATATTTAATATGAGAAATTACATTTCTCAGCCAATGAACCCAAATTTGGGGTTGTAACACCAAGAGTGTCAACTCTGCTATATAAATAGCTAAGAATTCAAGTTGCAGATACTCATAGTAGAACAGAAGTGTAGATGGAAAAAAAGGTTCTCGTCCATATATAATCAATGTACCTTCTTTACATCATTTCTACTTCCATTTTGTTTTTCAAAAAATTTGAAATGAATAAAATGATTACTCTTCAGCTATATATCTCATAGTTTACTAAAATATAATTTAGATATGAAAAATGATAATTTTGACTGATCTGAAAAGTGAAAGGTAGGAATATACATCAGTGATCGTGATTTAGATATTAGAAACAACCTACCATAATGCATTTTGTTCCATATGACTTCAGAAGTTGAAGAGGTATCAGTGTTGCTGGCTCAAGAGCCTGCAAAGTGTGGCCATTGAAAATTAAGATACTTGATGGACTGATGCCAAGATATAAGTCAATGCAATGGGGAAAATAGAAAGGAAGTGTACATGAGCTGCTTCATCAATTACAACTGCATCAAACAAAAAACGTTCTGAAGGGCTTCCAAATTTAGAATTTGATGCATAATCAGAGCAAACAGCATAAATATCACCGCCACAGTCATTGAGAGTCGTAACAACTATCTCAGCCTCCCTAATAATAGATTTACGAATTTTCATTTTAAGGAACTTGCTTTCTTCATAGAATTTTTTTTCTCGTGTCTGAGCAGCAGCAAGTTCAACACAAACTCTCTTTTTATGAGAATACAGGTTGTTTAGCTTATAACCTATTTCTTCATTTGACAATTCCTTCGCATCATCGGCTGCAGACAACTTTTGCCCAGGGTTATCCTTTTTTTTAGTCTCCTGATCTCGTTGCTTAGAACATAAGGCTTCATACACTCGAATGATGTCCACAATTCTTTCAAGTTTGGCTCGCTGTGAAACAGAAGCATCCACATCCTTGTTTCTTTCCATATCAGTTTCATTCTTATTGCCCGCCAACCATTGTTCAACTAGAGTATCAATGAAAAATGGAAGTGAACTGGGATGCACTGTTTTCACATTTCCAACCCTCACGAGGAAAGGTTTGTACATTTCCCCATCTTTCCCATAAAGAACATTATTAACTCCGGATACTAGTTCATCTACAACAACATTTGACTATGCACAGATAAGAATCCTTCCTCTTGAAGGATTACTAGAGCTAGAGTGAACTCCTGGCTTATCATATGTCATCTATTTAGCAACTGCAGCATCTTGACAAGCTCTTGCAATTGCAGCAGCTTGGAAAACTCGAGCTTTATACTGAGAAAATGTGGTACCATCAGAGCTTGAAGTTTTATGTTGTACGTTTGAATCAGATATGCTGCCAGATAAGCCTAAGGAAAGCAATGCACTCACAATAGAAACAATAGTACTGGTTTTCCCAGTGCCTGCAATCAGATGGAAACACTCAGCATATAACCTGAAAGAAACTACAATGAAGTAAATTGAAGATTTAGTATTTAACAACACCTTGTGGGCCTTGAATGAGTGCCAGGTCAAATGCTTTGTTAGGTATTTTATTTCTAATAGCACCACTAATAGCTTGTAGCTGACTATAGTTGAATGAAGATTCAAGTGCTCTTTGCATAGGCTGGGATAACCTAGATAAGTTAGGTTTTCCAAGAACCTTGTAAGAAGAGTCCATAGGATTTAAAATTATTGGAAGAAGAGGAATATCGATCAGAGATGATAGAGCTTGAAACTCTCTCAATTGAGGTGTCATGTTCATCACAGGAGTTATACACCATTTGGTTCTTTAAGTGAGAAGTCCCTTGATTCTACTCAACCGCACTTGTGTGTTTTGAAGATAAAATCTAATTGAAAGGATTGTTGGATTTGTTATGTAACTCAATCCTCTCCACCTAAAAATGAAAATCAACTTAAAAAATAAGAAAATATGACCAGCTTCTTCTGTCATTTAAACTACACTATGGAAGAATACCTTTCCTAGAGCATTAACAGGATGAACAATGCCCTGAACGAGCTCTTTTGTTAGCAGAATCAATTCATTTTCAGATAAATCCCTACTCGAGTGAGGTTTGTTATCCTCAAGAGAAGCACGCACTAGATGAAAATCATCTATTCTTTCCACTGAGAGTACACATAACCTACTACAAGGCATCTGATCTGCTGATGAAGCTTCTAAATATGAATTATGCAACTGAGCTTTAAATTCTTCCAAAACCAAAGGATGAAATATTCTCACATAGTGATCAGGAGAACTACAGCATAAAGGGACTTACTTCAAGAGTGGGCGCACGGATGTATATTCTGAAGATAAATCAACTAAGGAAAAATAATCCAGCTCAAGAATAGGTTTGTACCAGTCATCCATTCTGGCAGGCCTAAGCCTTCTTGCTTAAGAGTCCGGCCTATACGAACTGCGTTTGTCATCCACAGGCATCTGCAACTGAATAATTTTCCTTTTGGGAATAGTAACAGATGGCTTACCCAAGATTCCATGCAATGGTCGAACAGAATTTAGTGCAGCCTCTAAGGGATCCTCAACTTCCTCACTCACTAATAAATCAATTAAATTACCTTCAGCAGCAGCCTTAGAGCGATAGTACTTCACAATTGCAAGTTTTGGGAAGACAAATGCATAAAGAAGAACACAGAACAACTCAACAATAGCCGATATTGCAAAGAACATTACTGCAGCAAAAATCAAAACCAAAGTAAAGAAAAGGGTACTAAAAAGGCTCAGGCTAAAAGGTACACGCCAGTCAGCAAATACCAAATGTTAGTTTATTGTGTTCACATGCGAAAACTTACATGCAATAAATTGATCTATGTTATTGTAGATATGTGTATCAAGAGCACTGAAGTAAGGCTTTGAGTATGAATTGTGCATCAGATTATACATGAAGGATATCTGTCTGGGTAGTTTCAACCCAGCCACTCATACTTTTAGTCCTTTGGAAGGAAAACATTGTCAGTCCAATTGTGGAGAACTGTAAGGTTGCTCTGGAGCATCCATAATGCCTCTGCTACCAATGATAAGAAAATAGATCTAAAAGAATATGCACCTTTTTATGCAAGTCATATACTTTGATCAAGTTAATAAATTGCATACCATGATTGATGTATGTATTGATATCTATATCATTGATCATGAATACTCCATCCCTCTCATAACCAATGCCAATATAGATCCTTCGGTGTGCACGTGATCGAACATGGTGGTCTCTATCACAGTCTATTGGTGAAGCCACTGCTGGGGTAGATAACTCCTAGGTCAGACGAACCAGATCAACACAACTATACCAACCAAGATAGTGATGTCGACGTGGGTCACAGCCACTAGATTGTTATGTGATTGTCCTATGCCCAATGAGAAAGAGGGTAACACTTCAGAATCAGCCATCCAAAAATGAAGAACTACTAGAAGACGTATTACTGAAATGGGAAATCCAAATTATTACTGTCATCCAAAAATGGAACAATAAATTACATTAACAAATATAATTCCAAATTCTTACTGTCATACTAGCATTGACAATGGAAAATTGGTGGAGATGAATAAATTGATAAGAAAATATGAAGATTTATGATCCCTACATTTCTATTTCTCTATAAGTTACATAATACCCTTTCTCTTTGGTGCACAGAGATATATTTTCCATTGTTAGGTTATTTGAGCCGTAATACTGATACCTATTACTTAAGTTGTGGAGCCCTAATGGTATAGCTTGTTTAGATTTAGTATTAGTACTGGATATTGTTCCTACAATAGAGTAGTTTCATGCTACAATGAGCTCACCTCCTTTAAAGTAACTAAGAAATGAAGGATGTTATGTTCCAATGGATGCTATTGATATCTTGGATGAGCAACAGCTGCTATTTCTAGCTACTAGAGTTAGTTTCCCATTAGACTTGTTCTAGTGGTGGGTTTTCTTAGAGTCTAGGCTATTCCTTGTTATATTTAGTTCATCGTAACTGAGATAAGTAATTATGATTGTGGAGTTAAAGAAAAAGGTGGTGGCTTCATGAGAGCCATACTTCTGTAATTGTGTTACTCATGTTAGCAAGAAACCGATAGTTACCTTTACATGGAAGATCATTTTCTATTTACTCCTGGAATATCCCCCGCATATCCCATAATAAAATAGACATGGTACCAACAGGAAATTCCCCAAAAGATGTCAATCTCCCCTTACATTAAAAGGAAATTCCCCAAAAGAAAGAGGTACTCATTAATAAGCTGTAATACAGAATTATAGTAAAGTAGTACTGACAAACAAAATGAATCCCATAAATGCATACCTCCTTGTGAGGGTGAAGTTTATTCTTTGTCTTGGTAATTTCAATTCTCTGGGTAAAGAAATAAGGAGCAGTTGGTTGGAGATTCCAGGATGTCATTCTCAGCATTCCCAACAATATGGCTATGATCATCTTCAGATCAAACAGAAACCCCCTGCATAGAGTACTCATTTCACAAAAAGATTCATCAATTATGTTTATAGGATATATCTAAAAACATCCTTAATGTCACATAAAGGAAGTTTATGTTTAGTTAGATAGTAGTAGAGAAAGTTTTCAGGATGATTTGGAAGGTTTAACAACTACAAGATAAGTGTATAAACATACTAAATCTAAATTTTATGAATAAGTGACATCCAATTATTTATTAAAATAATCTACTTCCAGAAGATCTGGAAACTGTTCAAACTTCTCAGAAAAGCAAAACCTTAGTCATGAAAAAAGTATCAAAATTATCCAACTGGAGATAAGGAGCACACACAACTATCTAGACTTTGAATCCAATATATGAATGATCAGAATAGTTTAGCTGCATAGATCCAGGAGAAAGTAGAACTCTAGGAATGTAACACAAGATAGCAACCCAGAAGAAAACAATTCATAGGACAACTCACAAATTAGATACTGATAATATTGGTGCATTGACCCATCCATCATGGTTTCACTTAGATGCATCATGTTAACTTCAAGAATCATCAATAACACAAACCATAGTGATAGCAGAAACCTAATAGTTAATAAAGCAACGTTTTGTATTGTTGGGAAGCACTTTCAAGATTCCCAACAACATTGTAATTAGAATACAAAGAGATTTGGATGTAATTAACAACTAAAGAAACAAAGACTTACCAAAGTTTGAACCATTCCCATATTATGAGCCCTGAAAATTGCAAATATGTATAGCATTGATAAGATTAGATGTGAATCATGAAAACAATATCAACCATAAACATATAGCATAAACAAAAGTGTTAATAGGGAAATCCCCAACTAAAGTAAAACATTATCTTATAAAATGTTTGATCAATCATAACTATATGGAGAGGCAAGCATACACTTTTAGTTGACTAGGACAAGATTTCAATACAAGAGCTTCAAACATGATTGAAATTTTAGCCTACTATTTTGGTAGCTTAGGTGATGAGCAAGAGCTAAGCTTTGACATCAAAAGACTGCAAGGTGTGTAGCTAATGTCTGCATTTTATTTTGGCTGGCTCAGTTCAACTGACTCTGGAATGGAGCTTCACCTATATTCTTGAATAATCAAATTAATGTCTGTTGTAAGTTTCGACCCTGAGTGCATTTACATCAATGACTGACCATTCACAGGAGTTCCGGTATAATCAGGACCTTCATACATAAACATAACATTGATCTAGTATAAAACATACATATATCGCACACAGCTATAGTCGATTAAGAAACTCGTATTTGGCTTCTACACTCCTGAACAAGACTTATCTAGTAGTTGTTTATAAATTGTGTTCATATCTCCCAATTTAGAAACTCAAATTGGCTGCATACTACATGATGTGTGTTACATGGGTTTAAATTGGCTGCATACTACATGATGTGTGTAACATGTGCTCCCTAAAGATGATGCTAACTTACTTCTTGCAAGAATTCTGCTACTCCTTTCCTTTCCGGACACCTAAAACCCATGATTTCAAAGAACTCAAGCACATTTTCTTGTGGACCTTGGTAGACAATTTGCCCATCCGAGAGAAGCAGAATATCATCAAAAACATCATATGTCTCTGGGGCTGGCTGCAACAAAGCAATTACAGTTGTGCCACCAAGTATGTGAACTGACTGCCGTAGGGAATTGATAATTTGAAATGTGGTAGAGCTATCAAGACTAGTGGATATTTCATCCATGAAAAGTGCCTTGGCCGGTCCAACCATCATTTCACCTACAAAAGGAAATGGACAAACTTAGAATTCATCTATCAAAATTATGTTTTTTAATAATATTAAACCATATAAATCAAAATTTCAAATAAGCACACAGACTGATTATCTCAATTATACTTGTTGTCACACGTTTCTTCTATCCACTCGAGATCCCTCTTATCATTGCATCACCAACCATAGTATCAACACATATGTCAAGGCCTAAGATCTGTGTTGAAGTACAAAGAAGATAAATATCATAATAGTGGGGGGTATAAACAAGATTTCATGCTTGTGATAGCATACCTAATGGTCCATAAAGTATATTCTTATATTCTAAGCTTGCTCATAGGTCGAATTGTTTCTTACAATGCACCTGGTGGCTTCAATGAGTTTAAAATTGAAAAGGACGTTTGACTTTAGAAAAAGGACCCAAGAATCTGACAGCCTCCTTCCTCCAAGTTTCAAACTAATATCTGATTGCTAAGGTTTAGTCTCATTGAGCATTTTTTGGAAAAATCATAATTGGTTCCTAAAGTCCAAGTCATTCTCAAATCAGTATTTTAATTGAGCTAGGTTTGGCGCACCACTATGATATTTTAGTATGCACCTATGAACCTACATCTGTCAAGAGATAAGGCTTGGCAGGGTTCCAAATAGACCTTCAAGGAACCAGCATAGTCTAGTGTATAGAAGAGGGAGAAGTATAGAGGGAGGTTATGATCATGTGTTAAGGAAGTATCTACCTACATGGAACATGTGTTACTCAAAAGGGTATAATCTTTGATGTAGTTCTTCTTTGAACTAGAGTTTTAAGGAAGCATTATTGACAAAGAGAGGGAGGGCAGAGTATATGAGTGTGGAACATGTATAAACTAGAACTCACAATCAAAATTAGAAGAAGAAAAAAGTACATACCATTTTTCCCATCACCTACAGAACATAAACCATCTGTTAGATGATAGGCCCCCCTTCCCCCATTAATGCTCAGGTTGCAGCAAGCTTAATTCCATGGGGCAAAGCAGCCACACAATTATAACCTACTGATGTTGAACCTCTTTCATTATCCAACACAACTCATGATTTTTCCTTCCCAGACTATAGTACACCCCCCCCCTCTTTCCTCTCCCTCACTCTTCTAGAGCATCATCTGATTTACACAACAGAAGAATAGGGACATGAAGGATGATGAGAAGCAGGAAGGAGGGAAGAGGTCAATATAAATGAGAGAGGGATAGTTGCTAGTAGAGTACATGGCTGAGATGAAGTCTTTGGGGAAGAAGAAGCATTACATGGAATTAAATTAAAATAAAACCCGATTCAATTAGTTATATATTAATCTATTATTTCATAAATGCAAAAGCCTAAGTGACTTGAGAGTCTTGGCAAATAAAGCAACACCTTTAAAAGCAATTACATCATAAATGAACTTAGTTTATGAAGTAAATATTTTATAACTGAATACCTATGTTGGTTATAATATTTCATAACCTGATATTTTTTTCATTAGAATGCATTCAACACTCTACACCTTGAACGATCATTTTAGATGTAGCTTGTCCATACCAAAACAAGATAGAATCATGTGTCCTATATGCTTGTACCAGGTGTTGACGTCAAATAATGGTACCATTGCATACAAAGATTATTGTGTTGGTGATGTCTGAATTTGTATAGGTGGAACCAAGCATACAGATCTGAAATAGAGCATATCCCTACTGAAAAATGCACTTCTAAAAATTCAAACGAGCTTAGCAGAGTTGAATCTTAGTTAAAACAATCCAACAATAGAACCAATACTCTAATCAAGGAATCTAAATAGCCAACTCTTCAAAAGTAATAAGAACCTACAACATAAATCATGTGTTTCAATTTTAATTTTCAGATGAGAAGTGGAAATTTTGACACTAAAGTGAGTGCAATTTGTATAGGCATTTAAGGAGTATATAAGCATGCATTTACCCAACCTTACCCTGTGACAAGGGTTATTTTCAGTAGTTGGATTGAGTCATTTAATGTCTCTTCATTCTTGCGAGTATATGAGAAATGTGCATTAGAACACAAAGTTGATAATTTGAATTGTCTGAACTAGAGTGTCATCTTCAAAAGAAATTGGATAATAGGGCTACATGTAAGAGTAGTAATTCCTCACCTTCAAACCAAGTCCTTCCCCAAATGATCCTATCCCAAGCTTGTTTGTTTGCACAATAGGCATTTTGATCATGTCATTTCCTGCTGCGTCTGCCAAATGACATAAAATGAATCCAATCATAGCAACAATCTTCTCAACACCTAGGAAATATTTTTAGCCAAATACAAAAGAACAATTTGAAAGAGCACATTATTCCCAACCTGATAACAATATATTAAGCAAAGATAGCATTATGTTCACCTTGCTATCAGAAGATAGCTGCACAAATTCATGCACAAATCTATGAACACATAGAGCCTGACCTTTTCCTTCTAAGGTGGTATTGTAACTTGGAAGTACACATAGAACCTGAGTCTTTTCATTCTAAGATGGTACATATGTATGTTAGAATTCTTGAGGATGGCATTCTTAAAGTGCTTTCAGACCTTCAAATCAGTCACATATGGTCTCATTTTCCTACCAACATTCACGAGCTAGAGTAGATCCGCAAAGTATGCATAACGAATGATGAGAGGTTCACCTGAAGATTTTGTTGAGGGTCAAGGAGCTTCGGAATGTATGGTCACTCAGTTATAGTAGGAGGAGCTGATTTATCTTGTCTATGGTGTAGCAGCCCCTGATCACAGGTCCAAGTAGTTGGACAGTTGGTTATTGGTCTAAGAAGAAAAAATGCATGCAATAGAGGGTTAAGAATGCCAAGTTTGAATGCATGTCTTCCGGAGGAAATTAGCAGTGTAAAGCTTCCTTAGCTATATGGCTTTGTACTTCCATAGAAGATATTGCTGCAGAATCAACTAAATCCTTGGTCCTTTCATGGAAAATTCATGTAAGGTATTGGAATACAAGCTCCTTTCTTTGATATTATAAAAAAAATCATGTAGATCCCTGAATTCATAACCTAAAAGAAATGAATAAATCTTTAAAGGTTAACAAGATGAATACATCACATCACTTACAATGGACCATCCTCATACCCAAGGAATAGGAAATCTCAGAAGTAAGGCATCCTCATACTTACAGTGGATCATGATTGATGATGACAAATAGGAAAAGTTAACAATTATATATGTTTACCTTTAGAATGTCTTCTACATATCCACTAATGTTGATTGACCAACCTTGTATGGTGGAGTTAGTATCATCAGTTAGTAGACCTTATTATGAATAGAGAAACCAAGGGAAATCCATCAAAAATCCTGCTCATTAGCACCGGAAAATATAGATTTAGATAAGCAAATCAAATCCATCCAGCTGAAAACATCTTCACACAAAGAATTAGCCACATCAAATTTTATAGAGTGTTCCAGCTGAAAGCTAGCAGTCAGAAATACATCATTTGAACAGACAACACAAAGAGCATTCTCGAAATGACCAAGAAATCCTTGCAAGCAATTCCATATCCAAGGTCAATCACACTGAAGATCAACCTTATTACTTCTTATCAACTGACTAGGTATGTCCTATCGAAGCATGAATAAAACATTAGAAATACAAAGAACTCGAGATGATACATAGACTTCAAATAATAGCTGCAAATACTCAACTCAGAGAACCTAATATACATTACAGACTAGAATGGCTTAAACCTAACAAACTAAAAGAAGTGGAGGTAGATAAAACATAAAAGGCTGACAAAAGAAACTAAACGAAGGGCATCCAGCAAATCATTATATCCTATAAAGGTTTGAGATGTATTCTCTCAACTCATCAATAGAAATTGTATCTGAAAATGAACACACAAGATGAAACATTTACAAAATGAACATTTAAATTGTTTGACAGTAACTAGAGACAAACCTTGTGACAAACTTCTTTTAATGGAGCTAATGATGTATTTCATGTTTGAAGCACAAAAGCATAACAGTAATATTAGTAATATGATATATCAGTAATATGATAGCCTCAAAAGAATAACATATCAGTAAATCAATAACCAGTAATATGACATATTAGTAATATGATAGCCTCAAAAGCATAACATATCAGTAAATCAATAACCAGGACAAATAATGACAGGTCAATAAATTAATAACCAGGACAAATTGTAACTGAGCATGATATATGTTTTAGGTTAAGGAGTACCCAATCCCGCCCCCATCCTAGCATAGTTAATTAGCAATGGGCAAGAAAGCTCCAATACTAAATTAAATGTGTCACTATAGATAAAAAGTAATTAGCACAGACATCATATTACGAACTAGAAGGTGTAGTAACTTAAAATAGAACATCAACACCAAACATCACTAGGCTAAGTTGATCTATCCTCTATGGAAGACCAAGACATCACCGTTAGATAACCCAAACAATATAAATTTACCAAACAACAAATAAAAAGAACATGTTGAATGGCATGGAAGTGAGAATAACTCGGGAATGTGGACTGTTTTGTTTCCATGCATGTTATTCATATCTTGGATGAGCAGCAGCTGCCATGACGAATGGACATGTAGAAATAATCCAACCTAAGATTTGGCAATCCGGTCACTAATCAATAATGGAACCTTCAAAAGGCAAATTTCACATAGAACACAAGTTCACAAACAAGTCCCCAATAGGGAGGGAATGAGATATTAGCCTTTATCCCCATGAACCTGACAGGCATTTAACACTATGGACAGTAGTAGAAAATAAAAAAGAGATGCGCCTGCAACTCAATAAACCAGTAGACAGAAAAATTTCCAATGGGCTTGACCCATGAATGTAGGGACTGCAAATGGGCTAAGATGGTATGACAAAACCTCCTAAAAGACTACACGCCAAACATTTTCTACACCAAAAAACCGATCTTCAACCAGATTCATACATGCCACTTGTTCAGTAACTATAATAACAGGGCAATCATTTGATGCATGGGAAATAGATAGTGAATGATCTATAAGAATTTTTCCTTTGAATTTAAAATCAAGACAATGAAATAATGAATGGTACTACAATATGTGTGACATCCACATTTATTGAAAACCAACTAAATATAATAAAGAATGGTTGACTTCTATTTTTACTAAATCCTATGGATTCATATGATATGTGAATCTCTATGTTGATCAAATGACTGCTACTCTTGGTTTCCACGTCTCCAAATGGTTCACCTACAATGATGCATAAATAGTTAAGAAGTGCACTTTTAGTATTGAGATTAATTTATAAAATGTTACATGACAATGAGTAATTTCTTTGGCCAAGCTATCACTGTCCCAATTACATCCTCAATGACTTGGTGTTGACCAAAAGGCCTAATCAACTGCTCTTGAGGTTGGATTGGTACAGTAATGGAAACGGAAGCAAATGAGGACCCCCAACAGTGCTCCTCCTACGACATAAGTTGGACTTGTAGAAGTAACGTGTCCTCGTGCTACAATTGAATTCCCATCCTCAAAACTTAAAAAGGAAACAACCTTTAAATTTATAAAGATTGTGTCAAACATTGTTTATACCTAAAAATCAGATTGAAAAAATTAATCAATAAATGTTTGGATATAATAACATGTCCTTCATTAATGGGTGTTTCAGTACTCGATTGATTTGGTCTGGGTAGTCTTTCATTGGTGGTCATTGTGATATTCTACAAAATAAATAGTTTACTATAAGAAAATCAATTTTATTATGTAATCACATTATAAGAATTTGAAGATTTACCTCGTTCGGCTAAAATGAAGCACTCAGGTTAGAATTTCTAAGCATCATAGCTTCAAGATTTTTGAATTTTTTCTTTATTTCTAACAACTCCTTTTGTTGAGCCTCGTATATCTGGGTATGAGCATCAACAACCAGTTTTAAGTCTGTGATTTTATTTTCATATACATTATGAGACACATGAATCGCATGTTTCACATGAATCTTCTTTGGGCCCAAAATATGATCAAATATCTCATCTTCGTTGAGATTTTCATCATTACTTGAAAGTGTCGCATTCATCTTGTCCTACATACAATATTAATTAGAATAGTTTCATTAAATAAAAAATAAATTTGTTAAATGATTGCTTACAATCAATTCTGTAGATTTTGCATCCACAGCAGTACCATCCTTCTTCAAATGGGTGGCCTTAAACAAGTCTAATCTGCTAACATTGCCACCGTTTTTCTTTTCTTGTAACTGTTTGTAACAGTAGCAGCATATATGAGCATAATAGTAAGAAAGTGTAATGCACATTTCAACCAGAAGATAACTCACATTAGCCTTCACACAAGCATACAACGTTGATCCCGATGTATGTCTTGTCGTTATGAACTTTCTGCTCATAACATTTTTAGCACTCCTTAACTACATACAATGCATTATAATATAATTATATTCAATATACACTATTATATTCTACAAAATTAAGGAATAAATTGTTTTACCTTTCCATCGTCAGAATCCCAAAAATTCACAAGAAATTTCCATTGATCAGGATCAACACGGGAGGGGCAATCATTAAGTCGGTCAGATTTTTCTCTGTGCCGCATGTAGTGGTTTTTTTTAATATCCGCTTCGAAGTTTCTCCAACAATCCCTCACTGTTTGCAAAACTGAATTCTTCCCCTTTATGTCAATAACAAACTTAGTATGTAACAAAAGAATAATTTTTAAATAAAAAATTCACAACATTGTATTATATCTCTAAGACTAGAATTACCTCCACATAATTCCATATAGCGGTTTTGTTTTCCACAAGTACTTGTCGCCAATCAAGATAGTTTAATGGTGCAAGATCAGAATTTTTAGTAACAGTTCCCAAAAAGGAAGATAGGTCATTCTGATGGGGTCCTATTGGATCTCCATTCTCATCCAAAGTATTTGGCAGCTTTTTATCCCCTATCTTACCCCATAATCAGATACACTTAGAATAGCCCCTTGTTTTTTTATTTGTAGCCCCCCCTACAAAATCATGAATATGATGCAAGCATTTTCAAGGATATACATATTATACACATATAATTAAGTAATAGTTTGTGAAAAATATAATGCATCTTTGTATATAAATTTTCTTACCTTCACTCTGCCTAGGATCAACAGTAGGAGAATCAGCAATAGAATGATGATCATTATCTAATTTATCAAATATCAACCTCTTGATTGTTACTAACATCATTTACCAAACGCTGCATACTTGCTTTTACAGGCACTCCTTGATGACTTTTTTTTTCTAAGTGTCTTTTAGAATGACTTCCTTCTCTAGCATTATTTGAGTTTGCCACCACATGACTTTTATCAACAGTACCAACTTCATCATTTGACACAGAGGGATTTTTTTCTCTTGCAAGGTTCAAAGAAGAACTTATGTTGTTGTTTGTAGCTGATCTCGCTACGGTTTTACTGTTTCTAAGTCTTTTTGCATTTGAACACCCCCAATCAGCATTTATCGAACCAAGATATCCACCTTTTGGTCTTTTGGAAATACCTGCAACTAAAATGATGATATGAGCGATTCTAAAAAAGATATTCAATGATGTAATTTTTTATTTTACCTGTCATACTCCCATGAGTTAATCATTCATTATAGACATCATCAGTAAGTGGAGACAATAGTTGACTGCGTCTTTTCATTCTCCTAAAAAGACAATTGATATCAAAAATATTCAATTAAAAACTGAAATCATGGCATACATTCTCTAATTGTGTTCCTCAAATAAAATTAAAAATTTCAATAATATTTTTATTTTGTTGATGAAGCCAACATCCAACAAGCAAACTCATTAAGAAGATTAACCCAAAAGAAAAAAATTGTGCAATAAATATAAAATTATGTAAAAGAATAAATGATCATTTTAGATATAAAAGGATAACATGAGTGTTTCTAGTAATTGACCCAACTAATAAAATAAAAAGAGTTACATAAGATCAATGATGGGGATCATGACCCCCTTCATAAAAGGTCACACCCTCCATGTCTTCTCTAACTAAATTAACGTCATCACAAACGTCACTTAAGATATCTTCCAAATCACTTGGAGATTTATCTTCTGATAAGCAGGTTCCATCAATGAAATTATCATGAAGCTTCTCCTCCATGTCATAAGTATCACGAGGTGTAGTGTGCACAACAAAACTCCAATTTTTTTGACTTATGTCTTTCACATAAAATACTTGTTGTGCTTGGGAGGCCAATGCAAATGGATGATCAGTTACATCAATACATTTTAAATTGACCATTGTGAAGTCATTTTCAGATTTTTTGATGCCTCTATTTGCATTGACCCAGTCACATTTGAACAATACAACTTTAAGTTGCTTGTAATAACTGATCTCGAAGACGTCCCTTAACACCCCATAGTACGTAACCTGACTCGTTATAGGACTTTTTTCCTTGGAGCTGGAAAAACTTTCGGTCTGAGCGTTCACCATAATTCCACTATTTTGTGTTTTTCTTCCGCATTCTCGATCCTTAGTGTGAAATCTATAACCATTTGTTACATATCACGCATATTGCATTGTCATTTGTTGCGGTCCTCGAGCCAACACTAAAAGGTTTGGTGACACAGTTGTCGACTTTTCCTTCTTCTCAATCTAAAATATTATGAATTCTATTATTTATATATTTTTGTTATTATGCTAATGGAAATAACTTATTTAAACTTACATGTTTCTTAAACCATTCATTGAAATTGTTCATATGAAGATTACTGATTTCCCATTGTCGTACACGTGGATTGATTTTCTTCAAGTATCGGATGTGCACCCTGCCAACAAACACGTGTGACACACCTAGTCGTAAATATGAAATTACATAGTGAAAAGTAAACAAATATCTTACTTCACGTATGGATCAACTGCATCACAATTGGCTAAAATATATTGATGTGCAGCTTTGAGCATTGTGCTATCAATCATAATAGGAGTCTTCTTTCCTAGACGACGCCCTTTATGAAAGAATATAGACCACTCTTCATCATTGTCCATATCTTCATCTTCCACATCATTTATAGACAATTTAGTGAACCTTGTCTCAACTGCTGAGAGATATCTCAAACAGAATGTTAAGCATTCATTTGCCAAGTAACCTTCTTCTATAGAAGCTTCTGGAGCAACTTTATTTTGCACATATCTTTTTAAAGTTTGTAAGTGTCTACATTAATAAGAAGAAAAGAATTTTTAAGAACATGACATATGATCGGATGCAAAGTCTGAACAAATTTAATTGTTAGAAAGATTACCTCTCCACAGGGTACATCCAATGATAGAATATCAGTCCGGCTATCTTTGCTTCTCGTGGAAGATGAATGACCACATGCTCCATAACATCAAAGAATGATGGTGGGAGAATTTTCTCTATATTACAAAGAGTAACTGCTATTCTGGATTCCAACTTCTCAAAAGTATTTGGATTTATGACTTTAGAGCATAAGTCATTAAAAAACTTGGACAACTCAATTACAATAGATCTAACATTTTTGTTGGGCAACGCTTCTTGTAAAGCTAATGGGAGAAATTGTTGCATCAATACGTGATAATCATGACTCTTCAATGCCATCAGCTTTCTTTCTTTGATGCGTGCATTTCTAGCTATATTAGAAGAATACCCATCAGGAACTCAAGTAGACTTCAACAGCTTACAGAATAATTCTTTCTCCTCCTTCTTCAAAGTAAAACATGAAGGAGGGATGTTTTTTTATTTCCGTCCTTGGTAATGTGAAGTTTATTCCTTATGCCCATCTCTTCAAGGTCATATCAAGAATTTTCAGTGTCCTTTGACTTCTCCATTCCTAATAGTGTGTGAATCAAACTCTCACATACATTCTTTTCTATGTGCATCACGTCAACATTATGACGTATAAGGTTATGCTTCCAGTATGGTAGCTCAAAAAATATACTTTGCTTTCTCCAGTTGTACGGTAGATTATCTACATCTCTAGTTTGATCTAGAACTTGACTTCCAGACAACATCTTAGGATCACTTCTAAATTCTTCTTTTCCGTCAAATGATGAAGCATCTTTACGAAATTTATGATCCATTGGGAGGAACCTCCTGTGACCCATGAAACATGCTTTCTTACTATATGGTAGTCTCCATGAGCACACGTCTTTGTTGTAGAAAGGACATGCAAGATACCCACTAGTTTGCCAACCAGATAGATAACCATATGCAGGAAAGTCGCTTATCGTCCATAGTAAGGCAGCATGCAACTTGAAAACCTCTTTACGATCAACATCATAAGTATCAGCACCAGCTTCCCACAGTTCTTTTAATTCCTCAATCAACGGTTGCAGGTAGACATCTATGTCCATTCTGGGTTGAGTTGGACCAGGAATAATCATCGACTGGATAAAATTAGGAGACTTCATGCACAACCATGGTGGCAAGTTGTACGGAATCAATACGATGGGACAAATGCTATATGATAGACTCATGAGGCCAAAAGGATTAAATCCATCAGAAGTTAATCCAAGGAGAACATTGCGAGAATCAGAAGCAAACCCAACATGCATATTATCAAACGTCTTCCATGCTGGGGAATCTGCTGGATGTCGTAGAATCCCATCCTTGGTATGACTTTCATCGTGCCACCGCATTAGGGGTGACAGTTTCGAACACATGAACAATCTCTTCAACCTAGGAGTCAAGGGAAAGTAGCGCAGGACTTTACAAGGAACTCCTTTCTTATTCATACGAATGTTTTCTACACTAGCTTCGTCAATTTCGATTTCTTTATATCTAGAAGCACCACATTTCATACATGAAGTCTTATCTGCAAAATCCTTTCGATACAAAATGTAGTTATTTTTGCAAGCATCGATTTTATCATAGTCAAGTCCAAGGTCCCTGATTATTTTCCTGAATTCATAATAAGAGCCAGGCAACGTCTCACCCTCTGGAAGCAATTCCTTCAAAATCTCAACCAGCTCAGAAAATGACTTATTACTCCAATTATTGACACATTTTATGTGAAACAACCTCACAATAGTGTACAATTTAGAGTACTTCTTACTTCCAGGGTACAATTCACGTGCAGCAATCTCTAACAGTTTGTAAAATTGTTCAGCTTCTGCATCATCAACAAATACAAATCGATGGTCGTCATCTTCCATATTCTCTCCATCCTGTGATACACCATACGCATCATGTAACATGTCTCTCATGTCATCTTTGGATGTGTCATTTTGTATTTGTGAATCCTTAGAGCTATCAAATGAACCCTCACCGTGAAAAATCCGATTTGTGTAGGTGGTCAAGAATCCATTCCATAACAAGTGTTCAGTTGTGACTTGCTGATTCTGCCTATGCACATTTAAGCATTGCTTACAAGGACATAAGATAGTCCCATCCCTGCTGGATTTTGAAAATGCATGCTCTATAAATTTAACCACCCCAAGTAAATATGTCGTGCTTGTTCTGTGTTCCTCATGGATCCAACTTTTATCTATCATGACTACCTATAACAATTAAGAAAAAAAGGATAAGAATACAAAGTATTAAAAATCGTTACATAACTTAGTTTCAATAAGGTTTAAGAGATCTTTCTCAGATCTTGGGCAGAGTTTGCCCAGACCAGTAAGAAATTGGATTTTCGAATTCTGAGGACAGACAGTGTCACATAGGCCAGTCCAACCTCTACCAATGAAGAAAGCATTAACTACTCATTTTCCAAAGCTATCCCACTTGTTTAACATTGTAGGGAGATCTTATATACCTATTGATACCATTACATGGGTCATATACAAGTCAAAATCAGTTAGTATATTTTATACTATTCTGTTCAAAATCATATAATGACTCATTTAGTATATAATAATGAGTATGATTTATACTATTTTAGTACTATTGATTAGAATGGAAACAAAAAAATCACGCTTCAATGGAAACCAAAGGATCATGGACTATATTATACTTTCTGTGAAATGAATATTCTAACAACTATAGCAATTTGGTTTGCTTTTCCGCTTTGTTAAAAGAATATGTTGTAAATTCTATCAAAATATAATATCTGGAATTTACTAGGAATTTAAATAACCATCCTTTTGTTTAGAAACAATACAACACATAAATAGAATCATCAGAATATAGTAAGTACCAAATAAGCACTACATAACATACATAATTTTAATGCTCTATAATCTAGTCCTCATACAGAATTATGTGAAGTACATGTATCTTGGTCCAAACTATTTTTCCATTCCCAGTAGTTTTGCCACAACTCTCCCTGGTTCATGGGCCCTCTGAACTATCAAAATGTTGATTGTCATATTCAGTTTTCTGTTCCAGTTTTGACATCATCATAACTCACCAATATAATCTAGGTGTTTATGACATTGCTTGAAAATTGCTTCCCTCTTCTCCTCTCGAATACCAACCCATCTCCCTTATTCTAGCTTCAGACTTCATGGACTGCCAACACCTGACTTCATAGACTGCCGAAGAAGGGGCAATGTAAGGATTAACCAAAGAAAAATCAAACACAGAGAGGAGAAAGACGCAGTGGACGCAACTAGCTCATGCACTCCCCCTCCCCAAATTCCTATTTTTATGATTTCTCGTACCCACAAAATCACATAAAAAATACAAACATATGACTCACTCCCCATTCTGGAACCCCCATGCCCTATTGTCGATAATGTGAGGATTACAAGAAGCACCCGCTACATATAAATTAATTGTAACTGAAGCAATCGTAAAATAAATGACAAAAATAAAATATGGCTCAAAAGTCCATCTTCCTATGTTAGCAAATATAATAGCCTATTTCCAGTAGCTCTTAACAAAACAATCAATTAAGTCATTGTTGCAAATATAACAGCTCCAACACCAAGATGGTCATATATATAGCAGCTTAAATACCAAGAAATGACAAAATTATGTTTTGAGATGCTAAATCATATGTCATTCCCTTTAAATTCAGATTAGAGAAGCTTTAATGTCAAAAGTGTGTGAAGATGCTAAATTGTGCACTGTAGTAATATACAGAGGGTGAATTACCATCTCGTCTTTAAAGGGAAAAAATTATCCCAAGCAATTATCAGTCTATGAGTTCCCATGTTCTACATAGAAACTTGTTTTACATAAGACCACTATGTCACTAACTTCCCGCCATCCAAGGGATCTAATACCTAAGCCCAATAACAAATACTAGAGACAATATCCACAAGTGCACACCTACTGGAAGAGGATCTCTGGATCCATTCATGATTCTTCACATACCACACTCAACAAAGCAATCTAGAGCATAATAGTTTGATTATCAATTGTGTCCTTAACAGTGGATTTACCTCAGTTATTAAATATAGGAGAATTACAGGGGAAGAAGCAGGCACTGATGGAGGAGGAAGAGGGCGCTGGTGGAGGAAGCAACTACGAGTGCTCCGACAGAGATAGCAACTGCGGAGGGCGCCAGAGGAGGAAGCAACTGCAGAGGGCGTTGATGAAGGAACCAATTGCGTAGGACACTGACGGAGGAAGCACCTACGGAGGGCGCTGGGAGAGGAAGCACTTGCGGAGGGCGTCCGTAGAGGAAGCTGCTGTGGAGGGCGTCGATGGAAGAACCCACTGCAGAGGCACCGAAGGAGGAATCACCAACGGAGGGCATCGGGGTAGGAAGCACCTTCGGAGGGTGTGGTCGGTGGAAGCAGTTGTGGAGGTCTGGCAGAGGCAGCTACGGAGGAACCACCTTCGAATGGCTGGAGGGAGGGCGGATGACTGATGAACCACCTTCGAACGACCGAAAGGAGGGAGGACGACTGATGAACCACCTTCGCATGGCCGAAGGGAGGGCATACAGCTGAGTAATACCTTCAAACAGAGTCGCGACGATCACTGCGTCGTGCGGGAGATGGGGGCTAGGAGGGGGAACCAGGGAAATAATGAGCGCGGGGGGAGGGAAATTTTGGGGTCTTTTGTTTTTGTTTTTAATTAAGCCAACTAACTACATTGTGGATACAATCAAAAGGAGACAAAATTGTAGCTATATCTTATTTATAGAGCTAGCTACAATTATTTTGATTACACAAATATACTTTATAAGTAAAAATAATTCTCACTACATGTAAATTAACTGTAACCAAAACAATTGTAGTTAAATCATCTTTTTTCTGTAGTGAGAGCTTCACCACAACCTTCTACCTTGAAGTAGTGAGAAACATCAGAATATTGTAGAACACGAACAAGAAAGGAAGAAGGAAATTACAACACTCATTCACAAGATATACAATTAGGCACTATGTACAAGTGATGATGATCTTCTCCATAAGGGTTAGATAAGGCTATATTTGGTGGAGAAGGACGTCACTACTGTTGAGCTAAGACTTAGGCTAGCTTGGGGGCATCTTATATTAGCAAATGAAGAAACTAAGGTCTTTGAGTAGAATAGCAAGTAGTAAAATGCTCAAGTGTGTCTCAGGTGTCCTAAACCCACTCCTATATATAGAAGTCACTTACAATCAGTTAGGGTAGGTCAGGGAGTATCTAGGATGAGATTAATGGTAAACTAACCATTATAGTTAAGGTTGTTGAGTTGCAATGGCTAGTTGAGTTGCTTTATTATGTATGTAGAATTTATCTTCATCGACAAAGAGTTTCAAAGGGGCTCATCTAGATGACAAATATTTTGACTGAATATGACCCAGAACTCAGAAATTTGCAATGACTATATCTTGTTCGACAAAATCTTTGACCGAGTGAATCTCGATCGAAAAAGACTTCGACAGAGAAAAAAACTATAAGAAGATGTGTTAAAATGGGAAAACCTTTCTAATGATTAATAAAAGCTAACAATCCTAAAGACTTCATATATGTATAGAATAGGGTTTGGGTAGGTTTTGTAAAATCATCTTTTTTTGGTCAGTCAAAAAAATGTGTTACTATAATACCAAAAACTTTGGGCACAAAGTACCCCATATAGCAAAACTAAAACCTAAAACTTTGGGCATGAAGTACCCCATACAGCAAAGCTAAAACCTTGATCCCAACAAGCTGGTAATCAAAGGTAAGAGACCAGAAAAGACCTAAGATTGTACAAAAGACTTTGACCCTAAAAAACTCAAGCTAATGACATGAAGCCTTATGCATAGACTAGCACACAATAGCATAAAAAACACCCACAAAGTATGAGCAAAAAGGCGATGCAGGCATGATACACACCATCAGACCAAGATCTCCAAGGATATAGCACCTACACTACAAACCTAGGCTTCTTAAGATAACTAGAACTTAGAGGTAGTCCAAGCCAAAACATGGAAGCATGAGCACATCCTGCTTTCTTAACAGAACTAGAACACTGGAGCAGTAAAGAATAGAAGAATCCAAAATGGTAGACCGCAAACCTCTCTTCACTAGCTTTTGATACACCCACAAATTATTATGAGTGGGGATTGAGGTCAAGTAGCTACATCATCTCCTACTCCCCGGCTGGCTCCAGCTTGCGGTCCAATGAAAATAGAATGGACATACTCTGAATGCTACTATTTGCATGGAAGCACCACAATAAACACCTGAGCGATGTTGCCTTGTTGCAAAGAAGAAGAACTTAAGGGGAACAGGAACGAAAATGCTCTGCTCCCCAAAGAACCAGTCCACCCTTACAACCAACTATGGCCCAAGGCCAAAGACTGGACGAGATGCCCCTGTTTGCATAAAGGCATTTCAACGAACACCTTGGGGTGTTCCATCTCACAGTAGTAGGGGGAAACAAGCTTGCGCCAGGTAACACCGAGCACCTCAATCACCATACATCCAACAACGAAGCACCAGCGTGAGGATAGAGGAATCCCTCTACTGTTTTGGGACACCCCAGATCTGAAGGCGCCGCCAAGAAGGAAGCACCGCTAGTTGGGCACCACAGATCTTTGTCCACCCTTCAGCCAATCCAGGGGGGCACCGTGAAGCCACAAAGGGCCAAACTGATTGGGGAAGACATGTGGGCGAGCTTGTGTGGTGAAGCTACCCAGAGCAGGTTCGTGCGGCGGAGAGATGGCCCGGAGCAGCGGCTTGCAGCTGGATCATCAGCGGATGGCCCGGGGGCACAAGTCGGAGTCGAGGCCCCAGCAAAAGTGGATGAGCAAACAAGAGAACCTAGGTGAGGGAGTGTTACGACCCTGATTTTGAGTTCATTTGGTGAGAAATGAAATTTCTCATACTAAAGATATTTGAACAAATAATGAAATAATTTGCTTCAACTAAATGGATTTCGTTTACAATAGCCTTGATGTTTGTGTTGTGGGCTTTATTGGCTATTGGGCCCAAATAATAATGAAATTCAATTAGTAAATGGATAATTGAATTTTTAAGAAAAGAAATATGTAGAAACCTCTAGAAGGTAAATCCAAAGAGGATTTCGTGCCTCTTGGGTTCCTTGGGTACCAAGGAGTCCAAGGTTCCAAAAAGAGAGCAATAAGAAAAGAAAAGTTTAATTAAGAATTTCTTTATTAAGAAATGAATTGAAAATGATGATAAAAGTGGAAAATGTGTGGAAAGAGGCATAAAAGAGATGTCTTGGTAAAATTTCGTATCCATAAGGATTCCTAATGATAAAAAGAATATCAGTGAAGAAAATAAGAGAGAAATAAGGAGAAATCCTCAAAAAGAATTATTTTAAAGAAATAAACAAGATAATGGGAAATAATGCACATAGATGCATCTAAAAGGATAATAAGTATCCTTAAAAAGTAATTTCGAAATAATAAGGTTTCTTGGGTGCCAAGGAGTCCCAATAAAGGAAAGGAAGAGAAAATACCATAATTGTAAAATAAAGAGATAAAGGGAATACATAATCCATTAATTATGTAACTTTGATAAAGGAAGTATTTTCCTAAAGAGATATATAAATAAATATATATATATATATATATTCGTGATCAATGGATTAAAAAGCAAGAATAAAGAGAGTAAATAAAAGGAATTTCGAATTCTTAAAACATCCAAAGGATATTAGAAAAGAATAATGAAGAGAGAGAAAAAGTTGTTGCTTCACAACCAAGGAAAATGTGATTCCTTTCAAGTTTGGGACTTGAGTCCTCATGAGGCACGCCTTAGGGCTTCTCATCTACCCCTATATGAAGAGTGGAACCCCAGCTTCGAGATCTAGAGGGATTCCACGCTATTCTTCTTCTTCTTCTTCTTCTTCTTCTTCTTCTTCTTCTTTCCTTCTAAACCCTAGCCAAGAGGGTATACCCTTGTTCTAGGGCAACACGGAGCTTCGTTGAGGTCTTGCTGAAGGAGGGAAGCTTCCACCATCACCCCAAATCGATCGGCCATTTCCCCTTTGGCCCCGACATCGTGCAATTGATGCGGACCTGCTGCAGTAGAAGCAGCAGTCGCGCGCCTCTCCCGCGTGGGAGCGGCCACCTCGGCCGTGCCCTGAAGCTTCTGTAGGTGCGGGGAGGGTCGTCACACCAAGGGGGCAGGTCCCTGAGGGTTGATGGGTCGGGAAGGAGGAGGGAGAGCCCCTCCCTCGGCTGCTAGGGCGGCGGCCAGCCGCTGGCGCGAGGTTGAAGGAGGCAAGGTCCAGTTGGACGGTTCTGCCCCTCCACGGGTTGTACAATCAAAAACTTAAAGGAGGGCAAATCCGTCATTTAGTTATAAACTCAATCGGGCGCGTTGCATGGATATAGATGACGAGGCAGCTTCGGATTGGCCAGAAAGGTATTTTCTTTATAAAATCATAACTCCTAATTGGTAGCTCCGATCAACACAAATTATATATGAATTTTGATCCTCAGAACGAGAGGAACCCAAATAAATTATGTTTGAAGCATGTTTCTAATTGCAATCCGAAAATTAATGGAAGTAATCATCTTTAATACTTTAAAGATTAAGAAACCCTATTTTGATATTATTAATGTGTTTAATAGGGTTTAATGGATCTTTAGGGTTGATGTTAACCTGTTAAATGTAAAAAATTATATTAAGATCGAAAACGATGATCTTTGTACGAAATTAGTTTAATTTGAAGATTATGTACATAAATATGCTTGAAATATGAAAAGTACAGAAAGTTATCATATTTAATGATTTAATTAATGAAAAACCCTTAGATTTGATGATAGATGGATTTAATGATGTTCAATGAATAATTCAGGCCAATATTAATGTAAGGTTAATAAAAATGAAAATAGGGTCTAAAAAGATATCTTTTTATATAATTGTATTAATTTAGGGTTTCATGCATGAATATGCATTAATGAGCTTGAAAACCCTAATTTAAGAGAATATGTATTTTAATTGGTTTAATTGTTCAAATCCGTGAATAAATAGGGATATGATGATCCTAAGTCGATCTGGGTATAAAAGACTATTAAATGAATAGTTTGAGAAATTAGGGTTTATATAAATGGAAAAGGGTATTTTAGGGTTTGTTGACCTAAAAGGGGTGAAGTTTGAGAATCGATCTAAGAAATCCTAATGAATATTAATGAAACCTTAATGCGGATTAGAAACCTTAGAAAGAGAATCCAAGTTAATAGAGTAGATTCTTGATGAAGTGTGTAATAAATAGAGTACATATTCTTTTCAGGAATTATGTGATGATTGAATTACTTGCTTGGATCTGTTGATTGGCTTGATTGAATGTACATGAAGTATATGTTGAATAATCTGCATGACTCATCAAATCAGGTATGTGGTTACGCTTATGGCTATACCGATTAGTTTTCCGAGGTTTGTATCGATGTTTCCCTCAATGCATGAAATAACTGTTGGATGTTTTAATTCATGCAACTATAAAGTGACTATGACTATCACTATGAGAATATGTGTATAACTAGCTAGATTCGAGTCCACCCCTGTGGCTATGCAAAGGCTAAGGATAACCTAGAGCAAGGTCTAGGGTATCATGAGTTAGAAATTGGGCTACACATGAGTAGTGCCATGAGACTCTTAGCATACCATGAGTTAAGGAGTGGGCTACCTACGGGTAGTGCCATGTGACTCAGCCCTAGAAATTGATTCACCTATTAGGTGAAGTCATGAGGGGTAAAATGGGAATCTACCACAAGGGAGGTAGTATCCAGGTCCACTGCAGGGACAGCGCAGGGGATAGGGTACACATGGATTGCGTAGTTATACTTAAAATGTAAACTTGTTTGTTAAATGATAATTGAATGCAATACATTGTTATAGATAATTGCATGATTATTGTTTCCCCCACATACTAGCTTTGGCTGACCGAAGTTTTGTTTGTCGGCGTTTTAGGTACAAGCCAAAAGGACAAACAGTAAATCATCACATTGTGAAATACATGAAGAAAAATACAAGGAGGATTAGTTAGCGTAGAATCATTAAGTGGATAAAAGTTAGAAATCCAAAATTTCAAAAGGTATGCAAAGTTTATTTTCTTACAGCTTTTCAGTTTAGTATGTTAAAATTTGATAATTATTCTTTGTTAATTGCTGAACCTTTGATCCGGAAGTCATGGGTGCGGCTTCAACCTCTCGGTCTCCCTTAATTGGGGGTTATCGGGTGGTGGGGTCGTAACATTTGGTATCAGAGCTTGGGTTCCTCAATTAACCATTAATAATTATTAATTTTTACAAACTCCATAGAACCCAAGGGAGTTATTAGAGGATTATCCAAAAGACGGAGGTGTCTAGAAAAGGATCACGACCGGGGGCTGGCAATAGTTTCCTCCGCACCGCTAGTCGGAATACGAGGACTCCCAGATCTGTGTGACTGCCTGGCCAAAGTCTTAGGGTATGAATCAAAATAAGATACCTTTAGGACTTCTCATCTTATTCATCCCTTCTCATCACAAAATTCTGATAAGGACCTAAAGGATTAGGGTTTTCTTTCTTCTCCTCACCCTCTTGAGGTATGGGTAAGGTTAATAAGGTTTAAGGAATCCTCCATCAAATTAATGAAAGGCATATAAATAAGATTTCATGGACATAAGCTTAATAGTTTAAGCGCAAATTAAATAATAAATACATGCTTAGGTCGTATGACATAAGTGGTCATGTCCTCAAAAGAGACTTGAGGCTAGACCTTCTTGTTAGGAGGATAAGTTAGTCTTGGAGATAGAGAACTCCATTGCAAGTAGAGACCTGGCACATCCTCTGAGGATGATGCTAACCCTAACCCTAAGTGAAGGTTAGAGAGAGATGAGTTGGACCAGGTGTTTGAAAGGACATGCCTTTGGGATGTCATATGAACCATGAGTGACCTAACACCTTTGGCAACCCAACCCTGGGAAGGGTCATGCATGTTAGGGTAAAGGATAGCTCCTTCGATGATGTTGTTAGTGAAGACCTGTAGAGACCCTATGGAATTATGCGAATAGGCATAGTAGGCACCCATGGTACGTTAGTTGTGTGAGTAGGGTTGAAACCCTGAACATGAGGGTACGAAGGATGGCTTATGAAATAAGCATGGATGACCTTGAGCGAACATAAGTTGAACATAGGTTTCATGCCTTGGAGGTTGACCCTTCACGAAGATAGGACCTCTAATGGTGAGGTTAGGGTTAGCTCTAGAGAGAGAGCAGGAAACCCAGCAAGAAGGTTGGAAACCTAGACCCCGCGATATGAGGAACAGCGGGAGTCGGGGATGATGCGACCTAAGTGGATGATAGTGGTCGCCACATGCTTGATCCCTAGGGTTTCTGATGTCCTGGTTACCATGAGAAAGAACCAAATCCTAGAGAGAGGATGGGTCTGCTTATACCTTTGTACCTATGATATAGATGAGAAGAAGAGTTCCATAAACCCTGGAGAGGTATAGTAACGGGTAATGAGGCCTTGTACCTTATGGTTTGTCCTTGAGGAAGATCCAACTCTAAGTGTTGCTTGAGTTGAAGGATGACAGGAAGTGCACGTTATTCCTTTTGTAAGCTTGATTCATGGTTAATAGATAGAGTATGTAGTTGGACACCTAAAAGTGAACCTAGGGTTCCTAGGCCTAAGAGGGGAAGTGGTATACCTAATGCTCATGATGAGAATTAAGTTTCTATAGTTTCGAGCATGGTACGCCTCATGAATAAAGGAAAAGGGAAGTCCCTTAAGTTTAAGGTATGTGTAATGAACCCCTTGTAGCTAGGTTGATGATAAAGGAAGGTATGATCTTGATATAGCATTGAGGAAAGAGGACAAGTATGACCTAACATGGTTCAGTAGGTGATCTGTTTATGCCTTAATAGCTTGCTAGGGTTAAGTAGGCTCATGTGGATGTAAACCCTAGACCTAAGAGCTTTTGTGACCTTGCTGTCAAGAGATAGTTTTCCTCCCATCCTGGGAGAGAGACACCTTTGGTAGGGTGTATATCAGTTTTGGTTAGTTTAAGGTAACCTAAAGAGGTCTCTTAGGATCTTGAGGAGCTAAGTGAAAAGTACATGGTATGAGAATGAACCCGTAGGCCCATAGATATCCATCTCTAAGTGCATGCTGATGTGTTACCATGGAGGTAACCAGTATAAGGCTTGACCAAGGTAGGCAGGTTGCCATGATCCCGATGAAAGGATGAAAGTCAGCCCATGAATGCAGAAAGAGAGATGATGAAGGCTTGGGTAAGGTTCTAAGTGAACATGTACTATAATGGAGAATCCTAAGTCTATCCTAGGGTCAGGTAGGGATAAGACCGATGAATGTAGGAGTTGCCTAATTCCCCAGTTGCACATGACCATAGGGTCGGGAGGTAACAGCTATCATTATCGGAGGGCCATGGGTTAGGAGATTGATCACCTTCATAAACTCATGGGACCCAAAGGGCAGATGAGCATGGCACTCTCTTGATGCATGTGGGAAGAGGGATGACCCCAAAAGAGTCGGTACCCTATAGACCTAGAGGGGATGACTAAGGATATAAATCCAAGTAGGTTTAAGATTAGTTTGTTATCATGATGTCTGTGATGTAGAGACATATCTGGCACGTTGCAACTTAGATGTAAAGGTGTATTGGTAAGGTGGGATGTACCATCTCTACTCTCGGAACAGGAAGAACTCTGTATTTGGACTGCAGCCAAATGCTTATTTCCTCTTGTTATGGGGGTGAGAGATAGGACATTACGCATGCCATACACCAAGGATAAGAGATGTTTGGGACATTGCCATGAGAAATAGGGATAGAGATGATAACCTACCCTGGTAAAGTGAATGATACATGGATGGTTTGCAACCACTAAGAGGAATGAGGTAGTCACCTTATGAGGAAGTTTTTATCATAAGCTATGTAGAACTTACAAGTTATACCAGGTTGAGTTTGATCACCATGATGATGAAATCAGAGAGTGTTCTTAATGAAGATAGACATAGGGTTTAAGGTGAGAGGATAAGTGAAATGCATGGAAGTGTATGTCTTCAACGTTACCTAATACCTAAGGATGTGAAGTGGTAATGGATGCTCTGGTTGAGATACATCTGACTTGTTTGACTAGAAGCTAGAAAAGGTTGTTTGGCTAACCCTAAGTTTGAAAAGGAGAGGTGTTTGGATAACACTCAGAAGTAACAAGATACATTTAAGAGTTAATGGTTATTTGGTTAGTCAGTCTAGTCCTTGATACAATGAAAGGAAGGCGGTAGAACCTCAAGTGCACTTCTTTGGAAAAGTAGGTGATGAAACCCCAACTAGAGTTGTTTAGGGTTTCGAGGAATCGACCTTGAGGAATTATGACTTATAGGAAATCGTGATTTTAAGATCACCATACACCGTACTACGAAGATAATGTTTGACAATGGTACTCTAGATACCCAAGATAAAGTTGCATGTGGTATATGGCCATGCAAGCCAAAGGTAAAGGACGAACACTAGTACCCCAGTGCATTGATATAAAGGATTAAAAAAAAAGTCCCCGAGAGAGAAAGGGAGTTCATCACTAGGGATGTTGTAAGTCTCCCCGGGACCAAGGACGGTCGAGATGCAATACGAGTTATGGTAGTTCTCCTTACCTAGATGACATGAGAAAGAAAGAGTTCTGTCAAGGGACAGATCTGGTTGAACTACCCATGAGAGAGAGGGATGGTTCAACTATGAAGCAAGTTCAAAGGTTGCTGAGTTTGACCTAAAGGTTCCCTTCCAAAAGGTGGAAGTAGGTACATGAAGAACTCAATGTTAGTACAGTTATCACCCCAAACTAATGGTCAGTATGATCCAGACTAAAGGGGTCTGATGAGAGCATATGTGCTCGTTCAGGGTGATAGCTAGAGACAGTTCTTGTCCTATGAAAGATGTGATGATGACCACCATAGCCAATATCGGGATTCTAAGAAGCTTTGTAAGGGAGCTTGTGTCGGTCACCACTTCATAAGGTGATGTTGGTGAAAGGACCACAAGATGATTAGAAAAGGACCATCGTGCATGGAGACGAAAGTCACTTTAATCATGCAATGGCTGAAAGGAGCCTAGAGACGACGAGAGTCGTGAGCAGATGCAAAGTAGACTAACATGCAGTGCACTGTGGGAGAATATAATGTGAGAATCTGACCCCTCTGAGCTGCATCTGAGAAAGTTGAGTCCCCGATACATGGGTCCATTAGAGATGGATGGGTGGAGATGGTTAGGTTTTGACCCTACCCCTCAAGATAGAGTAATGTGAGATGTGTTCCATGTGTCCAATTTAGAGCACTATGTGAGGTATCCCGACCATGTGCTGAGCAATGAACCTAGTGAGCCCCAAGGGAGGCTGAAATGGCCTGAGTCACCTGTGTAGTTTATAGACGCCAGGATGAAAGAACTCAGAGAAAAGAATATGTGATGATAAAGGTTCTTTGAATGCGCCATGAGTACGGTAAAGCCACATAGGTGCCAATGATGGACATGGAAAAATCTTATCCAGAATTGTTTATTTGTTTGGTAGAATTTTGAGGACAAAATTCCTATAAGAGGGGAAGGATGTTACAACCCCGATTTTGAGTTCATTTGGTGAGAAATGAAATTTCTCATACTAAAGATATTTGAACAAATAATGAAATAATTTGCTTCAACTAAATGGATTTCGTTTACAATAGCCTTGATGTTTGTGTTGTGGTCTTTATTGGCTATTGGGCCCAAATAATAATGAAATTCAATTAGTAAATGGATAATTGAATTTTTAAGAAAAGAAATATGTAGAAACCTCTAGAAGGTAAATCCAAAGAGGATTTCATGCCTCTTGGGTTCCTTGGGTACCAAAGAGTCCAAGGTTCCAAAAAGAGAGCAATAAGAAAAGAAAAGTTTAATTAAGAATTTCTTTATTAAGAAATGAATTGAAAGTGATGATAAAAGTGGAAAATGTGTGGAAAGAGGCATAAAAGAGATGTCTTGGTAAAATTTCGTATCCATAAGGATTCCTAATGATAAAAAGAATATCAATGAAGAAAATAAGAGAGAAATAAGGAGAAATCCTCAAAAAGAATTATTTTAAAGAAATAAACAAGATAATGGGAAATAATGCACATAGATGCATCTAAAAGGATAATAAGTATCCTTAAAAAGTAATTTCGAAATAATAAGGTTTCTTGGGTGCCAAGGAGTCCCAATAAAGGAAAGGAAGAGAAAATACCATAATTGTAAAATAAAGAGATAAAGGGAATACATAATCCATTAATTATGTAACTTTGATAAAGGAAGTATTTTCCTAAAGAGATATATAAATATATATATATATATTCGTGATCAATGGATTAAAAAGCAAGAATAAAGAGAGTAAATAAAAGGAATTTCGAATTCCTAAAACATCCAAAGGATATTAGAAAAGAATAATGAAGAGAGAGAAAAAGTTGTTGCTTCACAACCAAGGAAAATGTGATTCCTTTCAAGTTTGGGACTTGAGTCCTCATGAGGAACGCCTTAGGGCTTCTCATCTACCCCTATATGAAGAGTGGAACCCCAGCTTCGAGATCTAGAGGGATTCCACGCTATGCTTCTTCTTCTTCTTCTTCTTTCCGTCTAAACCCTAGCCAAGAGGGTATACCCTTGTTCTAGGGCAACACGGAGCTTCGTTGAGGTCTTGCTGAAGGAGGGAAGCTTCCACCATCACCCCAAATCGATCGGCCGTTTCCCCTTTGGCCCCGACGTTGTGCAATTGATGCGGACCTGCTGCAGTAGAAGCAGCAGTCGCGCGCCTCTCCCGTGTGGGAGCGGCCACCTCGGTCGCGCCCTGAAGCTTCTGCAAGTGCGGGGAGGGTCGCCGCACCAAGGGGGCAGGTCCCTGAGGGTCGATGGGTCGGGAAGGAGGAGGGAGAGCCGCTCCCTCGGCTGCTAGGGCGGTGGCCAGCCGCTGGCGCGAGGTTGAAGGAGGCAAGGTCCAGTTGGACGGTTCTGCCCCTCCACGGGTTGTACAATCAAAAACTTAAAGGAGGGCAAATCCGTCATTTAGTTATAAACTCAATCAGGCGCGTTGCATGGATATAGATGACGAGGCAGCTTCGGATTGGCCGGAAAGGTATTTTCTTTATAAAATCATAACTCCTAATTGGTAGCTCCGATCAACACAAATTATATATGAATTTTGATCCTCAGAACGAGAGGAACCCAAATAAATTATGTTTGAAGCCTGTTTCTAATTTCAATCCGAAAATTAATGGAAGTAATCATCTTTAATACTTTAAATATTAAGAAACCCTATTTTGATATGATTAATGTGTTTAATAGGGTTTAATGGATCTTTAGGGTTGATGTTAACCTTTTAAATGTAAAAAATTATATTAAGATTGAAAAGGATGATCTTTGTACGAAATTAGTTTAATTTGAAGATTATGTACATAAATATGCTTGAAATATGAAAAGTACCTAAAGCTATCATATTTAATGATTTAATTAATGAAAAACCCTTAGATTTGATGATAGATGGATTTAATGATGTCCAATGAATAATTCAGGCCAATATTAACGTAAGGTTAATAAAAATGAAAATAGGGTCTAAAAAGATGATCTTTTTATATAATTGTATTAATTTAGGGTTTCATGCATGAATATGCATTAATGAGCTTGAAAACCCTAATTTAAGAGAATATGTATTTTAATTGGTTTAATTGTTCAGATCCGTGAATAAATAGGGATATGGTGATCCTAAGTCGATCTGGGTATAAAAGACTATTAAATGAATAGTTTGAGCAATTAGGGTTTATATAAATGGAAAAGGGTATTTTAGGGTATGTTGACCTAAAGGGGTGAAGTTTGAGAATCGATCTAAGAAACCCAAATGAATATTAATGAAACCTTAATGCGGATTAGAAACCTTAGAAAGAGAATCCAAGTTAATAGAGTAGATTCTTGATGAAGTGTGTAATAAATAGAGTACATATTCTTTTCAGGAATTATGTGATGATTGAATTACTTGCTTGGAGCTGTTGATTGGCTTGATTGAATGTACATGAAGTATATGTTGAATAATCTGCATGACTCATCAAATCATGTATGTGGTTATGCTTATGGCTATACCGATTAGTTTTTCGAGGTTTGTATCGACGTTTCCCTCAATGCATGAAATAACTGTTGGATGTTTTAATTCATGCAACTATAAAGTGACTATGACTATCACTATGAGAATATGTGTATAACTAGCTAGATTCGAATCCACCCCTGTGGCTATTCAAAGGCTAAGGATAACCTAGAGCAAGGTCTAGGGTATCATGAGTTAGAAATTGGGCTACACATGAGTAGTTCCATGAGACTCTTAGCATACCATGAGTTAAGGAGTGGGCTACCTACGGGTAGTGCCATGTGACTCAGCCCTAGAAATTGATTCACCTATTAGGTGAAGTCATGAGGGGGTAAAATGGGAATCTACCACAAGGGAGGTAGTATCCAGGTCCACTACAGGGACAGCGCAGGGGATAGGGTACACGTGGATCGCGTAGTTATACTTAAAATGTAAACTTGTTTGTTAAATGATAATTGAATGCAATACATTGTTATAGATAATTGCATGATTATTGTTTCCCCCACATACCAGCTTCGGCTGACTGACATTTTGTTTGTCGGCATTTTAGGTACAAGCCAAAAGGACAAACAGTAAATCGTAACATTGTGAAATACATGAAGAAAAATACAAGGAGGATTAGTTAGCGTAGAATCATTAAGTGGATAAAAGTTAGAAATCCAAAATTTCAAAAGGTATGCAAAGTTTATTTTCTTACAACCTTTCAGTTTAGTATGTTAAAATTTGATAATTATTCTTTGTTAATTGTCGAACCTTTGATCCGGAAGTCATGGGTGCGGCTTCGACCTCTCGGTCTCCCTTAATTGGGGGTTATCGGGTGGTGGGGTCGTAACAGGGAGCATGCAACCAAGAAGGTTGACTGCCATTGTAGGAGGGTCCCCAGGTTCTCAACCAAAGGTCACGAGGACCCACAGAGAAAGCAGACTGCTGGAGGGGGGGACAGAGAGCGCAAGTAGTGGCTCAGTAGGTCGAGCAGCCACTAAGGCTCTAAGAGCAGGCTCGCCACCGCCCGGGCCACACCGCCAGTAGACGGGGGAATACGGCTGGTCACCAGCGGAGCCACCAGGGGAAGCTGGGAGGGAGATCGGGGTGGAGAAAGTCCAAGGGGAGGGAACGCTCGAAGGGAACAACGCCCCTCCCCCCAGTGGAGGAAACCCTAGAGAGAAGCGAGAGCTCTCGTTTTAGAAAATCATCACTTGTCCTTCAATCATATCTATCAAGTTTTATTAAAAAGAAACTTATACAATTATACTCAATGTACAACTTGACCTACAAGCATCCAAACACATATAGGGACCCGGGTTTGAATCCCAATTGCCACCTTGATTTACCACCCTCCCAGGCATTCAGCCTCTACCACAGGTGTGGGAGAGGGGGATCTTTCTCTCTTAATCCCATATATAGAGTTTCTTGGTCTTTGTAGTTGGATCTTGACTTAGTTTCTTGATCACCTAAAACACTTAATACACATGTTAGTGACACAATTTGGGAAATATTTGCATCATCCAGATTTGGGTGTGGCATATCCAAAAAGCCAAAATCTCCTCCATTTCAATGATGACAAATATTTCCATAAGATAAATTAAAAGTAGCCAATTTACAAATCCTAATACCTTTTCTTTGATAGCCAATTTATCTCATGGATTATTCTCTCCCTTTTGTCAAAGTCAAAAAGGGTCAATACTTACTAGTTCTCCGCTCAAGGAGACAGTCCTCGTCAACAAGATGGTCATTTTGAAGAAGGAAAACTTATACTCAATGAACCAATTGAAAAAGAATAATAATTTATGGAAAAGGTCAAATTCAAAGATAGACATTTAAAACATTAAGGTATAGTAAAAAAGCCATGTATGATCAAGGAACATTTTTAAATATTGTCTAATTACCAATTAGAGGTTTGTTAACTCCTTCATGATAAGAAGATCCCAATTAGTACAAATTATTAAAAGGATACTTGAAACCAATGGTTAGGAATGTTAAGTCCACCATGGTAAAGAGATGCCATAAAAATACCATTTTCTAAAGAATATTTTAATATCAATGCAAGGAAGATTAAGTCCTCCATGATATAGATATTTTCCATAAAAATCAAAAGACAAAATCAAAATTGATTTCTGAATCATTTTCAAGGGATGTTAAGCCCATAAATGATTAGAAAATCCAACAAGATAAAAATGAGATCAACAACAGAATATCTAGACCATATATAAGGGATGTTAACTCCATATTGGTATAGAGAAGCCATTAAGCACCATAATAACAATTCTAAAAGAATCTCTAAACCAAATATCAAAGGATGTTAAGACTTTATTGATATAGAGAATCAATTAAGAGCAAAAAGTTGTGCAAGTTATATCAAAAGACCTTAAGCTCCCCCTTAATCTCATATCATGTAAAAAGAACTCAAACATAAGAAAAAGATTCACAAAAAGAAATATCCATTTAAGATCCCATGTGTCATGGTAATGCATTCATGTTAGTTATAGAAATCAAGAAATCCAGTAAAATTTTGATTTTGTAAACCATGTTTTAAGATATCAAAATAAATTGTCAGTGATAAGATTTCAGTCAAAGTCTTTGTTTACCGAGGCAGAGCTTGTTGAACTATTGGTTGACCACCAAATGTGTTGTGATAGCATAGATTAAGTTTTTATTTAAATTATATCTCCCCCTTTGTCATCTCAAAAATATAGAAAGTATGAAGATAAGATGACTCCCCCTATATATGATGACCGTAGAAATATCAAAATGTCAAATTCAGCTATAATATCAGCCAGAATGATATTCACCCTAACTATAGTGTTCCTTCTAAATACACATTGGCCTAACATCAGAACACCATTCCAAGGGGAAACCTTAAGATATATAGGATCTCCAACTTGGAAATCCAATGGTCTATGGTGATTATCAGCATAAGACTTTCATATGTCCTGGGTTGCCTTCAACTATTGTTGTATCACCTTGATCTTCTATGTAGTCTGTTGTACTAACTCAGGATCCAAAAACCGGTATTCACCCATCTCATACCAACAAAGCGATGACCGAAAATGCATCCCATACAATGCTTCGTATAGTGTCATATCTATACTTCTTTGATAATTGTTGTTGTAGGAAAACTCTATCAAACTCAGATGTACATCCCAACTGCCAAGGAACTGTAGAACACACACCCTCAATAGATTCTCCAAAATATGAATGGTCCTTTCTGACTGATCTTCTATCTATGGGTGAAAAGTTGTATTAAACCTCAATTGTGTCCCCATAGCCGCATGCATACGTTCCCAAAACCAACTGGTAAACAGTGGACCTCTATCAGATACTATGGTCACTGGAATACCATGTAAATGGACAATCTCATCAACATATATCTATGCTAATTTCTCTTCTGTATATGTCATATTGACTAGAAATAAGTGAGCTAACTTGGTCAACTTGTCAACTATCACCACCAAAGCTAAGTGGTCCATCGGGCCCAACACCCAAGGTCAACCATGAGCTAGGGCATCCGTGAGAGAAAACCCTAACCTCATCATGGCTAGGTGTCACCATCGAGCCAAGGTGGAACAAGGCACCCCAAATCATAACTAACCCAAGAATGATATGAAAACATGTGAGAAACAAGAAGCATGTGACAAATTGCAAGAAAAACCTAGATATGGGTAAATTACATAAAAGCCCAAAACAAGTATATATATGCATAACTTGCTCAAATAGTGTCCAAACTGGGCCAAACTTGAAACTTAATATTTTCACATGATATAAAAGAAAATCTTAGGATTAAATTAAGGTTTTAAGCATGTAATTATAATAAGAAAGCATGTTCAACCATAAATCAAGGTTAGGGGTTTTACAAACATTATCTGTATAGGTCTACCTTTGACGTCCTCATCGATCATAAGAGACTAAAATATCTATTGACTCAGAAGGACCTAAACTTGTGAAAAAGGCATTGGATGGAGTACCTGAAGGATTTTGACTTCACCATATCCTACCATCCTTGTAAGACCAATGTGGTTGTCGAAGCCCTCAGTAGAACACATCTTAGTTGTGTAGCTGGTTTGGTTAACCAGTAGAAGAGACTGATTGCTTGATGGGCTCCACAACCTTTGGTAGATAGGATTGATCTTGCCAATATCCAAATCAAGCTTGACCTATTAACTGATCTTGTAGTATCCCAATTAGCCAGCCTAGAGTTAGAGAAGATGAAGGTTTTGATGGCAAAGCCTCAAGAACACCTCTCAATGGGTGTGGATGATGGAATCCAATAAAATTCATATTCATGTTCCTTAAGATTCACCCTTAAACAGTCATATCTTGCAAGAGGCTCATGGATCAAAGTAAACTGTACACCTTGATGCCACTAAGATGTTTAAGGGTCTACATCAATACTTTTGGTGGTTATGAATTAAGAGAGACATAGCTTTGCATGTGGCTAGTTGTCTTATGCGTCAAATGGTGTAGGTTGAGTACCAAAGACCTAGTGGGTTGCTGCAATCAATTGGCATTCCTGAGTGGAAATGGGACATATCACCATGGATTTTTGGGTGGGTTTTCCCAAGAAGAGAAAAGGCCATGATGCAATATGGGTTGTGGTGGACCGCCTAACCAAGTCAACAAACTTCTTGACCTGAAGGTCACTACCAAGGTGTCAGACTTAACTGAGGTTTACATTAGAGAGATAGTTCATTTACATGGTGTTTCGAGTTCAATTACATATGATCACGACCCTAAATTCACGTCGAAGTTATGGAAACAATTCTAAAAAGAACTTGGTACGAGGCTAAATTCAACACAACCTATCACTCCTAGACTGATCGAAAGTCAAAAAGGACAATCTGGACCTTAGAAGATCTATTGAATGCATATGTGCTAGATTGGGGTGAATCATGGGAGCAGCACCTGCCCATAGCTGAGTTTGCCTATAACAACAATTACCAAGAAAGTATTAGGATGCCTCAGTATGAAGCTCTTTATGGGAGTCCATGTTAGTCATCGCTTCATTGGGATGATGTCGGTGAGTAGACCTTGCTAAGATAAGAGGAACTAAAGTTATATGCTAACAAGTTTGCTTTGATCAAGCAAAGGCTAAAGAGAGCCCATGATCGACAAAAGTTGTATGCTGATGCAAAGTAGATATATTTACACTTTATTGTAGGTGATCATGTGTTTCTAGAAATCCAACTACTCTGATATATATATATCTAAAAATAGAGGAAAGTTGAGTCCCTGACATGTAAGTCTGTTTGAGATTCTAGAATAGATTGGCAAGGCCGCCTATCATTTAGCTTTATTTCCACAATATAGTATGATGCATGTTGTGTTTCATGCATTTAATTTGAAGTGTCGTGTGAAGGATCCTACCCATATGTTGAACATTGAGCCTATTGAACTCCAAGGTGAAAGATCTCATGAATAAAAAGATAGAGATGGTAAAGGTGTTTTGGAAGCACCATGGCGAGGATGAAGCCACATGGCAGCTAAATACAAACATGGAAAAGTTTCATTTTGAACATTTTATATGATTAGTTAATTTTGAGGGCAAAATTCCTATAAGAGGGAAAGGAACATGGTTTTTCACATGTATTTACATATTTGAAATGCAAATATTTGAATATTAAGGATATATTAAAAACTTAGTGTGCTTTGTTATATAAGTACGAATATAACTTGCATATTCTCTTTTGCAATGATTATTATGGTTTTACAAATTTTTATGGTTTTGAACAAAAGAGAGAAAATCCAATAGTTAAGTTATTTACCAAAGGTAATGGGTATTAATGATTTACATATGGAATTATGTGGAATTTTCTAGAAAAGTGGTGTTGAGGGAAATTAATGGTTTGGTTTTGGTTCCATATTGTTTTTAATGAGAAAAGTGATCAAAATAAGAAATATAGCTAAGTTAAGAAGAAAAAAGAATTAACAAGATGCCTTAAATAAATGGAAAAGAAGGGAGATTTGGAGATAAAGAAAAGTACTTTTAACTTGTGTATTTTGAGTCCTAAGTCACGTCCACACCTAGATATAGGTGATTCAGATTGTCCTTTGAAATTTGGGATTAAAAGGATAAAAGGAGAGATAGAAATGAATTAAATGGTTTTTTTAAGTGTTGATTTAAAAGGGATATGAATTAAATGTCATAATTTGATTTGGAAATCATACCCAACCTTTAATTTTTTGCATGGCGTGACAACTACTGGATCGAGATCCAATGATGATTGAGTCACCATCTACCTTGTGCAAGAAAGGAAAGCCAAAACAGTAATCTAACTTTTCCTTCTGATCTTATCTCCCTCATCAATTCTCAAGAATATATGGAAACCCCTCCAACGGATTTGGGAGGTGATTACGAACCGACTACCCTAGGTTTCACCTACATTGGGAGGCAATTATAGATTTGCCCAATTCACAACCCAAAGGTATTTTTTCTGCTATAGTCAATTATGTATAGGTGTATGATCCTCTTGCAAGATCGCCAACACCATCACAAGATTGTGCTCAACTCCCCAAATGCGAACCTATCTTCAATTTCTCTGCTAACACCTTTTTTCACCCCCTAGCCACTCAGTAACCTCGTCGGACATACCCCCATGCCATCCTCTCAACCTCGACCATGATGAGGGTATTGAAACCCTCTACGAGTTCATCAGGTCAAGGAGAAGGCATTGACACCCTTGACTATTGCTAAGAGGGTCAGAACCTTAGAGTCAATCCTTGCTTTGACTCGCCAGGAAATTCTCACAAGCAAGTAAGAGGAAGAAGAGGACATGGAGGGAAAAGACTCCTTGCCCCCGAGCATTCGTGATAAGGTAAAGGGTAAAACAGACATTTCTTTCTTTTTCACACCCATCCACGTGAGTACAGGCAGCCTAGTTGGCATGAGCCATTTGCCTTGGCACAGTTGGGACCCAGGTTCATCGCCTAGGTGGTGAGCCCCTGTTGGACATCAATAGTTAATTTTGTGACAATCATAGAAAATCCTAGGATCATCTAACAATGACATATTATACATGAAAGTTGATCAAAAAATGCAAGGATTTCAATAAAATTAGTTTCAAGACATAACTCTAGCCTAAATTCCAAAGTTCCTAAAGTTATTAACTTTAATGTATCTAAAGCATGTAAACTTTAATTTCTTAGTTTTAATGAATATAAATTGCTTAAATGACTTAATGGATAATGTTTAATCTTTTTGGATAAACATGACATCTTTGAATTGATTTAAGTTTAAGAATTCGTATGATATCAAAATTAGGGTTTGTGAGTTAAAAAGGCATTAAGTGTGATAATTGGGGTTTGGGAAGCCAACGCCCTAACGAAAACCTAATTTGATCTCAAAACCCTAACTTGGAACCTAAGTCAATGTTAATGTGAGTTTATGAGCAAAATAATAGTACTTGGGTGTTATGCATTAATTTCAAGGTGATTGCTTTCTTATTCTAAATTGCACGTATTTACTTATGTAGGGAAATATGGCTACAAAGCAGGCACCAAAAACAAAATTTTTATCTACCATATTCCCATAACCAACATATTACGTCAATCACTATAAGATGGAAAGAATGGCTTTGAGGATATATCTGGTCCTGGAGCAAGTCGATCGACAATCCTCATCATTGTAGTTGTGCAACTCTAACACCTGGTTGCATTGGGACTCATCTGACTACTCCTCCTTGGTCAGCAGACTCAAACATCATCTTCTGTAGTATCTCCTCTCATCATAGACTGCTGTTTGATGATGTCCTCCATAGTAGCATACAACAACCTCCTGCCTCTAGAGAAGTCCACACGGACCACCTAGAACTCTTGTCGTCTCTCTAGAATGAACGGGAAGGAGTCGTTCCTCCCATTGATGTACTAGTCACCAACTTGCTCTCCAACAGCAATGATCTCAGTTGTTCCCTCTCTTGCTATCCCTCCCTAGTCGGGCAGGACTTGCTTGGTCTCTCATGGTTACCACAACCAGAGAGGACAACATTTGTCAGAACAACTAATTTTCAATTGTTTGTATTGTACTCTAGGAAGCCCTCAATGCCCCTCTATTTGTAGGCGGGGTTTGGGTCAGGGTTTTGTAACATACCCAATCTTGTGTTCTTTGCAATTTAAATCATTTTCAAGCTTTTCATTTCCTTCATATCCTTTTGGTCCTTTTTCCCTAAATTTGTCCTATCTTTTCTATCCTCTTTGGCCTCAATGTTGAAATTGAACAATACTTAATGATGTGATTTATATTTAACCCACATTCATTAAAATGAATGGTTTTGCACAAATATCTCAACTAGTGTGTAATTTAGGTTCTAATAATGCAAAATGACCTTTTGTGAGAGATAATTAATAGATTACATTAATTTAGAATCTTTATGGCTTTTTGGGACAAGAAATAAGAAGTAATGTGGAGTTGAATTAGTTAATGAGAGAATAATCCTCTTTCCTTTCTCTCTCCTCCTATGTGGAAATAAAACATAAAAAGGAGAATAGGAGGTGTGACATGACTCTTGAATGAGTGTATAATATCCATCTTGAATTTCACTCAAGGATTTCATTAGAAAAGTATTTTTAAGTTAATTCACCCTCTTATATATATATATATATATATATATATATATATATATATATATATATATATATATATATATATATATATATATATATATATATATATATATATATATATTAATGACGAATATAGTGGTTAAGTATCATATCTCATGAAAAATTAAAATCTAATTTTATAGCATTAATATAGACATTAATATTAGCCTATGTTCCAAATTTGAGGTCATTTGACCCATGTTTGACCCTCCAAATCGATTTTATAAGAATTGATTATAGTGTGACTAAGATTTGCAATCGAATTCGTTAATGTGATGTGTAATGCTAAAAATTCAATTATTTTTGTGTCGTCACATGCCTCTCTCCTCACACCCATGATCAGATGGATGAGGTTTAATCGCCTGATCTAAGATCTCATCCAATGGCTGGATCATTGTCTCCCTCTTCTGTTTCCTTTGCAAGTCAGAGTTGTTTTCCTAGTGCTTTGATAGGTGGCATCATTCTTCCTCTTTAATGCTCCATTTCACAAGTTTTCTTCTCCATTAGCTTCGTCTCTCTCTCTCTCTTGTTGTCGTAACGTGCATTCTCTCTTGACCCGTGGACAAAATTCCCAAATTGGGCTCCTCACTGTTTGCCACCCCAGATCTGACGATGCCACCATAGTCCCTCCTTGACCTATTTAAGGGACCCCAGGGATCCTCCAACCCTCAAGGACCTCTCCTCCTCAACCAATACCACCTACAGTGACCCCAACACCCCTGACCTATCCAATTTCATCACTGATGACACCGAGTTCACCCCAGCCTCCTCTGCCATCTCCTGTGAAATTAACGCCCAGGTAAGTATCACCTTGGAACCCTCTTTCTATCTTCAATGTTAGTTTGCACCGTGATAGCCCAATTCATTGTACCTTGTAAGCCGTCTTCAAGATTTTCACCAACAGTCAGTGCCATGTGCCCTAAAGTCTCCTCTAGCTTCGAAAATGCTGGTTTTGGTGTCGCCACAGCTTCACGATCATTTTGTAAACAATTCTTATCTATTTCAGCTTATTTTCCAATAGTTATGGAATTCATACCTCTTCCTCTATTTTCCTATTCTCCGGTGATCATCAGGACCTCACGGAAATGTGTCCTCGACTCATGTAGGCCTCTACAGAGCACATTGCTTTTTTGCATGTGTCTCTGATGCTACTGTGTGTGCTTTGAATCTTCAACGGCCACAATGGCGCCCTACGTACATGATTGGGCCATGGGGTCTTGGTGTCTCAGTGCCCCAAAAAGCCTTCCCTTTGACTCAATGAGTTTGCCATGACACTATAAAGGCAGCAGGTCACTAGCTGAGAGCCTAGGAACAATAGGGTTCCATGGCCATGAAGGTCATGGAGCGCCAGGCAGGTGCTCGACCTTGGTCCTCACCTTGGCTCCAGGGGAACAAACTAGGGCTTCAAATGACTTGGGTGACCCTACACGAGAAATCACATAATCAATGTTGCAAGGGTAATTGGGTCCTTTCACTGATGCTCTTATTTCTCAAACACACAGACTCGATTTAGGATCTAATGATAATTATACCCCCGACATGTTTGATTAATATGTCACACACATTTGGGTTTCTTGGTCCATACGCCAGTTATTTATATCGGCTTTCAATTGATATTTAATCGATGTCACACCTATAGTTTCCTAATTTCTGATTGGTCCATAATGCAAAATTCATAACTTTTGCATATGACCTCAGAAAAATACAAATAAATAGTCTTTGGAAAGGATTTTTAATAAGGAATGGGATTTTAAGGTTTTTAAGTATTTTCTTGCATCTCTATTTTGATGTTTAATATAAACACCATTTCAATTATATAAAAGCCTTAAATTTTGTAATTAATACATTTTAACTCCAAATTGGGTAATCAAATATGTTTTATTAATTAGAAAATTTTATTTGATCGAGTGGTACAAGTTTTGAACCCTAAATCGAAGGTTTTGCATATAAGGTCCAAAATTAAGGTTTCTTACACATTATTCTTTATAAACCCTAATACATGTGATATAATTGTAACAAGGATTAAATGTCTTGGATACAACCAAGTTGGCAAAAGAGATAATTAGGACTCTACATTAAGATATGTGCATTCTAAACCCTAAGTTGGGTATTTCATAATCCAATTCTAAGTTCCTAATGAAGCATATGCTTAGACTTTGAATCTTTCTATTGCCTTCTTTGGGCTCATTTACTTCAATGACTTTGTGGGTTTTGAACCCCACTGCTATATTGCTTTTATTTCCACTCTGCCAATTTAATTACTCAACATGATGAATTATTGAATAAATAACTAATATAGTGTACATGTATACAACCACCCATAGTTTGGGAATAAGCCCTGGGGACTGTGATCACTCTCCCCATTTATATATATATATATATTAGGTGTTTGGGAATGTGTTACTCTCCCTCACCTATTGGTTGAGGTTAGGTAGGTGCCTCAGCCTTGTAGTCATAATATTATGCATGCATGTAATTTATTATTGTTTATCATGGAAGATTTCTTATTTATTTACTTGCCTCATACTTTTGACCCTCTTAGAATAGTAAATATTGATCATGCAATATTTTGGTTTATAATTGTCCTTATTCCTTTAATTGACACATACTTTTCTCTCCTCTTGTTGGGTGATCCCAACCACCTAGGTTTAGAATCAGAGTGTGCAACAGGAGCATGGTGAACCAACCTAAGACTAATAAAAGGAGATCATCCTTCCCTCATGGACTTATATGTTAAGTTGTTTTGTTGAAGACATATTGATGTAGTTTAGTTTCCCTCTAACTTAGATCCTTTATTTGTATAAGCATGTACACCCTTATCTGGAAAATTTTGATGTACTCTTTATTAAATTGAATGTAATCAAAGTTTTAACTTCTACTACTATTCATTCGAGTTTTGCATACCATTTTTTTAGTAGAGAGGTGATTTCACTTCTTTACAGGTTCCCACTCTGTGCGGGAGTGGAAGGGACCGAAAGATCTCAAATTTTCACAATAATTCTATAACTTCCACAGCCACTGGCAGCCAACCCGGTCATTTTTCATGCCAGACAATCGGCTTGCATGCCAGACGGTCGTCTGGCTTAATCTAGATGGTCGTATGGTGCTTTCCCAACTACAGACGAAATTGGCAATTTGATTCCCATTAATGTTAGACATTAATTCCTTGCACAACAAGTAATGTTCAACTGAAATGAACTTGGAAATATCTAGAACCTTCCCTCGGTCGATCTAATCCATCTTGCCCATGTGAGATGGCCATTTTCCTCCCTTAAATGGTAATCTAGTGAGCCGAGTCGGGCTGGTCAGTTCAATCCATAGCCAATTTCAACTCAAATTAGTCTAACACTCCAAACGCCATCTCAACTCTTGAGATGATCGATTGGTACTCTAGATAGTCATCTCATGCCATGAGACGGGCATTTGGCAGTGCAATCAGGCTTCTTGTTGCATGAATTGAATACCTAAAAACTTTAGTAATCAATATAACTACTGTTCAAGATTAAACTCCTCTTCTAGGTCGATACCTATGTGTATGACCATATAGGTCCCATATTATGTTGGCAGTGAATGTCCATAACAACTTATGACATCACAAGTAATGAGCGGTTCCTAGTCACACATCAATGCTACCCAAGTAAATGGAAAGTTGGAGAACAACTTCAACCTACAATATGTGTGTGGTTTTGTAGTGTTTGTATAGTTCCTTTGTCACTGATGTCTAGATTCAACTCGAGGAATGGAGAAGTCATCCTCTTTATCATTCAATCTTGTTTCTTGAACCATAGTAGACTATTTGAGATATATGTATGATCAATAGCACATAATGACTCACATGTGCATGGCCATGCATTTATCAGTCTTGCTAATCAAGAGGCCTTGGACATAGACTAAGAACTGATCCTTAGTCCTTCTCAAGTACTTGAGGATGTTCTTTATGATAGTCCAGTGAGCATCACTTAGATCTGACTAATATCTGCTCATCATGCTCAAGGCATATGAGATGTCTGGACGGGTACACAACATTGTGTACATGATTGATCCAATTGTTGAGGCATATGGAATCAAACTCATGTGTTCCCTTTCTTTACAAGAACTGGGACATTAAACTTTAGATACATTCACTCCATGCAATGAAGGCATGTTTCCTTTCTTTGAGTTCTCCATCCTGAACCGCTTCAACACTTTGTCAATGTATGTGCTCTGACTTAGTCCAAGAAGCCTTCTAAATTTATATTTATAAATATTTATCCCCAAGATGTAGGATGATTTTCCCAAGTCTTTCATAGAGAATGTATTTCCAAGCCATGTCTTTAGCTTTTGTAAAATAGGGATGTCATTCCCCATTAATATTACATAATGTGCATACAATATGAAGAATGTCACTCTACTCCCACTAACCTTCTTGTACACACAAGGTTCATCTTAATTTTGAATAAAACCAAACCCTTTGACTATTTCATCAAAATGAAGATTCCAACTTCGAGATGATTTCTTCAATACATGGATTGACCTTTGTAGTTTACAAACTTTAATTGCATCCTTCAAATTTATAAAACCCCCATGTTGTGTCATATACACATCCTCAAGAAGACACCTATTAAGGAATGTAGATTTAACATCCATATGTCAAATCTCATAGTCATGATAAGTTGCAATAGCAAGTATGATCCCGATGGACTTAACCATGGCCACTGGAGAAAAGGTTTCATCATAGTCAACACCTTGAACTTATCAAAAACCCTTTGCAACCAATCTGTCGTTATAGGCTTGAACTTCCCCATCCATGTTGGTCTTCTTCTTGAAGACCCATTTGCACCCTATGGGTTTTACCCCTTCAGGTGGATCTACCAAAGTCCATACTTTGTTGGTACACATGGGTTCCATCACAGATCTCATGGCCTCAAGTTATTCCTCATACTTCAGTCCCTCAATAACATCTTTATAGGATATTATCTCATTATCTATGACCAATTCACTGCCTTCCTGAGTTACAAGATATCCAAATCTTTCACGCTCAAGGCGTGTCCTATTAGATCTACGAGGTTCCTGTGTTACTTGAGGAATTTGAGATTCCACAACACTTTGTGATTCTCTTAATTCATCTTATACACCTATTGGTTTAATGATTTCTTGTAGGTCTCGAACTTCTTCGAGTTTCACTTTTCTCCCCATGATTCCTTTGGAAATGAAATCCATTTCAAGGAATGCAACATCCCTACAACAAACAATTTGTTGTCAGATTGGAAATAAAAATAATATCCTCTTATTTCTTTATGATTTCTAAAAAAATAATATTTATCATATATTAGGCCAAGCTTTTCAGGAAATGTTTTCTTGACATAATCTTCACATCCCCAAGTCCTCACAAAAGACATTTTGGGACGATTCCCATTCCATATCTTATATGGTGTCTTTTGAACCAATTTAGATGATACTCAGTTTAGTGTAAACACGGTGGTTTCTAAAGCATATTCCCATAAGGTAGTTGGAAGCTCGGCTAAACTCATCATCGATCGCACCATATCTAACAATGTGTGATTACTTCTTTCTAACACACCATTATGCTGAGGTGTTCCAGGTGGAGTCCACCGATACAATCCCATCGGCTCTAAGAAGGTTCTCAAACTCTTGGTTAAGTATTCTCCACCTTGATCCAAACGAAGTACCTTAATACTTTTACCAAATTAGTTATGTACTTCATTCATAAACTCCTTGAACTTTTTAGGAGTTTTTGACTTATGTTTCATTATATAAACTTAGACATACCTACTGAAGTCATCACTGAAGGTAATGAAGTACTGATACCCACCTCTAGTAGTTGTTCTAAAAGGTCCACACACATCGGTATCTATGATTCCTAATAGATCACTAGCCCTCTCATTGTTACCAGTCAAAGGGTTCTTAGCCATCTTGCCCAAAACACAAGATTCACATGACTCTAATGATTCAAGATAAAAAGAGTCCAAATAACCATCTTTATAGAGTATGATATGTGATTCTCATTTATGTGCCCTAGACGTCAATGCCAAAGGTATGTCTTGTTTGAGTTGTTAAGTTTTAGTCTTTTGGTATTTACTTTATAAACATCTATCTTTAGATGTAGAAAATAAAGACCATAAGACATTGGGTCACTTCCATAAAAGATCCCATATTTTGAAATAGAACATCGACCATTTTTAATATGGAATTCAAATGCATCATTATCCATACAAGATATAGAAATGATGTTTCTATTTATAGAAGGTACATAATAGTATTTATTTAACTCTATTACAAGCCATGTGGGTAGAGATATACTATAGGTTCCAACTACGTTGGCCGCAACTCTTGAGCCATTTGTAACTCGAAGTTCCATCTTACTTTTTCCCAAAGGCCGACTTCCTTTCATATCATGCATATGAGAACATATTTGAGATCCACACCTGGTATCTATTACCCATGATGATGAAGTAGATAGGTTTATCTCAATAACATATATACCTGAAGTGGATATCACCATACCCATCTTCTTCTTCCTAAATGCCTTCAAGTACAAAGGATGAAATCCTCTTGTACTTTTCTTTCTCCTTATCTTGAGTATTGAAGATGTGGATTTAGGCTTGACCTCATAAATCTTCTCAGTCTTTCTTTGATCCTTGGATTCGGCTCTACTGATCGCCATCACATGCTTGTCCTTTTTCAATTTTTCTTCATCATGAATTAACATGGCAAGCAAGTCTAACATCTATCTAGGATATTATTCACATGATAACATGCAATAAAGTAGCTATATGATTATGGTATAGTATTTAGAATCATATCAGTGGCTAACTATTGGCTCAAGGTGAATCCTAGTTCTTCAAGATGATACACATGTCCAATCAGATTGATTACATGTTCTTCTATTGAGGTTCCCTTTATTAGCTTAGACTCAAGCAACACCTTTATGACACCATCCCTTTCTTGCTTTGTAAGACCAAGTATCACTTTCTTAAGTTGTGTTACCATCTCAAGAACACTCATGTCTTCACATTGCTCATGCAACTCATAGTTCATGAAGCTAAGCATGAGGTACTTTATCTCTAAGGCATCATTGGCATGCCTCCAGTAAGCATCCACTTGTTCCCTAGGTGCATCAAGATCATGTATTTCTGGCACTGGTTTGTCAAGGACATAGAGCTTGCACTCCTCATTGAGAACCCTTCTCAAAGTCTAAAATCAATCATGGAAATTTGTCTCGTCAAGTTTGTCCTTCTTCAGGACCAATCGCAATTTAGATTTGTTCGTCATTTGATTCTACAAGAGAAAATTTGTATTTGTCAAAAACTCTTTTTGACCTGATTTGATTTGAAAATTTTGACGATATTAATTAGGTCTTTAATTATTATCTCTTCCACTATTTTATTCAAATTGATAGACATCAATATCAATTCAGAATATTGCAATGTACAATATTCTAGTGGGCCAAATCCAAGATAATTTGACTGTGGACCGATCAACACTGCAAAACACAATCAACAATCAAGGTAGGCAACTCTTACCAATTGCATCATATGCAATTCTATATAGATGATATGTGCAACCCCTTGCCATGATCATATGCATGCTTCTGGGGCCATACGCTATGAGAATCATTATTCAAGCCTGACCCAAAGGCCGACACTATAATAATGCACCATGTGGAGGTGGAACCTACATTATTGCCATCACACTTCCATGAGATAGACGACACACCATGCGGAGGCATAACCTATGCTTGGTTGATCAATTATTCATGTGTGCTACTTTTGAAAGCATCTAAGACTTGATATTTTAATTAAGGAATTTTGTATAAATACATATACTTTATCCAATCACCACATATATAATATGTATCATACACATTCTATATTCCCCAAAGAAAACATGCAATAAACGAAAGTGATGGTTATGGCCAGTATACTGTAATTACTTGGAGCCATAAGGAATTGCATCATCCTAGGTCTACATCACATGTAAAAATCTATTCTTGATGAAGATCCATGCTTGCCAATCTAGGTTGATTGGTTCAACCCTTGAATCGATCGGCTCACCTCCTGGTCGGTTGTTTGCTTTTCTCATCGGTCATCTGGTCCTTCTATCCACCATATGTTGGTTCCTCTAGCTGATCGGTCGAGTCTACCAGGTGATCGGTTTGTCTCGTCCTCCTAGTCCTCCATGGTCCTTCAGTTGGTCGGCTCATCTTTGGGATGTCTTTTTCTTCATCATAGCAGAAAAGTAAACTATCATACTTTTACATGATTATTGAGAAACCTTGAGTTACATTCGAGGGGAGCAAGGGCAGCAAAGAATCAACTTTACATGGGAAGAAAAGATAGATATTGGGTACACAGACTGATATAAAAGGATCAACCAACCACACAACCATACACAGACAATAGGGGTTATTGATCATAACCATGCAACACATCCACCATCAAAACTTCTTTTAGGGTAACACATGTAAACTGCATATATGTATGCATGTATATATATATATATATACATATATATATATATATCATATACATATATTAGTTTGGGAATATGACGATATTTGATTTGACAAGATATTATTTACATCGTATGTAATAATAAAATGATAAAAACCAAAATCTGATCATATTGATTATCCCATAATATAGTAGATTGACATTAGCTCTGATACCACTGTAGGGAATTATGGCTACAGAGCAGGTAGCAGAAACAAAAACTTTATCTACCATATTCCCATAACCAATGGATCATGACAATTACTATAAGATGGATAGGATGGTTTCGATGATATACATGGTCCCAGAGCAAGTCCAACAACTATCCTCTTTGTTGTAGTTGCACAACTATAACTCCTAGTTGCATTGGGACTCATCTGACTGGTCCTCTTTGGTTAGTAGACTCAAATGTCATCTTCTACAGTAGCTCTTCTCATCATGGATTGTTGGTTGATAATGTCCTCCTTAGCGACAGACAACAACCTCCTGCCTCTATAGAAGTCCATACAAACTACCTAGAACTCTTGTCATCTTGCTATAACAAATAGGAAGGATTCATCCCTCCTATTAGTGTACTAGTCACCAACTTGCTCTCCCACAATAATGATCTCAATTTTTCTCTCTCTTATTGTCCCACCCAAGTCATGTAGGACTTGCTTGGACTCTCGTGGTTACCACAACCAAAGAGGACAATGTTTGTCAGAGAAACTGATTCTCAATTTTCTTTGTTGTACTCTAGGAAGCCCACAATATCCCTCTATTTATAGGCACGGTTTAGGTCAGGGTTCCCAGTCTGTGCCGGAGTGGAAGGGGTCAGAAGATCTCAAAAGTTCACAACAATTCTGGAAATTTTGTAGCTGACAATAGCTGAACCGGTCATCTGGCATGCCAGACGGTCATCTAGCCTAGTCTAGACAGTCATCTAGTGCTTTCCTAGCCACACATAAAATTGTCAGTTTGATTCCCATTAATGTTAGACATTTTGTACAACAAGTAATGTGCAATCGAAACAAACTTTAAAATTGTTGGATCCTAGATGGGTGATTGGATGCTCTAGAGGCGGGGTGAATAGAGTTGAAAGTACTTAAACAAAATTCATTAGATATTCAAGATATATCACAAGATAAGGTTTCTAAATAGGAAGTTTGAGTGCAACTAAAACATACATAGCAAGGGAGAGAGAGATTGAACATACACCAAGTGACAAGCTATGTAGAGTGGTTCCACACTCCAAACTAGGAGTATGTCAGTCCACTACCTAGAGAGGTCAAACTCTAAGATTTCTTAACCATTGTACTCTTCTATTCATTTATAAGACTTCAATACATGACCAACCAAAGGACTTACCTATCCAATATAAGAGTCTTCAACCTTACCAAGGACTAACCCACTTTGCAATGAGTCTTCAGGCTTCTCTAAGGACTTACCCACTCTTACACAAGTCTTTAGCATTCTAGTAATTACCCACTCTTCTTGGGTCTTTGCCCTTTGACTTCACCTTCACTCGGAGAAGCTTTCACCAAGGACTTACCCACTTGAGCAAGGAGTCTTCTGCCTTCACCAAGGGCTCACCTACTCTTGCTCCAAGTCTCCGGCCTTGATCTTCACTAAGGGACTCCTTCCATTTTTCTTCTTCACCTCTCTTAGCCAAGAGAGAGAACATGTATCTTCATGGTTGAAATGAGAGAATGAGAGGTGGTGGAAGTGAGAGCCTCACAATATATACATGTAGGACTAGCTCTCTTAAAAATATCCTACTCACTCTAATGGATGATTCAAGTGATTAATCTTAGAGAGAGAGAGGCTGTAGGATGTACTCAACTATAGACTAGGAACCTCATATAGAGTTTTGCATTGAATTCTCAACCTCAAAATGAATCCCAAGGGGTCCTATTTATAGGTAGAGATGCCTCTTAGCCTTTGGGAACACTTAAGAATGAAAACTAGCCATTTTGTGGCTTGCAACAGATATATTTTCACTTGTTGCAACTCCACAACGGCTAGAAACACTTTTCTACACTTTTTCGTACAGTGGTGTCGGTCGATTTCATATAAAGGTAACTCGACCGATCCCTCTAAGAGATAAGACCAATTTAGATCATCATCCGAGTTTGCCATGGGGTAACTCAACTGATTTACTTAAATTTATTTTGGTCTGCTGAGGGATCGGTCGAGTTTTGTGAAATAAAAACTCAGCTGATCAAAAGTCACTTTCAAGATCCAATCAGGATCGGTTGAGTTTGCAACTTGACTGATGAACAACCTGATGTAAATTTTGGGAAATGTCTTTTGAGTGCTTAAATATTCAATCTAAGTGCTTTATATTTTTTCTAAGGTTAATTATAAGTCATAGAATCATTACAAGTGATTTACAACATGATTCTTATGGATTTACATCATATTCCAAAAAAAAGTACACTTGTATTGACTTTGACTTATCTTTTCTCCAAGTTGAGATGCACAAGTTAGGGCATTTGGAGTGTGTCTATACCTAATCAGAAATCACTCAAGTAGAAGCATTAAACACAAATAAGTGGAATGTTTTAGTCATCATCAAAACAATGGTTTAGTCAATTTAGACCTTGAGACAACATTCTCCCCCTTTTTGAAGATGGCAAACCATTCCATAAATGTATTGAAAGCATTTAAGTAAAGTCATACCTTTAGAGAAACCTAGGGGTTTCAATAGAATTGAGTTCATATGCTCCCCCTCAATTGATACTAGTGGAGTTTTCATACTCCCCCTTAATTGGTGCTATTTCTCCTATATGGTTAGCTTTCATAACATTTATAAAATACAATGCTTTCTACTCATATATGTTCTACACATATATGTCTTCTCCCCTTTACCTTCTCCCCTTTTGTCAAAATAAGACATGCTTCTCTTCTTCATTTAAGACATGCCTTCTCCCTCTTTGTTAAAGGAAGACATACCTTCTCCCCCTTTGTCATTCCAAAAAGGTGGGGATATGAAGCAATAAGTAACATCACTTGTTAAAAGAAAGGAGATAATAAAAAGTTATATAAGAAGAGTAGAAGAGAACATCTAGGGGATTGTCCAAGCATAGAATAAAAATAAAGTTAAATCATGCACTTGAACAACCCAAAATGCAAGATAAAGTGCTGTAGAAAATTAACAAATTGCAATTTTGATCCTCAAGATGACGGAATTTGCCCAAAACGTGTCAGGGCTCATGGAAAAGTGATGAGTCTTTCTCCGAAGGACATTTCTACATAAAAAATACTAGTCTTGCATCAAAAACTAAAACTAGAGCAAGATCTGTATGAAATCCAAAAATACTCCAATTTCTACATATAATGTAGCGCTATGTATCCTGCACCACAATGTTATGCAAGCAAATCAAGATAGTTGTAACATCCCTGACCTGGGTTATACTTTGAATCTAGATGTTTTTTTAAGAAAAGATAATTATATACTTGCTCTTATCTTTTGAAAAGTAATTAAGGCTCAATAGAAACTTATGTTTCAATTTTAGTCCTTTTTTAATAATGTTGAAAATAATGTTTTGCCCATTTAGGACTAAAGTGCAAATTACCCAAGTTGAGGGGTTAACTTGCAAATGTTACATGATAAAATGGTCCTCAAATGTTGAAGCATCATAAGAATGAAATGATGCAGAGGTATGACTTGTGGATGTCTGAGCACTAAGAAAGATCTTATTAAGTAATGTTTGTGCATTAAAACGTAGTTTTGGTGTAATGTGCAATTTACCCAAAACCTAGGGTTCAATATGCAAAATACCACTTCTAGAGAGTCCCTAATATTTCTTGGTATCAATTAGAGACAAGAAAATCAGAAGGGTGTCTCATTTGAATCTCTTTGGGGGAGAGAGAGAATCTTGATATTAAAATAATCAAGATTTAAGCATAATTGAAACCCTAATTCAATTTAATGCAAAAATAAATATATTAATGGAAGTGCCCTTCAAACAAAAATGTGATGGTTGAATTTATATAAGTATGGACTTCTTTGTGCCTTGTAATGGCACCAAAATATCTAGAGTGAGTGGAGAGCCCACTCACATTAGTTAAAGAAAAAGTAATGTCCACTAATTTTTGGATATTATTATTAAATTGATTAAGGTGCTTAATTGTTTTCTTTTAATTTATGGATAAAGAAGAGGATTTCAAAGGGGAGGATGATGGATTCGTATGCAAGGAAGTGAGGGGGATAAGTGGCACCAACTTAGGGAATTGAAGGATTTTTATAACACTTTCTCTCTCTTGAAATTCCCTTATATACACTCCATTCTTTCACCCACATGAAAGGCTTTTTTGACTCTTCTTTATTTCCTTGATTTGGCTGAACACAAGGTTGCTTAGGAGAAACAAGAGGACGTACCCCAACCTATAGGTGAGCTCCTTAATCATCTTCAACCTTGATTTCATGGTGGAAATCGAAATTCAATGCTTATTCTCTTCTTTTCTCCATTCAATCTTCAATTTTAGCTATTCTTTTCACTCAAAGACTTGAGGACGGACCTTGGGAAGTTGAGAAATCTTCATTCACCATTAAAGACATGAAGCTTGAATCTTGGATTCAAATTTGAAGGCGGGTTATATAACTTGAACCCTTAAATGTTATTACCGATTTCACTTCTTCATCATATGTTGAATCTGTCTTCTTTCCTGAAATTCCTTTTCATTAGTTGATGAAATCACCATAAGAATCACAATAATTTTTTAAGGTTTGAAGCTTGAAGATGATGATGTCATCTTATCACACACCTCAATAGATATCATGAGCAAACAATTTTGAGTTTTGATGACCAAACGGTCTCAAGACCGTTTGGTGATCAAACTGTCTCAAGACCGTTTGGGGTCAATTGCTGGTACGGATGGATGAAGATCCAATGGTTCCAATTGATCTAATCACAATCTTTATAGTGATGGATGATCCATTGATTACAAACCTTAATCGATTGATTGAAGAAACCCTAAATTGATTCAAACATTTTCAAGGTGGAATGAACCAAACGGACTCAAGACCATTTGAGGGAAAATGGTCTCAAGACCGTTTGGAGGTCAAGGGCTATGATGGATGGTTGGAGATTGAAGGGTTATAATTTTATGTGCTCTCAATGGTCCAAGTGATGAATGATTCAATGAAGCAAACCCTAATTGATTGGTTGAAGGAAACCCTAGATGATCCTTTCGGTTTCAAGGTAGTTTGGACCAAATGGTCTTGAGACTGTTTGAGTCCAAATGGTCTTGAGACAGTTTTGAATCAAACGGTCTTCAAACCATTTGAGATCAAATGGTCTCAAACCGTTTGGAGGTCCAATTGGTTTCAAGGTTGATTTATCCAATCAGTTTCAAATGTTGATGGGTCCAATCAGTTTCAATGTACATGTGATCAAACAGTTTCAAGGGTTAAGTGCCCAAACAGTTTCAAAACTGTTTGGTGGGCAAACGGTTTCAAAACCGTTTGGAGGTTGAGGGGTCAAAACTGTTTGTAGGTTCAATGCAACCAAAACTGTTTGAAGACCTACTGTGATGAAAGATCAATTAACCCCATGATTGTTAATGATGTATATCAAAGATAATTACAATGGTTGTACCTTTAAGGTACTAGGGTGATTAGTACCCTTAGAGGGGTTAACCTTTGATGTTTATGGAAGCAATATCTCTATATACTATGCTAACCCTAAATGTGTATACTTGAATGAAGGGTTGACCTAATCTAATCAAGCTTGAAGTAATCAACATCCTAGAGAGGATGAGTGAGAGAGGAATTCATACATGTATAATAATCATGTAGTGGTTAAGCCTCAACACTTTCAACATGAATAAAATATGTAATTAGGGTATGATCCTTGATAAAGAGATCATGAAACCCTAATAGAGAAGGTTCATGAGCCCTAACCCTAATTTAGGGCAATGCTAGGTGAAACCCTAATCTAGGGTAATGGTGTAACCCCAATATAGGGTGATGTTATGTGAAACCCTAATGTAGGGTGATGTTATGTAAAACCCTAATTGATAAAGAGGGGAAACCTATTCCTAATAATGGAGTAGTGAATAATATATTGGTAGGTGAAACACCTAATGTGGTTGATAATGGATAACCTTATATCAATAATGTCTTAACCGAGATGAGTCCATATTATTGATAATGGTTGAATAATTCAAATGAGTGACTTATAACTAATACCTTACATGATAAATGTGATGAAGTGGTGTATAAAGTATTAGGATGGGAAATACCCTAATACAAGATAAGTTGATGAACTTAAGTAAGTTACAAGTGATAAGGGAAGTGATACATCAAGACATGACATATATCACATTCAGCACCTCAAGGTTGATACACCTTGATGCACCTTAAATACAATATGTATGGATGAGTAACACATGAAGTGTATCATGCCAATTATTACATTGAGATGTATTGAGCTTAATGCACTTTGATAAGTGTAGCTAACATACCTTGAGAAAAGGTTAAGCCAAGTTAATAAAGTATGATGTATTCATACTCTGGTAAGGATGAGAGAGAAACTCATACCTTGTGTTATAATCATTTAATGATAAATGATGAGAATAAATAAGTATGATTGAATACTTATGATATTAATGTATGCTCCTAGATGTGTGGAGCAATAAATTCGGGTTTGGATTGATAATATGAACTTGAAACCCTATTCGGCTATAAAGGGGAAACCCTAATCCTAATAGTTGTTGCCTAGTGAGAGGTGACAAGATGTTTAATGGCCTTGTGAGCCATGAGAATAGTTGTTGTCTAGTGAGAGGTGACAAGATGTTTAATGGCCTTGTGAGCCATTAGAATAGTTGTTGCCTAGTGAGAGGTGACAAGATGTTTAATGGCCTTGTGAGCCATGAGAGTAGTTGTTGCCTAGTGAGAGGTGACAAGATGTGTAATGGGCCTTGTAAGCCATGAGAGTAGTTGTTTCCTAGTGAGAGGTAACAAGATGTTTATAAAGCCTCATGTAAGAAATGATAATGTTCAAAATAAATAATGGAAACTTAGTAACATAATAATAATAACTAATGGATACAATAATAATAATGAAATCTTGATCATACATGCTTTATGTATATAGCCAAATAAGGGCTATAGTGTTTTGAATAAGCTTAAAGGAGATACGAGGAATAATGAATTACATAAAGGATGTGAATAAGTATGATGGCTTGGCCAAGGTATAATACCTAGTAAAGGTGATGTGGTATTCAGTGATGATGCACAAGATTGGCATAGTCCAATACCTGGAATAATGTCACATGATTAGTAATAACCCAATACCTGGAATAATTGCATAGGATTGGTAATAACCCAATACCTGGAATAATGTCACATGATTGGTAATAACCCAATACCTAGAATACTTGCACATGATTGGTAATAACCCAATACCTGGAATAATGTCACATGATTGGTAATAACCCAATACATGGAATAATGTCACAGGATTGGTAATAACCCAATACTTGGAATAATTGCACAGGATTGGTAATAACCCAATACCTATAATAATGTCACAGGATTGGTAATAACCCAATACCTGGAATAATTGCACATGATTGGTAATAACCCAATACCTGGAATAATGTCACGGGATTGGTAATAACCCAATACCTAGAATAATTGCACAGGATTGGTAATAACCCAATACCTGGAATAATGTCACAGGATTGGTAATAACCCAATATCTAGAATAATGTCACAGGATTGGTAATAACCCAATACTTGGAATAATTGCACAAGATTGGTAATAACCCAATACCTGGAATAATGTCATAGGATTGGTAATAACCCAATACCTGGAATAATTGCACATGATTGGTAATAACCCAATACCTGAAATAATGTCACAAGATTGGTCATAACTCAATACTTGGAATAATTGTACAGGATTGGTAATAACCCAATGCCTGGAATGGTTGCACGGGATTGGCATAGTCCAATGCCTGGAATGTTTGCATATGATTGGAATAGTCCAATGCCTAGACAGAACATGATGATATATACTCACATGACTGGTACAATTCAATATCTGGCTAACAGATTGGCCAAGGTCAACAGACAAAAATTAGAATGATTCATGGATGACATACCATGATAATGAGTATCTCAGGATAAGCTTGAGATGTTGATATAGTAAGATGGATAAATGATATACATGTTCTTCATATTCCTTATAAAGTGAATAGATGATTTACTACTCTATCATAGATAGTTTCAATGCTTTAAAAGATGAGAATGTTCTAAACTACTTATCCTCTGCTCAGTATAATACTATTTAACTGTGATAATAATAATGTTTTTGGCAGAGAGTTATATCTCTCACTGGGATAATTTCTATTGTCTCACCCCCGTGGGATCCAACATTTTTAGGTGGACGCAGATGAAGAGGTAGAAATCATATAGTAGGAAAAGGACAGCAACATCTGGGACAGCAGTAACATCTCATGTTGAGATACTGATTATCGTGTCGTGTAGATATGAGTCCTATGTGTCGTCTCTGTACTCTCAGGTCCTCAGAGTTAGTAATTAGTAGTTAGTACTTTTAATGAATTGATATGAGATTTTGGTTTGATGCCTCGAGGTTCTTATGCTGCCTGTGTATAGTTTTAATAGAGCAGTTGATGCTTGTAATCCTCGAGAAGGGATGGTATAGGATATGTACTTATGAACCGGGATGCAAATAAAATACATTGGTTCTTAATAAAAGAGTTTTCCTGTGTTTGAATCTCTTTGTAAATGGTTTTAATTTTTAGTGATTTTCTGTAATCTGTTGTTAATGATCACTTCTGCTTAGTTAATGACATTTTGTTTGAAAGGTGTATCACAATTAGTGGTATCAGAGCTCTAGGTTCGCTGAGTCTATAGAGGCATAGGACTAAGGTGTTGAGTCTGTTCTAGTGTCCTCCAGTATATCTTATAGTGACTTTTGCTTATGCAGAAGAAGGGAGATAACTTAAAGATGTTTGGAGAACACGAGGATCACGTCACTAAAAGCAATGTTGCTACACCAGTAGGAGGTGTAAGGGATCAGGCAAGAAAGGAATCAGTGCCTGAGAATCCCCATTTTGATGAAGCTATGATAGAAAACCCAACCATTCATGCTCTATTTAGGGAATTCATGACCACAATGAGGCATATGACAGACTGTATGCCCGCACCAGCACCTAGGGCACCAACTCCCAATGAGGGACATGGGTATGGTAAGACTTTTGAACGACTACATCATGTAGGAGCTATAGAATATGCTGGGACAACTGACCCAGCAGATGTTGATCTATGGCTCACTGAGTTAGAAAAGGCTTTTAAGATTCGTAGTATTCCAAATGTTGACAAAGTCAAACATGTTGTATACCTTTTGAAGGGTAGTGTTGGCCATTGCTGGGCCATAGAAGAAGTAAAAAGGAATGATGAAGAGGTTGGTTGGGAGGAATTTCGTCAAGAATTCGTCAATAAGTATTTTCCAAGAACATACTTAGATGAAAAGATCTCACAGTTTGAGAAGGTTCGGCAGGGAACCATGTCAATAAATGAATATGAGGCTAGGTTTATGGAACTTTTACGGTTTTGTCCTCAAATGGCTGCTACTGAGCAGGAGAAGATTCGACATTTTGAGAAAGGACTGAATGCTGAGGTGTCTATCTCAACAGCTGCATTAGAAAGTAGAGAGAAATTTGCCACATTTGTGGAGTCAATTTGGAGGATAGAAAGGTCTGTGACAAAGAAACATGAGGCAAACCTCAAAAGGAGGTCTACACAATCACAGGAATAGTGGATTGGTGGTACTAAACAACCAAAGTTTTTGGTAACACCGGTTCAACCACAATATAGTACACCAATGCAATGGTCATCAAGTGACGGCCGAACTTGCCATAAATGTGGACAGACAGGACATTTTAGGCAGCAATGTCCAAGAAGAAATAATGTGGTGACCCAACAGTCAAGGCATAATTTACAAAACCCACAAGGACCCCATTTTAGTAAAGCAGAAGGCCGAGGACGAAGACAAGTGTCACAATTTGGTCCATCTACCTCTGGTAGTAGAGGACAAAGGCAATAGCATATGACAATTGACTCCATGTATTGAGTCAGATAAGACACTAGATAATTTGTAAGAGGTAACATGTCAAGATAGAACTTTTCATTCTGAATCATCTTTCTTTTTTATACTCTCTGCCTACTAATTATAAGGAAGGTATTTGTTGTTGAGCTTCCTTTAATTAATCTTATGAGGACATGAGGAAAAGCTAAGAAGGATGAGAACTTATATTCAGTCCAATATTCTCTTGTATGTTTTGAAATTTCTCTCTTCATATATAAAAAAAAGGGAAGAGATATAGAAGAAACACCTAGAGAAAATTTAAGATACTAAGTAGTAAAACTCAAAGAGATGAAACATAATATAAAAACCAATACATACTACCTAGTTTCAGTTCTTAAATACCCTGGCCAGGTATTCATCTATTGAAGATAAGGTAAGTATACCACTCTTAGATTGCTATCTTTCTGATTACTCTGATCAAGTAGTCATTTTGAAACAATATAAAGAGCATAATGAGGTAGAAGATGTGGCATGGATATTTCTACCACATCTTAATTGATATACGAAGGAATCTGAGTAAATCATAAATCAATTTATAAACAAAAGAAGATGTATAGTATAATGTATACTTTGGTTTGAGGACCTAGAGGTAACAATGTTCAATAATGGACTGAGGGTTTGAATACCCAAATCTAGTAATCATGATGATGATGTGATGTGTTTTTGAATACCGAGGTAAAGAATCCTAGTATCCAAGAACTTTCAATGATATGAGAAAAATGGGAACATGACTCCTCATAAGAAGTAATGTTTGGTTACCTAGAAGGGTCAACTTTGAAATTTGTCCAATTACATATTTTAGTATGGATACCATATGTTAGGGGTTTATGCCCCGCATAAACATGACATCAGCAAAGATGTATGAGTCAAAGGAACAATTGTAAAAATTATTTTGGGAAAAGTTGATCAAGCTAAAAATAATTTCTGAGAATATCTTTATCTAGATTTGTTAAGACAACTTATATATAGCATCTAGAGATACCTCTAAGATGGTTCTTCTTAATAAGTAGCCTCTCCTTATGATAAGAAAATAAACATCTAAAGGGATAATTGATACAAATCATAAGAAAGTTTAGTGTTGTGTCAGCCAATTCGAGTGGCACAACAGATGCATGATAATACTTGTAGTCCTAAGTGGGTGACATAATGTAACTCTGGTTTTTCCTTGAAAGCGAAATGTTAAACTAAATGAGGAGTATGGGAGACTCCCCATAATCAAGAATCATGTCACATAAAGTTGTAAGTTGAGAAAGGTGATAAATCAGTGAGGTTTGACACCTGAATTTATGAGGTACGTATAATGTATCTCTGACCAAGAAAACTGTTACCTGACACAGAGTTGACTCTACAGTCAATAATGAAAAGAAACAATAGAGTATGTGTCATGTATGACAGTTTCTATGATAACCCTGTATGGAAAGACTTTGTGATTATCAAAGTTCTATGGTATCTCCATGACATTAAGATGATAGGTGGAGGCTCGATGATATGATGAATAAATAATATCAATCTTCCTTTACCTGGGATTTCATGGATGAATTCCTTGTTAGGGGTTTATAACTGTAACATCCCTGACATGGGTTATGCTTTGACTCTAGATGTTTTTTTTAAGAAAAGATAATTATATACTTGCTCTTATCTTTTGAAAATTAATTAAGGCTCAAGAGGAACTTATGTTTCAATTTTAGTCCTTTTTGAATAATGTTGAAAACAATGTTTTGCCAGTTTTGGACTAAAGTGCAAATTACCCAAGTTGAGGGGTTAACATGCAAATGTTACATGATAAAATGTTCCTCAAGTTTTGAAGCATCATAAGAATGAAAATGATGTATAGGTATGGCTTGTGGAAGTCTGAGCACCAAGAAAGAGCTTATTAAGCAATGTTTGTGCATTAAAACCTAGTTTTGGTGTAATGTGCAATTTACCCAAAATGTAGGGTTCAATATGAAAAATACCACTTATATAGAGTCCCTAATATTTCTTGGTATCAATTAGAGACAAGAAAACTAGAGGGGAATCTCATTTGAATCTCTTTGGGGGGGGAGAGAGAATCTTGATATTAAAATAATCAAGATTTAAGCATAACTGAAACCCTAATTCAATTTAATGCAAAAATAAATATATTAATGGAAGTGCCCTTCAAACAAAAATGTGATGGTTGAATTTATATAAGTATGGACGTCCTTGTTCCTTGCAATGGCACCAAAATATCTAAAGTGAGTGGAGAGCCCACTCACATTAGTTAAAGAAAAAGTAATGTCCACTAATTTTTGGATATTATTATTAAATTGATTAAGGTGCTTAATTGTTTTCTTTTAATTTATGGATAAAGAATAGGATTTATAAGGGTATTATGATGGATTCGTATGCAAGGAAGTGAGGGGGATAAGTGGCACCAACTTAGGGAATTGAAGGATTTTTATAACACTTTCTCTCTCTTGAAATTCCCTTATATACACTCCATTCTTTCACCCACATGAAAGGCTTTTTCGACTCTTCTTTCTTTCCTTGATTTGGCTGAACACAAGGGAGCTTAGTAGAAATAGGAGGACGTACCCCAACCTGTAGGTGATCTCCTTAATCATCTTCAACCTTGATTTCATGGTGGAAATCGAAATTCAATGCTTATTCTCTTCTTTTCTCCATTCAATCTTCAATTTTAGCTATTCTTTTCACTCAAATACTTGAGGACGGACCTTGGGAAGTTGAGAAAGATTCACTCACCATTAAAGACGTGAAGCTTGAAGCTTGGATTCAACTTTGAAGGGGGGTTATATAACTTGAACCCTTAAATGTTATTATTGATTTCACTTCTTCATCATATGTTGAATCTTTCTTCTTTCCCGAAATTCCTTTTGATTAGTTGATGAAATCACCATAAGAATCACAGTAATTTTCGAAGGTTTGAAGCTTGAAGATGATGATGTCATCTTAGCACACATCTCAATAGATATCATCAGCAAACGGTTTTGAGTTTTGATGACCAAACGGTCTCAAGACCGTTTGGTGATCAAACGATCTCAAGACCGTTTGAGGGCAAACGGTTTCAAGACTGTTTGAGGTCAAACGTTCTCAAGACCGTTTGGGGTAAATTTTCGGTATGGATGGATGAAGATCCAATGGTTCCAATTGATCTTATAACAATGGTTATAGTGATGGATGAACCATTGATTACAAATCCTAATTGATTGATTGAAGAAATCCTAAATTGATTCAAATGTTTTCAAGGTGGAATGAACCAAATGGTCTCAAGACCGTTTGAGGCCAAACGGTCTCAAGACCATTTGGAGGTCAAGGGCTGTGATGGATGGTTGGAGATCTAATGGTTATAATTTGATGTTCTCTCAATGGTCCAATTGATGAATGATTCTATGAAGCAAACCCTAATTGATTGGTTGAAGGAAACCCTAGATGATCCTTTCAGTTTCAAGGTAGTTTGGACCAAACAGTCTTCAGACCGTTTGAGTCCAAACGGTCTTGAGACCATTTTGAATCAAATGGTCTTCAAACCGTTTGAGATCAAACAATCTCAAACCATTTGGAGGTCTAGTTGGTTTCAAGGTTGATTTATCCAATCGGTTTCAAATGTTGATGGGTCCAATCAGTTTCAATGTACATGTGATCAAACAGTTTCAAGGGTTAAGTTCCCAAATAGTTTCAAAACTGTTTGGAGGGCAAATAGTTTCAAAACCGTTTGGAGGTTGAGGGGTCAAAACCGTTTGGAGGTTCAATGCAACCAAAACCGTTTGAAGACCTACTGTGATGAAAGATCAATTAACCCCATGATTGTTAATGATGTATATCAAAGATAATTACAATGGTTGTACCGTTAAGGTACTAGGGTGATTAGTACCCTTAGAGGGGTTAACCTTTGATGCTAATGAAAGCAATATCTCTATATACTATGCTAACCCTAAATGTATATACTTGAATGAAGGGTTGACCTAATCTAATCAAGCTTGAAGTAATCAACAACCTAGAGAGGATGAGTGAGAGGGGAATTCATACATGTATAATAATCATGTAGTGGTTAAGCCTCAACACTTTCAACATGAATAAAATATGTAATTAGGGTATGATACTTGATAAAGAGATCATGAAACCCTAATCGAGAAGGTTCATGAGCCCTAACCCTAATTTAGGGCAATGCTAGGTGAAACCCTAATCTAGGGTAATGGTGTAACCCCAATATAAGGTGATGTTATGTGAAACCCTAATATAGGGCGATGTTATGTAAAACCTTAATTGATAAAGAGGGGAAACATATTCCTAATAATGGAGTAGTGAATAATATATTGGTAGGTGAAACACCTAAAGTGGTTGATAATGGATAACCTTATATCAATAATGCCTTAACCGAGATGCGTCCATATTATTGATAATGGTTGAATAATTCAAATGAGTGACTTATAACTAATACCTTACATGATAAACGTGATGAACTGGTGTATAAAGTATTAGGATGGGAAATACCCTAATACAAGATAAGTTGATGAACTTAAGTTAGTTACAAGTTATGAGGGAAGTGATACATCAAGACATGACAGATATCGCATTCAGCACCTCAAGGTTGGTACACATTGATGCACCTTAAATCCAATATGTATGGATGAGTAACACATGAAGTGTATCATGCCAATTATTATATTGGATGTAATGAGCTTAATGCACTTTGATAAGTCTAGGATAACATACCTTGAGAAAGGGTTAAGCCAAGTTAATAAAGTATGATGGATTCATACTCTAGTAAGGATGAGAGAGAAACTCATACCTTGTATTATAATCATTTAATGATAAATGATGAGAATAAATAAGTATGATTGAATACTTATGATATTAATGTATGCTCCTAGATGTGTGGAGCAATAAATTAGGGTTTGGATTGATAATATGAACTTGAAACCCTATTCGGCTATAAAGGGGAAACCCTAATCCTAATAGTTGTTTCCTAGTGAGAGTTGACAAGATGTTTAATGGCCTTGTGAGCCATGAGAATAGTTGTTGCCTAGTGAGAGGTGACAAGATGTTTAATGGCCTTGTGAGCCATGAGAATAGTTGTTGCCTAGCGAGAGGTGACAAGATGTTTAATGGCCTTGTGAGCCACGAGAGTAGTTGTTTCCTAGTGAGAGGTGATAAGATGTGTAATGGGCCTTGTGAGCCATGAGAGTAGTTGTTGCCTAGTGTAATGATTCATGGATGACATACCATGATAATGAGTATCACAAGATAAGCTTGAGATGTTGATATAGTAAGATGGATAAATGATATACATGTTCTTCATATTCCTTATAAAGTGAATAGATGATTTACTGCTCTATCATAGATAATTGCAATGCTTTAAAAGATGAGAATGTTCTAAACTGCTTATTCTCTTCTCAGTATAATATTATTTAACTGTGATAATAATAATGTTTCTGGCGGAGAGTTATATCTCTCATTGGGACAATTTCAATTGTCTCCCCCCCTGGGATCCAACATTTTTAGGTGGATGCGAACGAAGAGGCAGAAATCATGCAGCAGGAAAAGGACAGTAGCATCAGGGACAACAATAACATCTCAGGTGGAGATACTGATTGTCGTGTCTTGTAGATATGAGTCATATGTGTCGTATATGTACTCTCAGGTCCTCGGAGTTAGTAGTTAGTAGTTAGTACTTTTAATGAATCGATATGAGATTTTGTCTTGATGCCTTGAGGTTCTTATGTTGCCTGTGTATAGTTTTAACAGAGCAGTTGATGCTTGTAATCCTCGAGAAGGGATGGTACATGATATGTACTTATGAACCAGGATGTAAATAAAATACATTGGTTCTTAATAAAAGAGTTTTCCTGTGTTTGGATATATTTGTAAATGGTTTTAATTTTTAGTGGTTTTCAGTAATCCATTATTAATGATTGCTTTCGCTTAGTTAATGACATTTTGTTCGAACGGTGTATCACAATAGTAGATATGCAATTTAAGGAACAAGATTGAGCATGTATGAGGCAAGATACAAGCATAGCATATAGTGAAATACCACTTGATGAACAATTCTAGAACTATATATATATATATATATATATGAACTACTAGTAGATGGCCATTTCTGTATAAAAAACACTAGTCTTGCATCAAAAACTGAAACTGGAGTAAGATCTGCATGAAATCCAAAAATACTCCAATTTCTACATACAATGCAGTTCTATGTATCTTGCATCACAATGTTATGCAAGCAACTCAAGATAGTAGATATGCAATTTAAGGAGCAAGCTTGAGCATGTATGAGGCAAGCTACAACCATAGAATACAATGAAATACCACTTGATGAACAAATATAGAACTATATGTATATATATATATATATATATATATATATATGAACTACTAGTAGATGGCCATTTCTACATTAAAAACACTAGACTTGCATCAAAAACTAAAATTGGAGCAAGATCTGCATGAAATCCAAAAATACTCCAATTTCTACATACAATGTAGCTCTATGTATCCTGCATCACAATGTTATGCAAGCAACTCAAGATAGTAGATATGCAATTTAAGGAAAACGCTTGAGCATGTATGAGGCAAGATACAAGCATAGAATACAATGAAATACCACTTGATCAACAAATCTAGAACTATATATATATATATATATATATATATATGAACTACTAGTAGATTGCCATTTCTGCATAAAAAACACTAGACTTGCATCAAAAACTAAAACTGGAGCAAGATCTGCATGAAATCCAAAAATACTCCAATTTCTACATACAATGTAGCTCTATGTATCATGCATCACAATGTTATGCAAGCAACTCAAGATAGTAAATATGCAATTTAAGGAACAAACTTGAGCATGTATGAGACAAGATACAAGCATAGCATACAGTAAAATACCACTTGATGAACAAAGCTAGAACTATATATATATGAACTACTAGTATATGATATCACAAGTTAGGACTACTAGTAGGATCTAGATCATAGAAAAAGATGCACAAGTTAAAGAGCAAGCTATGAGTATATGTAGAGATATATCCAAACAAAGAGATATGCAATTTTAGAAGCATGGAAAGGATATAACTTACTAGCAAATTTGCATCATTACCAAAGATGATTACCACTAAGAACCTCAAGGTTGTATTCAAACAAGATATACCACTAGATAGATGTATCAAGTTTGAGCACATCGGAAGAAATTTAGACACAACCAAGAGATCCAAAGTGATCATCATCAAAACATGCAAAGCAACTCAAATGAAGTAATTGCAAGATATAGATATACCAATTTAGATCAATTAGAGAGATATAGTTGTAAGCAAGAAAGGCAATTTAAGAACATGGCAATGAGCATATATAAATGTACCAAGGGAGTGCCAAAGAATTAGGCTATTGGTTGAGAAAAATCTAGTTGAGAGGGAAATTCTCATACAAAAAGGAAACTGTATATTTTGTTCACAATGTTGTCGGTCAAATTTTGTGCATTGACAACTTGACCGATGACATCTGTTGGCAACACCCATTGCTGCCTATCGGTTCAGTTTCAAACAGGACAAACTCGACCGACAAAGCTGCTATCAAAAAGCACATATATTTAATAAAAACATATTTAGAGACATGCTAAAGATATAAGCCATATCCAAACCTGTGTAAGCAAGTTAGTAATGCACTATGAAAGTAATAGAAATGGTTTTGATCAAGAGTGTGAAGAGAATCATAAAATACCACTTTTGACTCAAAAATTACATGCATAGTGCACCCTAACTTGAAAAATATAAGTTAGGATTGGTTATAAGCAAGAAAAACTTTACTTTTTTCTTACCATTCCTTTTTCCACTTGTTGTCACCCTCTCCACATCTCACCTTTCTTCTTTCGTGTGGATTGAGAAGTTAATTTGCAATTCAATATCTCAAGTCAATCCATTTACAAGTACCTACAAGAAGAAAGATGAAATGGTCCCCAATCATGTTATTAGGCCTAGAGGGATTACCTTAGCTACCCAAGTCCTATTTCTCTTGGGTACTTTTCTAAAAGGAAAACAAGTAGAATAGTGGCCAATATCATTGCAATAGTTGCATATGCCCATAGCCTCATAACTAGAGGATTCTCCATGGAATATTGGAGGTCCTTTGCCTTTTTTGTTCATTTGGCTACTAGCATACCCCAAACCATGTCTACCAATTTATTTAGCAATATAGTGTAGGATATCATTAAGATTCCTTTTACCAACTAAGAATCTTTGCAAAGAATATCTCAAACTATTATTATCATGCATAAGGGAAGCAATAGTCGAGGACAAATATTTTATATTTTCTCTAGCATGTAAAAAATAATTTTCTAAGAAAAGAGCTTTAGTTAAATAAGAATCTATATCAATATGAAGAGCAACGACATTATTCTCTCTACTAGTATAACTAGAACAAGATTCAAGCACATTGATTTAGCAAGCAAGGAGGCATTTTCTGTTTCAAGCAAAGCAATCTTAGGAAGATAAACCCCATTGTCATATTATAATCCTTATAAAATAAAATCTTTGTCCTTATTTTCAGATTTAAGAACATCAATATCATGCATGGGAGAATCAACTTAAAGCATGCTCTTCATTACAACTAGGCATAAGAGGTTGAGCTTCTAGAAATCTAATCTTATTAAGCAAGCTAGCATTTTCAAGTTTAAGAGAGTCTACTTGGCTAAGACAAGCATTTTTATAATCAAGCAAGCAAGTGTTAGCATGTTCAAGATCTTCTAATTCTACATGCATTTTATCAACAATTCTAGCAAGCTTTTTCCTTTTCTTTTTAGAAGACATAAGAGAGGCACGAGTAGCATTAATGATAGCAGTTAAATGATCTTTATCTAAAGAGTTTAGATCTACCTCGTGTGAGTCCTCACTTTTTGATGCCATAAGAGCAAAATGACATTCTCCTTCATCACTAGAGCTTGAGGTTAATCCTCCACTTGAATCTTCACTTGAGCTTGAGTTGGAGGACTCACTTGAGCTTGAGTTGGAGGAGTCACTTGAGCTTGAGTTGGAGGAGCCACTTGAACTTGAGTGCCACTTCTCTTCTCTTTTCTTGTAATTATGGGTCTTTATGACTTGTGGGAAATCTATTTTGAAGTGACCCTTCTTTCCATACTTGAGGCACCGGATGGAGGAGGAATTCTTGCCTTTGTATAACCTACCCTTGGAGTACATGACATCTTCTTCAACTTGAGAGGATAGAGAGACTTGTCCCATTATAGCTTCAATTTGAGCCTTGATTTCAGCCTTCTTCATTCTCTTTAGCTCTTTATCCTCTTGTCTTTCAACTTCTTCTCTCTTGTCAAGTGTGGCTTCATGGGCTTGTAGATTTCCAATGAGCTATTCAATGGGGATATCATCAAGAGACCTTATTTCTTCAATGGAAGTTACTTTGGGTTCCCATCTCTTGGGGAGAGTTCTAAGGATCTTTGAGTTGATCTCTCCTCTACTCATAGGATGTCCTAGAATAGAAAGACTATTCACAACGGTGTTGAGCCTTGAGTACATGTTGTCTATCTTCTCCTCATTTCCCATCTTGAAGCTCTCAAACATCCCATTGAGTATGTAGACTTTGCTTTCCTTCACATATTGAGTCCCCTCATAAGTGATGTATTGGCTTTCTCCATATCTCATAGGCCGTCTCACAAGAAGAAATTTGATTGAACTCGGTGGACATCATGGTGGCATAGAGGATGTTGATTGCTCTTGCATTCAAGGTGGCTTTCTTCATGGTAGCTTCATCCCATTCTTCTATCTTTCTCACCGGTAGCTTGTATGGATGGTCCACCATTTGCCATAGCTCAAGACTTAATCTTTGAATGTAGAATTTTAGCCTTCTTTTCCAATAGAGGAAGTTACTCCCATCACAGATTGGAAGGTTGATGAAGTATCTCTTATCTTGGTAGTCACTCATCTTCTCCTACTTTTTGAAGTATGCTTGGAGAAGACACGCACTAATACCAATTGTTGGATCCTAGATGGGTGATTGGATGCTCTAGGGGGGTGAATAGAGCTGAATGTACTTAAACAAAATTCATTAGACCTTCAAGATATATCATAAGATAAGGTTGCTAAATAGAAAGTTTGAGTGCAACTAAAGCACACATATCAAGGGAGAGAGAGATTGAACATACACCAAGTGACAATCTTTGTAGAGTGGTTCCACACTCCAAACTAGGAGTATGTCACTCCACTACCTAGAGAGGTCAACCTTTAGGATTTCTTAACCATTACACTCTTATATTCAATCATAAGACTTACAATACATGACCAACCAAAGGACTTACATATCCAATACAAAGAACTTTCAACCTTACCAAGGACTTACTCACTTTGCAACGAGTCTTCAGACTTCTCCAAGGACTTACACACTCTTGCACAAGTCTTTAGCCTTCTAGGAATTACCCACTCTTCTTGGATCTTCATCCTTTGACTTCACCTTCACTCGAAGAAGCTTTCACCAAGGACTTACCCACTTGAGCAAGGAGTTTTCTGCCTTCACCAAGGGCTTACCCACTCTTGCTCCAAGTCTTCAACCTATCTTCACCAAGGGACTTCTTCCCTTATTCTTCTTCATCTCTCTTAGCCAAGAGAGAGAACCTTCATCTTCATGTTTGAAATGAGAGAATGGGAGGTTGTGGAAGTGAGATCCTCACACGATATACATGTAGGACTAGCTTTCTTACAAATCTCCTACTCACTCTAATGGATGATGCAAGTGATTAAACTTAGAGAGAGAGGAGGTTGTAGGATGTACTCAACTATAGACTAGGAACCTCATAGAGTTTTGCATTGAATGCTCAACGTTAGAATGAAGCCCAAGGGGTCCTATTTATAGATGGGGATGCCTCTTACCCTTTGGTAATACTTAAGAATGAAAACTAGCCATTTTGTGGCTTGCAACAGATATATTTTCACTTGTTGCAACTCTATAACAGCTAGAAACACTTTTCTGTATAGTGTTGTTGGTTGAGTTTCTATAAAGGTAACTCGACCAATCCCACTAAGTGACAAGACTAATTTAGGCCATCAGTCGAGTCAGTTTTGGTCTGTAGAGGGATCGGTCGAGTTCTGTGAAATGAAAACTTGATCGATCAAAAGTCATTTTCAAGATCCAATCAGGATTGGTCGAGTTTGCAACTCGACCGATGAACAACTTGATGTAAATATTGGAAAATGTCTTTTAAGTGCTTAAATATTCGATCTAAGTGCTCCTAATTTTTTCTAAGCTTAATTACAAGTCATACAATCATTACAAGTGATTTATAACATGATTCTAATATATTTACATCATATTCCAAAAATGTGCACTTGTATTGACTTTGACTTGTCTTTTCTCCAAGTTGAGATGTGCAAGTTAGGGCATTTGGAGTGTCTCTATACCTAATCTGAAATCACTCAAGTAGAAGCATTAGAAACAAATAAGTGGAATGGTTTAGTTATCATCAAAACAAGGGTTTAGTCAATTTAGACCTTGAGTCAACAAAAATATCTAGAACCTTCCCTCAGTCGATTTGAGCCATCTCGCCTAGGTGAGACAACCGTCTCTCTCACCCAGACAGTCACCCAGTGAGCTGATTAGGGCTGATCGGTTCAATCCATATCCAATTTCAACTTGAACCAGTCTGACACTCCAAACGCCCATCTCAACCCTTGAGATGGCCGTTTGGCATTCCAGAGGGCCATCTCATGCCATGAGACAGGCATTTGGTAGTGCATTCAGGCTGCTTGTTGCGTGAATTAAATACCTAAACACTTTAGTAATCAATTCAACTATTACTCAAAATTAAACTCCTCTTCTAGGTCAAAACCTATGTGTGCGACCCTATAGGTCCTATATTACGTTGGCGGTGAATGTCCATAACAACTTATGACATCACAAGCAATGAGTGGTACCTAGTCGCATATCAATGCTACCCAAGTAAATGGAAAGTTGGAGAACAAGTTCAACCTACAATTATGTATGATGTTGTGTGTTTGTATGGTTCCTTTGTCACTGATGTCCAGATTGAACTCGAGGCATGGATAAGTCATCCTCTTTATCATTCAATCTTATTTCTTGAACCAGAGCAGACTGTCTGAGATATATGTAATCTCAATATTACATATTGACTCACATGTGCATGTCCATGCATTTCTCAGTCTCGCTAATCAAGAAAGTAAACTCCTATAGAAGGGACAAATCTCATTTCTATCACTCACAATCTATCCCCATGTGTCAAAGTCACCCAATCATCACCTTTATAACAACCCGTGTTTTAGGATTGTGTTTGATGATTTCAAAGTGTACCTAATGACATGCGATGAGTGCAGTGATTTCAGGTCTAAGAACCACAACTACCACCATCATTGTGAGAGCTGACTATGACTTCCATGATGATGGCTTCCATGTGTCAGTCTCACAGTGGGTCTGTATGATACGTTGTTCTATAACATGTATCTGTGTGATTGGTTGATATTGAAATATCATGATTAATGAGATTCTATCATAAACCAACTCACACTATAATCTTATGTGTTATTGTTGTCTATCAACCATCGACAATAACAACCGATCAGGGACATAACGAGAATATGCATATGTACTCTTAACATTTGTATGATCTCATTCTTCCAAGTCACATACTTCAAGACATACATCATTGAGCAATATTATTCTCTAGACATTTATAATGTTACATCATTATCGCATAACTGAATTAAACATAATAAATTAGAAGCTTGCCTTTTATCAATAATCAAATTATTTACATTTATGCCTTTACAATCATCACATGATTGTCTCTCTAGGCATACTTACCAACAACTTGGATGTGGGCTCTGATCTCCAAACCATGACATAAACACGATTAAAACTTAGCGGAAGCGAATCGGTAATCAGCGGAAGACAAAAATCACGGGAAATTAAAACTTTTCGAGATAAGAACTTGGATCCATAAAAACTTCTTTCATAAAGAGATATAAACTGTTTTACATCTCAGGATAATTACTTCTTGAGTAATTATATACATCAAGATACAAAATATCAAGATCACATAACACAAGACTCCAAGACCTGAGAGTACAGAGGACACATAGGACTAACTCTAACTACACCATATGGAAGGATAATCTCCACCTGAGATTCTACTACTGCTCCTGGTGCTGCTGCTGCTAAGATTGGTCACCTGTAGGCTGGTTCCTTCGTCTCCGACGTCCACCTAAAAAGTTGAAGTCTACGGGGTGAGACAATTATACATAATTGTCCCATCGAGAGTTATAACTCTTCGCCAGAAGCTTTATTATAACATCAAAGAATATCTTAAGCAGTAAAGCCTTCAAAGTATTCTATAACAGTTGCAGGTATAACAAGATCTCTACAATTTAGGAGATATGGAGAATATAAACACTATTGTAATGTAACATCAATCAACTAACTTGGAGTCATCTCTAACAAGTTATACTACATGGTTGATTATGTTTTACAAACAACATTATGCCCTGTGGAGATTAGGCATACCACTCATACTCCAACTGATCGCTGAGAAGTCACATCAGTATCATACATAGGTCATTAAGAGAGCCGAATTCTCATGACCTTCACCTTCCTCAGTCAGTAAGAGGATCACTTGTAGGACATCTCGTGTCTCTACTACTATAGCTCACCAGGGTAAACTGGTCCTTCGCTATTCTAGAGTCACAGTGGCGTTCTGTACTCTCTTCGTCATCAGGAGGTTTCATGTTTACCTACCACTGATACGGATATATGTGCTTTCTTCGTCATCAGGAGGTTTCATGTTTACCTACCACTGATACGGTATGGAATTATAGTGAAGGATGGATGGATTACACATCTACATCACTTTCCTACACTAGGATGTAAGGTTCTACACATCCATGTACCCCACATACTCAAAAGTATGTGCTCCAGGAGTTTTCTGAGGAAAACGTGTTTCACCATCACTTAATCTCTGACAATGATGGATCTATGATCAGGGCTCTACATTATACTTGATTAGTTAGGTACATTCAGTATTCTTTAACAGCATACATTGTTCTCCAAACAATAACAGTAGCATAGCAGCTATAAAAGAAGAATACTAAATGTAACAGGCCTAACTCATATCAATCATCATTTCTCATTATCCTCATCACAAGTCATCTCTAAGGCATGACCTTGATGGTATTCATGGCTCTCACAGCCCAGTATCAGCATAGGATGCCACTGACAAGGCATCAGATTACTTTACTTATTCATAAGGCTAACAACATGCCTTTAATGAATATAACATCAACACCCATACCTGGATATGATTACCTTCATATCAGAACCTGCATGGTTAATACAACTGATAAAGGTAATACAAAAATAAGGAATATACTTCCTACTCTTGTCATAAGAGTTAAATCTCTAATTCACATCACATAGAGTTTAATACTCAAAATCATGCCATTACCCTTGAATTAGGGTTTACTATTCACATTACATGTCGTCACCCTTGAGTTAGGGTTTACTATTCACATTAAGGTGAATTGAACTCATAACATCATCATGTATGAGTAACATCTTCATTGATGCTCTTAGATTAGTTAAAGGTTCATCATTTATCATAATTAGGGTTTCTATGATCTCACACAGGTGGATCATACCCTAATTATGCTCATTCATGTGCATTGAAGATGCTTTAATTGAGTTTTCACCTAAAAAGGGGTACTTTCTCTCTCTAGAAGTAATTTCTCTCTCTAGAAGTACTTTCTCTCTCATCATAAAGTTAGGTGAGGTCAACATCACTCTAAATCAGGTTGGATTAAGTCATCATAGGATAACATAGCCCAAAACATCACCATCATGTGATTAGGGTTTGATTTGATCAAGGTATTACTTAATTTACCCTTCAGGGGTATTTTGGTAATTCACTCCATTGATCATCATCAAGGTCAAAACCTTAATCCATTAACCCTTTAATATCCTAGGTTATCATTAGGGTTTGATTAGGACAACATTGAACCATTTATATCATCAATTGATTGAAAGAAGTCAACCTTGAATTACATTGATCGATCTCAACCATCAATCTCCAATTGGTTTGAGATCGTTTGAAAGTGTTGACCGTTTAGTCAATTTTGACTTCCAAGACCGCGAGGGTGTGTTGACCGTTTGCTCAATTTTGACTTTTCAAGACCGTGAGCCCCCTCATCTAACTCCAAGACCGCGAGCCCTTTCAAACCATTCCAAGACCGCGAGCCTCAAGTTGATGTCAAGATCGCGAGGCTATGCAGACCGTTTGCTCACCTTGACCTCAGGACCGCGAGGCCCCTCACGGTCTTGAGACCGCGAGCCCCCTCTCGGTCTTGAGACTGTGAGCCCCCTCACGGTCTTAAGACCGTGAGCCCTCTCACGGTCTTGAGACTGTGAGCCCCCTCACAGTCTTGAGACCGCGAGCCCTCTCACAGTCTTGAGACCGTTTGCCCAAAAAGGCAATTTCAGACCGTTTGAGAATCAGGAATAAATTCATTTAAAGTTGTTACTTAAAAAGGTCATATCTCCCGATTCCTTTGGAGTTAGCCTCCCAAAATGTTGAGGGTAATTAGCCTATATAATTAGGAACAAATTTCTTATACGGTCCATGCTCGGTCAACGGGGCCAAACGGTCTTGAAGACCGTTTGCCCTGTCGCGGTCTCGAGACCGTTTGCTCACCTCACGGTCTTGAGACCGAGAGAGCAAACTGGTGAGACCGTTTAAGAAAGTGAAAAGTGGTGGGTTTTTCTTGGAAATCATGCCTTCATCTCCTAGCTCAAGAACAGTATAAATATCCCATGGATTTGCTTGCAAAATAGCAGGGAAAAGTAGGGAAACATGAATAACTATCATCTAACCGCATATAAGAGATGTATATAGTAAAGCATGGGTTTAGAGTTATAAAACCCGCCTAAAGCTTGCTTCTTGAGCTCCAAGCTTTCAAGCTCCAAGCTCTAATGGCGTCCTTGAGTTCCCACAGGTTGGCCAAGGTGAAAACTCCAAGGAAGAACGAAAAGAGATGGCTAGAAAGATAGGGTTTTGAGAGTTAGCCATGAAGTTGACCTTGAATTCGAGTTCTAACCATGGAATTAGGCAAGAAGAGGGGTTCAAACCTACCTTGCACCCTTGGTCGTTCCCCTTGAGCTCCAAGACAGTCCTTAGTCGGCCAAGCAAAGAGGAAACAGTGATATGCACGAAGGAAAAGTTCCTTTGCTTGAGAGGTGAAGTATACATATACTTGGGTGATGTTTCATTAAAGGCCCATAAGTTTCCCCATAATTCCAATTAAGTCCTTCCTTCATTACTTGCTCGTCCCTTCCTCTTTATTATAAGGACAAACCTTATCTTAAGGTCTAGAAAAAGAAGGCAAAGAAGAACAATCTAATAATAAGGTACATACATAAAGAGATATTGCACATATACCATGATTATTCAATCACAAGGCATATTTCATAACTTGATAACTCAATTGAGGTGACTTCCTCATCATTTCTTCTCTAATGATGGTAAGAGTTCTAAAAGATACATTAGATGACATATTTCACAATTTGCATCCCTTAATTTGGGTAAATTGCATTTTACCCCAAATTAGGGTTTCAAGCACCGGGATTGCTTCCACAGCTGCACCTTGGTGCCCTAGCTTGGGAAATCCCTCAAACTTTACCAAAAAGATTCTCATGATGTCTCAACATCATAGGAACATCTCAACATGTGCAAATTGCAAGTTAACCCTTTCAACTGGGTAAATTGCACATAGGTCCCTGTATAACAAAACAATGCTACAACTTTAAATAAAAAGGAGCAAATACTGAAATATGTGTTTCTGAGAAACTTAATTACATGCTCATAGTTAATCACAAAGATTTAATTACATATTTAGGCAAAACACCTAGGGTTAACTCATAACCCGGGTCAGGGATGTTACAAATTATCCACCCCTTACAAGGATTTCGTCCCCAAAATCGATAAAACATACTAAGAGAAAAGGGCAGGATACTTCCTTCTCATATCATCCTCTAACTCCCAAGTGGCTTCTTCAACACCACGATGGTTCCAGAGGACTTTCACAAGACTTATATCTTTCTTCTTTAACTTTTTAATTCTTTTATCAAGGATTGACACAGGTCCCTCCTCATAGGATATGTCATCATTCAATTCTACCTCCATAGGTTGTAGAACTATCTCGGTGTATGGGTGACATTTCTTCAACATAAAAATGTGAAACACAGGATGTAACCGCTGTAACTCAGGTGGTAGCTCTAGTCTATATGCTACCTTTCCAATCCGTTCGATGATTGGATAAGGCCCCATATATCTAGGAGCTAACTTCCCTTTCCTTCCAAAACGAAGGACCCCTTTCCAAGGTGAGACCTTGAGATACACTCTGTCTCCAACCTGGAACTCTAAAGATCTACGACGTTTGTCAGCATAAGATTTCTGCCTATCTTGAGCAATCTTAATCTTATGTTGTATTACTTTAATCTTTTCTGTGGTTTGCTGCACCAGGTCAGGACCTAACAACTGGTGCTCACCAGTCTCAAACCAACACAAGGGTGATCTACAACGTCTACCATATAAGGCTTCATAAGGTGCCATATCAATACTATGCTGATAGCTATTGTTATAGGCAAACTCTATCAAGCTTAGGTGTAGATCCCAACTTCCGGTGAACTGGAGAACACATGCTCTCAACAGGTCTTCTAAGGTATGTATGGTCCTTTCCGACTGTCCATCAGTCTGCGGATGAAAGGCCGTACTAAACCTCAGCTTAGTGCCTAAGGCTCTGTGCAACTGTTCCCAAAAACGACTTGTAAACTGAGGACCTCTGTCAGAAACTATTGCGACAGGAATTCCGTGCAAACGCACTATCTCTTGAACATACAACTCTGATAACCTTTCAGCAGAATAGGTTGTCTTGACAGGTAAGAAATGTGTTGTCTTAGTTAACCTATCAACAATTACCCAAATGGAATCATGTCCTTTGCTTGTCCTGGGTAGGCCAACAACAAAGTCCATGGTCACATGGTCCCACTTCCACTGTGGTATGGGTAAAGGTTGCATTGTCCCTGCAGGCCTCTGGTGTTCAGCTTTAACTTGATGACACACAGGACACCTCAGAACAAACTCTGCAATGTCCTTTTTCATCCCAGGCCACCAATACAGATCTTTCAAATTCCGATACATCTTGGTGCTCCCTGGATGCATAGCATACATGGAAGAATGGGCTTCTTCCAGGACTAACTTCCTCAAGTTGTCCACATCCGGCGCTATTATTCTCCCATTATAACAAGCTACTTGGTCCTCTGAGTCATGAAAACCATCTTGCTTCTCATTTTCATACTCAGATCTAATCTGCTGAACTGCAGCATCACCTAGCTATGCTTCTTTAATCTGCTCTCTTAGGGTAGGTTTAATATGCATCTCAGCCAACAATCCGGCTAACAATGACACCTTCAACTGTACATTGTATTGCCTTAAAGAGATAAGCATATCTCTCCTAGAGCATACTAAAGAGTTTAGTTGTGCTCTATTCATGGTTGATGTTGCTGATTTCCTACTCAAGGCATCTGCAACAACATTGGCCTTGCCTGGATGGTAATCAATTGTACAGTCGTAGTCCTTGATTAACTCCATCCAGCGACGTTGCCTCATGTTGAGCTCATGCTGAGAGAAGATATACTTAAGGTTTTTGTGGTCTGTGAAAATCTGGAATGTCTCTCCGTAGAGATAATGCCTCCAGATATTCAAAGCATGAACCACAGCAGCTAACTCCAGATCGTGTGTTGGATAATTCTCCTCGTGTTTCTTAAGCTGTCGGGAAGCAAAAGAAATCACTTGTTTATCCTGCATCAACACACATCCTAATCCATTCTTGGAAGCATCACAGAAAACTACATATCCTTTTCCTTGTTCAGGTAGCACTAGCACAGGTGCACTTGTCAATCTCTCCTTCAGCAACTGGAAAGACTGTTGACACTTATTACTCCAAGAAAAAGGAACATCTTTCCGGGTTAACTTGGTCAAAGGTAAAGCTATAGAACTAAAGTTCTTAATGAACCTTCGATAATAGCCAGCTAACCCTAAGAAACTTCGAATCTCCGTCGGTGTCTTCGGTTTTTCCCGTTGTAGAACAGATTCTACCTTTGTAGGGTCAACACGAATTCCCGAGGCGGATATCACATGTCCAAGAAAAGATACCTCCGGCAGCCAGAACTCACACTTGCTAAACTTAGCGTACAACTTATGTTCTCTTAGCAAGGTCAAAGCTTGGCGAAGATGCTGCTCATGCTGCTGAGCATCCTTACTATAAATCAGAATGTCATCTATAAAGATGACAACACACTGATCAAGGAAAGGTCGAAAAACTCTATTCATGAGTTCCATAAATGCAGCTGGTGCATTGGTTAGTCCAAACGACATAACCGTGAACTCATAGTGACCATATCTTGTCCTAAAGGCGGACTTGGATATGTCACTATCCTTAATACGGAGTTGATGATATCCAGACCTCAAGTCTATTTTTGAAAAGACTGTTGCACCATGCAACTGGTCAAAGAGATCATCAATCCTCGGCAGAGGGTACTTATTCTTAATTGTTACTTTATTGAGTTGTCTGTAGTCGATGCACAGCCGCATTGACCCATCTTTCTTTTTAACAAACAAGACCAGAGCACCCCAAGGTGAAGTACTCGGTCGGATAAAACCTCTCTCAAGTAACTCTTGAAGCTGTTTCTTGAGTTCTGCCATCTCGGCAGGCGCCATCCTATACGGAGTTTGAGCTATGGGTTTCGTGTCTGGGATCAGATTAATTTCAAAATCAATCTCCTGAGGTGGTGGTATACCAGGAAGTTCTTCAGGAAACACATCTTCGAATTCCCTGACTATAGGAACTTCGGAAGGATTGGAACTTTCCTTGGTAACATCTACCACATGGGCCAAGAATGCATAACATCCTTGCCTCAACAGCTTATCAGCAACCATAGCTGATACAAGACAGGTGGGCAGAATCTTTCTTTCACCTTGAAAGATCCATGTGCTGCTTTTGTCAGCAAACACAGCTAACTTGGACTCACAATCCAAGACAACTCTATACCTTTCTAAGGTATCCATCCCAAGGATTATATCAAATCCCTGCATATCAAGTGGTATAAGATCCACTTGAATGCGATGGTCAGAAAAGAAGAGGATGCAGGGAGAACATACCTCCTGCAAAACGGCAGACCCACTCAACGGAGTCTCTAGCAACAAACTATCTGCTCTATGACTAACAGTCACATTGCAGTTACGAATCACTTCACGAGTGATGAAAGAGTGTGTAGCACCCGGATCAATCAGAACAGATACAACACAGGATGTAGACATATCAGAATATAAAAGTTTCATCTGACCTGCCACTACCCGTGGATTGACCACTGCCTCAGGTGGGTTCATAGCATAGAACCTCGCAGTCGCCTGGTGTTGAGGTGGTGCTGATGATACAGCTTGAGATGCTTGTCCACGTCCTCGAGCTGCTCCTTGATGTTGTCTATTCTGAGATCCCTGTTGATTCTGTCTCGGAGGTTGTTGTGTCACACTAGCAGGCCTAGAACGGCAATCCTTCATCAAGTGTCCCACCTTACCACAGTTGTAGCAACTCCTCTCCTGTTGCTATGGTCTGGGTGGTCCAGTGACTGACACAGATGCAGAACTGTGCGTCCCTTGAAGCAGTTGACTCCGTCCTCTACCTCTGCTTGGTGTCCATTGAGTTTGAAAACTCGATCTGGGTGGTGGAGGGTTAGGTGCAGAGAATCTAGGTTTCTTGGAATCCCTAGATGAAGAACCCTGAAATTGTGGATATCTTTTATGGGTTTGTCTTTTCTCAACCACAGATCTCTCTATCCTTCGGACTGACTCAACGAAGGTAGAGAATCTCTCTCGGTTCTCTAAGGTAGATACAGGGGTTGACATATCAGAATTCAAACCCTTCTCGAATCTTCTGATTCTTTCCTCATCCGTAGCAGCCATGTGCGGACAGAACCGCAGCAACTCCATGAACTTAGCTTCGTACTCGCTAATGTTCATCATACCTTGCCTTAGCTTCTCGAACTGAGAGAATTTCTCATCTAGGAAGGTCTTTGGAAAATATCTATTGATAAATTTCCGACGAAACTCTTCCCATGAGAACTCTACTCCAGGTCTCTTCTGCTCTTCCATGTTCCACCAGTGACCAGCACTGCCTTTGAGAAGATAGACAGCATGTCTAACCTTCTCAGCTTCCGAAATCATAAGAATCCTGAAAGCCTTCTCCAACTCTGTCAACCATAAGTCAGCATCTGCAGGGTCGGCAGTTCCGAAGTACTCGGTAGCTCTGACACGACGAAGTCGTTCGAATGTCTTACCGATACCTTGTGCTTCAGGCTGGACAGGTGCTCTAGGTGCAGGAATGGGCATCCTATCAGTTATATGTGTCATGGCAGTCATGAACTGCCCGAACATTGTATGTACAGCTGGGTTACTCATGTCAGCTGGGTCGAACTGGGGTGGCTCTCTAGGTAACTCCGGTGCAGGTTGTTCTATTCTCAGAACTCTTGCACCGCCTCGAGGTGCACTAGCACTACTCTCTGCCACATACTCATCGTGATGTTCTGACATTCTTATGTATCTTCTTCTCCTGAGGAGCAGAAGATTCTATTAGATAAGGAAGGAGTACTAAAGGTAGACTCGACATCCTAAGTCCTATGCCTCTGTAGACTCAACTAACCTAGAGCTCTGATACCACTAGTTGTGGGCTCTAATCTCCAAACCATGACATAAACACGATTAAAACTTAGCGGAAGCGAATCGGTAATCAGCGGAAGACAAAAATCACGGGAAATTAAAACTTTTCGAGATAAGAACTTGGATCCATAAAAACTTCTTTCATAAAGAGATATAAACTATTTTACATCTAAGGATAATTACTTCTTGAGAAATTATATACATCAAGATACAAAATCTCAAGATCACATAACACAAGACTCCAAGACCTGAGAGTACAGAGGACACATAGGACTAACTCTAACTACACCATATGGCAGGATAATCTCCACCTGAGATTCTACTACTGCTCCTGGTGCTGCTGCTGTTGAGACTGGTCACCTGTAGGCTGGTTCCTTCGTCTCCGACGTCCACCTAAAAAGTTGAAGTCTACGGGGTGAGACAATTATACATAATTGTCCCAGCGAGAGTTATAACTCTTTTCCAGAAGCTTTATTATAACATCAAAGAATATCTTAAGCAGTAAAGCCTTCAAAGTATTCTATAACAGTTGCAGGTATAACAAGATCTCTACAATTTAGGAGATATGGAGAATATAAACACTATTGTAATGTAACATCAATCAACTAACTTGGAGTCATCTCTAACAAGTTATACTACATGGTTGATTATGTTTTACAAACAACATTATGCCCTGTGGAGATGAGGCATACCACTCATACTCCAACTGATCGCTGAGAAGTCACATCAGTATCATACATAGGTCATTAAGAGAGCCGGATTCTCATGACCTTCACCTTCCTCAGTCAGTAAGAGGATCACTTGTAGGACATCTCGTGTCTCTACTACTATAGCTCACCAGGGTAATCTGGTCCTTCGCTATTCTAGAGTCACAGTGGCGTTCTGTACTCTCTTCGTCATCAGGAGGTTTCATGTTTACCTACCACTGATACGGATATTTGTGCTTTCTTCGTCATCAGGAGGTTTCATGTTTACCTACCACTGATACGGTATGGAATTATAGTGAAGGATGGATGGATTACACATCTACATCACTTTCCTACACTAGGATGTAAGGTTCTACACATCCATGTACCCCACATACTCAAAAGTATGTGCTCCAGGAGTTCCCTGAGGAAAACCTGTTTCACCATCACTTAATCTCTGACAATGATGGATCTATGATCAGGGCTCTACATTATACTTGATTAGTTAGGTACATTCAGTATTCTTTAACAGCATACATTGTTCTCCAAACAATAACAGTAGCATAGCAGCTATAAAAGAAGAATACTAAATGTAACATGCCTAACTCATATCAATCATCATTTCTCATTATCCTCATCACAAGTCATCTCTAAGGCATGACCTTGATGGTATTCATGGCTCTCACAGCCCAGTATCAGCATAGGATGCCACTGACAAGGCATCAGATTACTTTACTTATTCATAAGGCTAACAACATGCCTTTAATGAATATAACATCAACACCCATACCTGGATATGATTACCTTCATATCAGAACCTGCATGGTTAATACAACTGATAAATGTAATACAAAAATAAGGAATATACTTCCTACTCTTGTCATAAGAGTTAAATCTCTAATTCACATCACATAGATTTTAATACTCAAAAGCATGCCATTACCCTTGAATTAGGGTTTACTATTCACATTACATGTCGTCACCCTTGAGTTAGGGTTTACTATTCACATTAAGGTGAATTGAACTCATAACATCATCATGTATGAGTAACATCTTCATTGATGCTCTTAGATTAGTTAAAGGTTCATCATTTATCATAATTAGGGTTTCTATGATCTCACACAGGTGGATCATACCCTAATTATGCTCATTCCTGTGCATTGGAGATGCTTTAATTGAGTTTTCACCTGAAAAGGGGTACTTTCTCTCTCTAGAAGTACTTTCTCTCTCTAGAAGTACTTTCTCTCTCATCATAAAGTTAGGTGAGGTCAACATCACTCTAAATCAGGTTGGATTAAGTCATCATAGGCTAACATAGCCCAAAACATCACCATCATGTGATTAGGGTTTGATTTGATCAAGGTATTACTTAATTTACCCTTCAGGGGTATTTTGGTAATTCACCCCATTGATCATCATCAAGGTCAAAACCTTAGTCCATTAACCCTTTAATATCCTAGGTTATCATTAGGGTTTGATTAGGACAACATTGAACCATTTATATCATCAATTGATTGAAAGAAGTCAACCTTGAATTACATTGATCGATCTCAACCATCAATCTCCAATTGGTTTGAGATCGTTTGAAAGTGTTGACCGTTTAGTCAATTTTGACTTCCAAGACCGCGAGGGTGTGTTGACCGTTTGCTCAATTTTGACTTTTCAAGACCGCGAGCCCCCTCATCTAACTCCAAGACCGCGAGCCCTTTCAAACCATTCCAAGACCGCGAGCCTCAAGTTGATGTCAAGATCGCGAGGCTATGCAGACCGTTTGCTCACCTTGACCTCAGGACCGCGAGGCCCCTCGCGGTCTTGAGACCGTGAGCCCCCTCTCGGTCTTGAGACTGTGAGCCCCCTCACGGTCTTGAGACCGCGAGCCCTCTGACGGTGTTGAGACCGCGAGCCCCCTCACGGTCTTGAGATCGCGAGCCCTCTCACGGTCTTGAGACCGTTTGCCCAAAAAGGCAATTTCAGACCGTTTGAGAATCAGGAATAAATTCATTTAAAGTTGTTACTTAAAAAGGTCATATCTCCCGATTCCTTTGGAGTTAGCCTCCCAAATTTTGAGGGTAATTAGCCTATATAATTAGGAACAGATTTCTTATACGGTCCATGCTCGGTCAACGGGGCCAAACGGTCTTGAAGACCATTTTCCCTGTCGCGGTCTCAAGACCATTTGCTCACCTCGCGGTCTTGAGACCGAGAGAGCAAACTGGTGAGACCGTTTAAGAAAGTGAAAAGCGGTGGGTTTTTCTTGGAAATAACGCCTTCATCTCCTAGCTCAAGAACAGTATGAATATCCCATGGATTTGCTTGCAAAATAGCAGGGAAAAGTAGGGAAACATGAATAACTATCATCTAACCGCATATAAGAGATGTATATAGTAAAGCATGGGTTTAGAGTTATAAAACCCGCCTAAAGCTTGCTTCTTGAGCTCCAAGCTTTCAAGATCCAAGCTCTAATGGCGTCCTTGAGTTCCCACAGGTTGGCCAAGGTGAAAACTCCAAGGAAGAACGAAAAGAGATGGCTAGAAAGATAGGGTTTCAAGAGTTAGCCATGAAGTTGACCTTGAATTCGAGTTCTAACCATGGAATTAGGCAAGAAGAGGGGTTCAAACCTACCTTGCACCCTTGGTCGTTCCCCTTGAGCTCCAAGACAGTCCTTAGTCGGCCAAGCAAAGAGGAAACAGTGATATGCACGAAGGAAAAGTTCCTTTGCTTGAGAGGTGAAGTATACATATACTTGGGTGATGTTTCATTAAAGGCCCATAAGTTTCCCCATAATTCCAATTAAGTCCTTCCTTCATTACTTTCTCGTCCCTTCCTCTTTATTATAAGGACAAACCTTATCTTAAGGTCTAGAAAAATAAGGCAAAGAAGAACAATCTAATAATAAGGTACATACATAAAGAGATATTGCACATATACCCTGATTATTCAATCACAAGGCATATTTCATAACTTGATAACTCAATTGAGGTGACTTCCTCATCATTTCTTCTCTAATGATGGTAAGAGTTCTAAAAGATACATTAGATGACATATTTCACAATTTTCATCCCTTAATTTGGGTAAATTGCATTTTACCCCAAATTAGGGTTTCAAGCACCGAGATTGCTTCCACAGCTGCACCTTGGTGCCCTAGCTTGGGAAATCCCTCAAACTTTACCAAAAAGATTCTCATGATGTCTCAACATCAGAGGAACATCTCAACATGTGCAAATTGCAAGTTAACCCTTTCAACTGGGTAAATTGCACATAGGTCCCTGTATAACAAAACAATGCTACAACTTTAAATAAAAAGGAGCAAATACTGAAATATCTGTTTCTGAGAAACTTAATTACATGCTCATAGTTAATCACAAAGATTTAATTACATATTTAGGCAAAACACCTAGGGTTAACTCATAACCCGGGTCAGGGATGTTACAAATTATCCACCCCTTACAAGGATTTCGTCCCCGAAATCGATAAAACATACTAAGAGAAAAGGGCAGGATACTTCCTTCTCATATCATCCTCTAACTCCCAAGTGGCTTCTTCAACACCACGATGGTTCCAGAGGACTTTCACAAGACTTATATCTTTCTTCTTTAACTTTTTAATTCTTTTATCAAGGATTGACACAGGTCCCTCCTCATAGGATATGTCATCATTCAATTCTACCTCCATAGGTTGTAGAACTATCTCGGTGTCTGGGTGACATTTCTTCAACATAGAAATGTGAAACACAGGATGTAACCGCTGTAACTCAGGTGGTAGCTCTAGTCTATATGCTACCTTTCCAATCCGTTCGATGATTGGATAAGGCCCCATATATCTAGGAGCTAACTTCCCTTTCCTTCCAAAACGAAGGACCCCTTTCCAAGGTGAGACCTTGAGATACACTCTGTCTCCAACCTGGAACTCTAAAGATCTACGACGTTTGTCAGCATAAGATTTCTACCTATCTTGAGCAATCTTAATCTTATGTTGTATTACTTTAATCTTTTCTGTGGTTTGCTGCACCAGGTCAGGACCTAACAACTGGTGCTCACCAGTCTCAAACCAACACAAGGGTGATCTACAACGTATACCATATAAGGCTTCATAAGGTGCCATATCAATACTATGATGATAGCTATTGTTATAGGCAAACTCTATCAAGCTTAGGTGTAGATCCCAACTTCCGGTGAACTGGAGAACACATGCTCTCAACAGGTCTTCTAAGGTCTGTATGGTCCTTTCCGACTGTCCATCAGTCTGCGGATGAAAGGCCGTACTAAACCTCAGCTTAGTGCCTAAGGCTCTGTGCAACTGTTCCCAAAAATGACTTGTAAACTGAGGACCTCTGTCAGAAACTATTGTGACAGGAATTTCGTGCAAACGCACTATCTCTTGAACATACAACTCTGATAACCTTTCAGCAGAATAGGTTGTCTTGACAGGTAAGAAATGTGTTGTCTTAGTTAACCTATCAACAATTACCCAAATGGAATCATGTCCTTTGCTTAACCTGGGTAGGCCAACAACAAAGTCCATGGTCACATGGTCCCACTTCCACTGTGGTATGGGTAAAGGTTGCATTGTCCCTGCAGTCTTCTGGTGTTCAGCTTTAACTTGCTGACACACAGGACACCTCAGAACAAACTCTGCAACGTCCTTTTTCATCCCAGGCCACCAATACAGATCTTTCAAATTCCGATACATCTTGGTGCTCCCTGGATGCATAGCATACATGGAAGAATGGGCTTCTTCCAGGACTAACTTCCTCAAGTTGTCCACATCCGGCGCTATCATTCTCCCATTATAACAAGCTACTTGGTCCTCTGAGTCATGAAAACCATCTTGCTTCTCATTTTCATACTCAGATCTAATCTGCTGAACTGCAGCATCACCTAGATGTGCTTCTTTAATATGCTCTCTTAGGGTAGGTTTAATATGCATCTCAGCCAACAATCCGGCTAACAATGACACCTTCAACTGTACATTGTCTTGCCTTAAAGAGATAAGCATATCTCTCCTAGAGCATACTAAAGAGTTTAGTTGTGCTCTATTCATGGTTGATGTTGCTGATTTCCTACTCAAGGCATCTGCAACAACATTGGCCTTGCCTGGATGGTAATCAATTGTACAGTCGTAGTCCTTGATTAACTCCATCCAGCGACGTTGCCTCATGTTGAGCTCATGCTGAGAGAAGATATACTTAAGGTTTTTGTGGTCTGTGAAAATCTGGAATGTCTCTTCGTAGAGATAATGCCTCCAGATCTTCAAAGCATGAACCACAGCAGCTAACTCCAGATCGTGTGTTGGATAATTCTCCTCGTGTTTCTTAAGATGTCGGGAAGCAAAAGAAATCACTTGTTTATCCTGCATCAACACACATCCTAGTCCATTCTTGGAAGCATCACAGAAAACTACATATCCTTTTCCTTGTTCAGGTAGCAATAGCACAGGTGCACTTGTCAATCTCTCCTTCAGCAACTGGAAAGACTGTTGACACTTATTACTCCAAGAAAAAGGAACATCTTTCCGGGTTAACTTGGTCAAAGGTAAAGCTATAGAACTAAAGTTCTTAATGAACCTTCGATAATATCCAGCTAACCCTAAGAAACTTCGAATCTCCGTCGGTGTCTTCGGTTGTTCCCATTGTAGAACAGATTCTACCTTTGTAGGGTCAACACGAATTCCCGAGGCGGATATCACATGTCCAAGAAAAGATACCTTCGGCAGCCAGAACTCACACTTGCTAAACTTAGCGTACAGCTTATGTTCTCTTAGCAAGGTCAAAGCTTGGCGAAGATGCTGCTCATGCTACTGAGCATCCTTACTATAAATCAGAATGTCATCTATAAAGATGACAACACACTGATCAAGGAAAGGTCGAAAAACTCTATTCATGAGTTCCATAAATGCAGCTGGTGCATTGGTTAGTCCAAACGACATAACCGTGAACTCATAGTGACCATATCTTGTCCTAAAGGCGGACTTGGATATGTCACTATCCTTAATACGGAGTTGATGATATCCAGACCTCAAGTCTATTTTTGAAAAGACTGTTGCACCACGCAACTGGTCAAAGAGATCATCAATCCTCGGCAGAGGGTACTTATTCTTAATTGTTACTTTATTGAGTTGTCTGTAGTCGATGCACTATCCTTAATTGTTCTTAATTGTGACTTCCTCATCATTTCTTCTCTAATGATGGTAAGAGTTCTAAAAGATACATTAGATGACATATTTCACAATTTGCATCCCTTAATTTGGGTAAATTGCATTTTACCCCAAATATGGGTTTCAAGCACCGGGATTGCTTCCACAGCTGCACCTTGGTGCCCTAGCTTGGGAAATCCCTCAAACTTTACCAAAAAGATTCTCATGATGTCTCAACATCAGAGGAACATCTCAACATGTGCAAATTGCAAGTTAACCCTTTCAAATGGGTAAATTGCACATAGGTCCCTGTATAACAAAACAATGCTACAACTTTAAATAAAAAGGAGCAAATACTGAAATATGTGTTTTTGAGAAACTTAATTACATGCTCAGAGTTAATCACAAAGATTTAATTACATATTTAGGCAAAACACCTAGGGTTAACTCATAACCCGGGTCAGGGATGTTATATTGGACCTTAAGTTCTGAGATATGTATGTGGTTACGCCTATGACTAATTGCCTTAACTGACTTTCGTGGTTTCTTGGATTTTCCCAATTGGACTGTAATTAAAATTCTTGCATGTCTATTTTCTTCTTGCAATCTATAAAGTCATTGTGGATATCATCTTATATAAATGTAAAATGCTCAAACCATGAATCATTTGTGATGTGTTAAAGATCATGGGTGGATAAATTCATCATGGGGATGACTAGTGATCAAGACCGAAAAGGAAGATCACCTCAGGCCAAGCCCAAAAAGGAAGGTCTATGTATGAAACCAAGCCCGGGTGAGGGAAGGTTACTACAGGGATTAAACCGTAAAGAGAGAGTTCCCCATGAAGAGGCTCCCCTATAGAGAGGGCACACTGTAGAGAAAATAGGATAAGGGTGGTGAGGTTAAAATAAGAAAATTCTTGTTCAATTTTGTAATTCATAATTGTTGCTATGGCTGATTATATTGTTACGCCTACATGTGAATATTGTGTTTCGCCCACATACTAGTATACCTTGATATATTGACCATTATTTTGTTTTGTGGCATTTTAAGTTAAATTTTTCTTTATCTTTAAAATGAACATCCAAAGAAGAAGGCACTAAAAGGAAAGTTGCTTAAAGTTACCATGGAGGATTTAGTTAGATTTATTTCTAGTTGCAAATAATAGCTTTTCATATCATGTAAATCCTTATTGGAAAGCTTATATTTCATATTGTATCAACCTCTTTTTCCATTCAATGAAATTTATAAGTATTTTTGGTTAATTGTTAAACTTTGATCCTATAAGTATGATAATGACCCTTACCCTCTCGTTGTACCCTAATTGGAGATAATGGGGGGAGGGAGTCGTTACAGTCATAGACATCCACTAATTTATACTAACACCTTATTCACCTCACTCATTAGCACTATATTGTTCTCACCACCTTTTCAAGGCCGAATACCTTGATTTCTTGAAATCACTAAATAAAATTTTCTAACATTATTTACTTGGAATTTGCTTCACAACTTGTTTTCATTTTAAAATTTGTATGGAATTATATGTTATATCCCTTCAGTTATTTGTACTCGTGAATATTCTTATAAAAGTTGCACAAGACAAGGATTCAAGGATTTGATGGTCTGAGGTCATATAGATTCCCTTGTGCATAAAAGTAGAGTGAAAGGAGGTATGACATGAGGCGGTTTCTCCTCTTTATAACTTGAGACCTTTTTATTCTTTGTTTGCAGTTACAATGACGGGATGTTTTGTTGTACACTTTGACATCTTTTCTTGGTGGCACACACCTATTAAATTTACGAGGGGTATGAAAGAAGCGGAAGATGGAAAGAAGGGGGTGTGCCATCTCAAACTCGGAACTTGGCATATTTCTTGAATTTTATTTTATTTTTCCTTTTGGCGGATGGAGAGATAAAAATGTGATAGAAGAAGTGTAGAAGAGAATGATCTTGTACTTTCTTATTTATCTGAATTTCAGTGCCTTGGGGGAGAGAAGATGAGGAGCCATTCTCATAATAGTCTCGTCCCCAATATTGGGAGTCAAGGTCAGGGTAGACTTGATTAGCCCCAAACTGATCATAAAAGAAATAAGTGGGTGCATAGTGGCCACTCTCAACGTGCCAATGCTCCAAGGTGAGCTACAAGTGGTAATGGTGGTTGAGCTAGTGTCCTTGGCTTTGTAGCTCACACTCCATGTGTTGTTGGGAAAGCTCGATGTTGTCCAGTTAGTGTTGGATCTCAAGAAAACCATAAGGCCCCTCAGGACCTTCAACGTCAATAGTGTGCCTCTTGGTGCGGCGTGTGGGTGGAGGAGGAGGGTCGGTCTCGTCGTCATTGGATTCTAGGGAGACACTCTGAGTAGGGGTGAGCAAATAATGGTCCAGACCGCAAAACCGGACCAGACTGCTCAATTCGGTCCGGTCCGGTCCGGTCCGGTCCATTTTGAGTTCGGTCCGGTCCGCGGTCCGGGAATTTCGATGAGTTCGGTCTTCGGTCCAGTCCGGACCGCAAACTGACTTTTATATAAAATTCATGTATATTTGAAGATATATTCTATAATAACTACAAATAAAGTACATATATAAGCACTACTAGTATAAATGTTTGATATTAAAGTTATATAATTGTTAGAAGTGACTAAGATTATCAACTTTGTACAATTAAATAAGTTGTAAAACATGTAAAAAAGGCTGATTACGGTCCAAACGGTCCGATCCGGTCCTAGCACAAAACGGTTCGGTCCCGGTCCGGTCCTGCTTCAAAACGGTCCGGTCTGCGGTCTATATATTTGTCGAAATCCGGTCTGCGGTCCGGTCCGGTCCGGTTCTAGACCGATGCTCAGCCCTAACTCTCTGAAGATGGACTATAGTCTTGGGAACAACTCCCTCTGGAATAGAGTTCTTATGGAGGAACCTTTGGGTCTGGGCCGGTAGTTTCTGCAGCTCATAGCAGAGTGTCAATGTTGCAAACATGGCATGGTGGGGAAGCTCAAGATGGATATTATTATCCCAGAAAATTAGGACAAAAGAACCCTACTGGATGTGGGGTGGACGATGTGGCTCGCCCGTAGGTAGACAAGGTGGATCACCGTGAAGGAAATATGGGTGTAACCCAAAAAGATGGAGATGATTGTGGCAAACAGTGGCGGAACCAGAAAATTGCATAAGGGGGGGCTGAGTTAGCTATACATGACACTATTTGTGGTAGGGGGGGCTGAGTTAAAAGAATATGCCTACTGTGGGATTTGAACTTGAGTCCCTAGTTTAGAACCAATGTACTTCTACCAACCCAGCTACAACTTTGCCTTGTCCTATATCTAAAGAGTATGTATATGTACTATATTTATAATACCAAACATGCATAAATACATATAAATAAATATTTAAGATTTTGGGAGGGGGGTTGAAGCCCCGGTAGCCCCCCCTAGATCCGCCCCTGGTGGCAAAGTGGCACAAAGTGAAGGGTGAGCTGGCACTTCTATTGGCCTAGATGTTGATATGCTCGAGGATCGCACTACCCCAGTTGAAGGGCTCGCTGTGAAGGAGGCACCATAAAAGTCTGTCAAAGTAATAGTACCTTATGTGTGGAACCTGCTAAAAGTAGTGTAGGTGAGGATCTTATGGATGCAGCAGACCATCGGAATTTGTATGCCGGAAGACTTGGGTGAGGATCTTATGGATGTAAAATATGGCATAAAAGTAGTATGTAATATGTTCATTAGTCTTTTTTAAGTCTTTGGTGCAAAGACAAAGCAGTTTCGTTGCTTCTGGAACTTCCTGCAGCTGAGATTTTCCAGTGGTGCTGAGGAAAAACACTTAGGGCCTGTTTGGTAGGGCTGCATGCAAATTCATGGAACTTGAATGAACAGATTTTTTGATAAAATGGCATTAGGTACGGTGAAGTCGGGTGTAGTAGGTGGAGTTTTATTTCCCGGTTTCTGACCTAGAAGGGCCAAAAGTAAGGAAAATGTACCACACCGAAAAACTGAGCGGTCGAGTGTAGTTACCGTTTTGCAGAGTTCTGACCTGTACACATTCGCTTCCGGAAGCTGCCTTGCACACCAGTTATGCATGAACTGATACCACTGCCGGTCTCTTCTGTATCTCATCAACCAGGAAGATAGTATAGAAAAGGACGGCTGCCGGTCTAGCGGTCTCCCCTATGCGAACGATAACACGTGCAGCTGGACTGCTGTATAATGTTTTTTCTCTACCAAACAATTGCAAACAAAAACAATGATCTTATACTACCTTCTACCAAATAAATCTAGAACAATATGAAAAGCATGATTATACTTTTTAGGTTTTTGTTTTCAGCAAATTACACCCTACACACCCTACCAAACAGGGCCTTATTTAATACCGAATCGGAACCGGCACACAGATGGTGGCCAAGGATGGAAAACGTAGTGTAACCTTGACTTAGTCATTGTTTGCATCGTATAGGTGACGGTCATGGTCAGGCGGTGAGGCTAAGGCCTAAGGGCTGCAACCGAAGAGTAGAAACAGAAACGGTCGCCAAAGGAAAGGAATCGCCTCGCAATTTCGCAAACAAGTAATCACGCCGTACTAGTAAGATTTTCGCCAACATTTTTAAAACGTTGCTTCGAGAGACAACGCATGAGTCATGACTTGAGGGAGGGGGTTCCGTCAACCTTGGTCGCTTTCGTTAATTTTTCGTTGCCATTGAATACAATCAAATTCTAGAAACGAAAATTATGTAAAACGCGGAAACGGGGACCTCTTCTCTTCTGTCTCTCTCTCTAACTCGGAAGTCCAAATACTATCGCCACGATTAATTAATGGCATTGGCATGTAGCTTTGCAGGTGCCGCATTCAGATTGAAAGCAAGCGAGCAACTTGAGTGTATCCAAGACTGAAAGGCACAGCAGCAACACCGCCCCACGCCCAAAATCCCATTCGTGCTCTTAACTGCGCACACAGAAGCCGACGTCGCAACAGCCAACTGCCAACTGCTCTTGCCCACTCCTCGGTCCACCTCTTCCGTCCGATATCACCCAAACGAGCCGCTCAATTCGGAGGAGAGGGTGAACCAATGGTGGGACGCGGCAGGGGTAGCTTCAGGCTCGCTGTCCTACTGGTGCTGGCGGCGCAGGCCTCGGTGCTCGTCTTCTTCTTCCAGCCCAGAGGAGCCGCCGCGGATTTCCTGTCCCCGCTTATCTCACCGTTCAAAAGTACTACTTCTATGATCTCTGCTCTTATTTTTTTCGAATTCTGCCGGTTTTACCTGGCACCCAAAAACCAATCATCCCCTCGGGTTTGGGATTCAGATTCTGTTCGATGCTGCTCTATTCTGTTCTGTACTATTCTATTCTGTTCGTGTCAATCAATACACACGAATAATGAGAGCGGAATTCTTTTTTCCCCATCTGATTCAGTCACTCTTCTTCTCCCACCTAATCATCACCACACACACGGTTTTGAGATTCCTCTGATTTATTATCGCGTTTTATTCTCCTTTTAATCGCTACCTGCTATTCCCTCCCGCAGATGCATCCTGTGCGATCGCACAGTGCGGCAAGGGCACCTGCAAGCCCTCCGACGACAGCAGCAGCAGCAACAACACCTCGTTTCTGGGACTGCTTGGGGTCGGCTTCACCTGCGAGTGCGACCCTGGATGGAAAAGGCTCTACGACGGCAACAACACCTTCGGGTTCCTCCCTTGCGTCCTCCCCAACTGTAAGCACAAGAAAACCTGCCGAAATTTCTCTACTTTTTTTGCTGTGATGAGCCAAGTTCAGTTGGGGTTTGTTTATCCGATTTGATTACCCCCAACTGACGTGGAACTGTAATCTGGATTGACATATATTGATTACCCCCAACTGACGTGGCGATGCGCCTACTTTAGTTTGGTAGAAAGACAAGCTGCCAAGCTGCCAAGCTAAGTAGCTAGTATTAGCTTTGTTCGTCAAAACTACTGACCAACTGCTTAAGTTCCGATCGGTGGCTTTCGGGATCTCATCGACTATAATCTAATGCCAGGAATTTGTTAGCTATACATGATAAAAAAAATTCTTAGTTAGGAGTTTGTTCACGGTGTAATATTTTAAAGTTGTTCCGCACCCCATTTTTCTTTCTTAAATAACGACCCGGGATACTTTTGCTACATCCTGCTACTTTATTTGGGAACACTGACACGGGAAGTTTTCTTCTGTTTCAGGCACCATCAGTTCTTCCTGCTCCGCGGAAGCCCCGGCACCTCCACCACCACCGCCATCATCATCGATGAATCTCTCCAACTGGGCAATCTTTGATCGTAATCATCCATCTTCTTGAGACCAATTTAAATAACTTGAAAGTTTCTCACTTTTATTTTGTCTCTGATGCGCTCACTTATAACTCTGAACTACATCTATACTGTTTGTCGTCGTCCCAGCTTGCGCGTTGTCAGCATGTGGGGAAGGCACTTGCGTCAAGACCTCATCTTTGGCATACCGTTGCGACTGTAGGGAAGGCACAAGGAATCTGCTCAACCAGACCAACTTCCCCTGTTTACGGGACTGTAAGTAGTAGTACCTAATGTGGCCTGCTTGACGGAACATTTTGCTTTTTGTATGTTGGATTTGAAACACTAATCCTGTATAGTACCCCACATGTTGTCTATGATGAATTCCCTCTCTCACCAGGTGCTCTGGGAGCTGATTGCTCACAGCTTCAGCTAGGATTCCCGAAGCCGACATCGCCCACTTCTTCTTCCACTGCCACATCAGCTAGTCCACCCGGTCCTGGTATGTATATATAATTTTAAGGCTCCTTTTTATTATCACTCCGCTCAACACATGCTTCTTATTTCTTCCCCTCTTTTAACCCTTACGTCAATACAACGACTCTTCATCCTATTATTTCTTTTCTCGTTTTCCTCTCATTTAACAACCTATTAACTCCACTAGCTAACAAGGACTCTCCTTGTGCGCCTACAAAATAATCATAGTCATCCGACGGTCCTCCCCGATGTTGGTATGTATAAGGGATGTGCTACTGCTCCCTCTTCATTATATACCTCGGCTGTTCCTTCCTTGCCCATTAGCACACTCCATTAACACATGATCAGCCACGATGCTCCTCTGTTACTTCACTTTAAGAAACTAATTTCTCATTCAACAAGGATTCCCCTTCTGGTTCATAGACAGATCGTGTAAAGAAAAGAAACACAAAACAGCTTGCCATCCATATCTGTTGTTGGATTTGTTTTAAGAATTAAGTGGATTGACAATTAACCAACTGCTCTTGCTGATGCTCTTCTTGTTTCTCTTTTCAGCTACCAAGGGCTCTCAAATGATCATCATGTGGCTTTCCGTCCTCATGATGATGCTGGTGGCCTCCATCCCTTAAATTTCTCTGCATCAGTGGGTTTTCTCGTGGGTGTCCGATCATCTGGTGGCGGCCGATTGTAGAAAGCATCTGTCTTCCTTGTCAATGATGTGATCTTTCCGGTTTTGTTGTTGACTAACAACATGTCTCATATTATTCGTAGCATATAGTTAGATGGAGGCGATCTTGGTTTGCTAACCAAGCATTGCGAGTTACTACTACTGGGTATTGGATATCATTTTGTAAGGGTGTTTTTCCTATGACTATATTTTACTGGAGAAAAAGAAAAGTAGGTCACTACCACTCAATAAATGTCTGCTCTAGTTGCAGATATAGATGCATCTGTTCTTGTCTGCATCGAATGCCCTTGAGAGGCGCAGAGGGGAGGATGAGTGTAACTGTCTTGATGAAAATACTAGTAACACGAACTATTCTTTAGTTGCAAAGCATGCACATTGTATGGATAGACAGGCAAATGGTGTTTGATTTTCGTTTCGTGTAGCTGAAGGCAATTGTGCCCCCACATCATAACAGTTAGATTTTGAAAGCATACTCTTTAATCAGTAGCTATTCAAAGGACACTCATAATCTCGCCATATTAGCAATCTCATTGGCAGACCGGCATACAGACGCTTCCAAGTTTGTGTATGCGAGGATATTTTGGGTTGAGAACTTGAGATATTACCTTTCAACATAAGCATTGAAAATTTCACAGTAAAATATGATACACGCATACCAACACCAATATCTGTGTATCAGTGTATTATGGAAAATGTATCAAGAAATACTTGAATGATATTTTGAGTTTAGAGATCACTTAACGAAAGATCCGGTAAAAATATTTATAAAAATGCCTTTTCAGAAGCGCGGGTAACAAATTAAGCTTTTAGTACCCGGCCAGCGTAGCCCGGGCGGTCCAGCCAGCGCGCCCCTCATGAAGGGTCGCTGGTTCGATTCCCCGCTCGGGTCAGCTGTATTTACCAACCTCTTGGGTCATCCGGGCTCTGGCACCTGTTTGGAGAGGGGGTGGGCTTCGGCCCATGCAGATCCAAAAAAAGCTTTTAGTCCATTCTGGATGACAAAGCTAAAACAATGAATCCTTGATAGTAAAATGCACAATGAGGTCTAGGAAGTACACTTCATACAAGATATCATGTGCATGAGAGTTAGGCTGGGGTTTGTTTAGCCGGTAATTCAGCACGGCTGGAACTATATATGGATCCTCATATATTGAGTTGATTCCGCACTGATGTGGTCTCTCGATGCGGGTACTTATCTATACTACTATAAAAAGAGTGAGTTTGATGTTGCACTCTCCTTGATTCACTCTCTTCTCTTTTTTTTTCAAGGAATTTTACTCCTATAAATATTTATTCACTACTATATAGGTCACTACCACTCAATAAATGTCTGCTCTAGTTGCAGATATAGATGCATCTGTTCATGTCTGCATCGAATGCCCTTGAGAGGCGCAGAGGGGAGGATGAGTGTAACTGTCTTGATGAAAATACTAGTAACACGAACTATTCTTTAGTTGCAAAGCATGTACATTGTATGGATAGACAGGCAAATGGTGTTTGATTTTTGTTTTGTGTAGCTGAAGGCAATTGTGCCCACACATCATAACAGTTAGATTTTGAAAGCGTACTCTTTAATCAATAGCTATTCAAAAGACACTCATAATCTCGCCATATTAGCAATCTCATAGGCAGGCCGGCATACAGACGCTTCCAAGTTTGTGTATGCGAGGATATTTTGGGTTATTATATTACCTTTCGACATAAGCATTGAAATATTCACAGTAAAATATGATACACGCATACCAACACCAGTATCTGTGTATCAGTGTATTATGGAAAATGTATAAAGAAATATGTGAATGAGATTTTGGATTTAGAGATCACTCAACGAAAGATCCGGAAAAAATATTTATAAAAATGCCTTCTCAGAAGCACGGGTAACAAATTAGGCTGTTAGTCCATTCTGGATGACAAAGCTAAAACAATGAATCCTTGATAGTAAAATACACAATGAGGTCTAGTAGGTACACTTCATACAAGATATCATGCGCATGAGAGTTAGGCTTGGATTTGTTTATCCGGTAATTCAGCACGGCTGGAACTATATATGGATCCTCATATATTGAGTTGATTCCGCACTGATGTGGTCCGCCGATGCGGGTACTTTATCTATGTAGAAAGTTAAGTTGGCAAGCTGCCTAGCTATTAGTAGTAGCTTTCTTAAATTCACTTAACCCACTACTACTTAGTTTTTTTCCATTAATTGCATTTGGGCTCTCATCGACTAAACGTTAGGAAGAATTGATTTATTACTTGGTAATGGCAAAGACTTTTGTTACCTGGATTTTGTTACTGGTGCACTATTTTCATTAATTTGTCATGCAGCCTATTATTTGGAGTGCAAACTTAACTACTTTTAGATCTTCTACACCATGCTACTTCACTAGCTTCTTTGTTTTCCAAAATTGTGATACTCATACGTTTTAGGCACCATAAATTCCTCATGCTCCTCCGAGGCCCCAACACCTCCACTACCCCCACCTGTCACCATTGATCAATTTCTCCAACTAAGTAATATAAGATCGCAATCATTTTCTTGAGGCCAATCTCTGTTACTTGAAAGTTTTAGCCTTTTTGAGCTTATTAACTCTAACCATATCTATCTACTATCCGTCATGTTTGTTTGTCGTCCAGCTTGCGTGTTGGCGGCATGCGGGGAAGGCACTTCTACTAAAACCTCATCGCTAGCAAACTGCTGCGATTATAGGCAAGGCACCAGAAACCTGCTCAACCTCACCAATTTTCCCTACTTGTAGGACTGTTAGTAATTCCTAATGTGGTGCTTGATCAAACATTTATTAGATTGAAGCACTTATTGTGTAGCTAACACTATGTCTGTGATGAATGCACTCACTAGGTGTTCTGGGAGCTGATTTCTTGCACCTTGGGCTAGAGTTCTCAAAGCTGCAATTGCCAATTTCTTCCTCCACTACCACATCAGCCAATCCACCCGGGGCTGATATGCATAATTTAGGGCTACTTTACATTACAGTCTCAGCTCAACATATGCCAATATTTTTTCACTTCTAACCTTTATGTCCATACAACAACCGATCCTATTCTTTTTCCTCAGTTCCTCTATTTTTAGAGTCCATTAACATAGCTAGCTAAGGACTCTTTTTCTCTATGTGCCCACCATATCCTAGTCATCAACCGACAGTCCTTCAGTGCTCATATGTAATCTCGAGTCCCACTCCTTAGTAAATCGAACAAAAGCCATCATCTCTAACAAACGTCCATTTTTTATTTATTAATGATGGGGGAAACCCACTCTCCTAGACAGATGCCCAGATAGCAGGGATGATAAACCTAGGAAACCCGTGCACCCGCACATCGGTATCTCAATAAGTCGCATCAAAGGATAACATGTATATTATTTTACTATGAAGGACTGTTATTTAGTCTTTCATTGATAGTTTATAAATACCAAAGTATAATAACAACATAAAATATATTGGCTATTTAAAATTTTACAAGATACATGATAATATATCTGCTTACAAGATGGTAACAACTTTAGCATCTAAGTAGAGGGAAATCTGAGCTACTACAAATCTATCTCTCAAGAGTCAACTCCATTAAGCAAAGTCTTAGTCATAAAGTCAAATCCTTCAAATCCTTCACATACAAGTTGGAAGCATACCTCACAAAATAAGATAGGTCAAAGTTGTCAGCGTAAAATTTTATATGTGTAATAGTAGAGATTGGAAAACATTATGAAAAAGGACAAAACATACTTATCAATGTTTCTCAAATTAAGAAAAAGATATCAAATCATCCAAGTGGATAATCAAAAGAATAACGATCACCAAGAAAGAAATTTGTTTAAACGAGATAATCAGTAAGAGGGTTTCTTACCTTAATCTATTTAACATTAGTATTATCACAAATACAAGTAGTGTATGTAAACAACATTATACTAAGATTATTTAAAATAGGGTTCTGACACGATAGGATCTCAGTCAAATAGTGGGTGAAAAAGCATACCTTAAGTGGAATAAGTGTATCCTATATATAATGAGTAGAGAAGCAAACTCTACATGAACAAAAAGCAAGCCCTTTGTATGGTTGCACTCATGAGCCTTTACTAAAATTAAAATTAGTCTAAGACATTTACAAATAGAGAAGGCAAAATTAATTTTAGTAAAACTCAAATAAGAATGAGAACATCCAAATAGTATAAAGTAGGGCCAGAGGATGAATAAACAAGTAATCAACAATCTCCACATTCAAGATGCATAATAAGACAATAAGAGGCCCTAACTAAAAAATAGGATTCCATGTCACAAATGGAGCAATTTAGTTAAAATTTACAAATTAAGGTTACAACATTAAATATGATGAACAAAATACATCTTTAGAGTCTAGAAAGCATATCCAATAGTTTAAGAAGATCAAAAGATCATTTTGAAAATATAAAAGAGAGACAAAATGTTGATAATTTTCCAATATGATTAAGAAGGACTACAACATACATCAAGAGAGAGGAATCAGACAAATTTCCCAATATAGAATTGAGGAAATGCAACATACCTGATATCAAGTCTAGATATGTCCATAGGTAGCCTTAGATCTTTAATAGATTTTCAACCAACCTATTAAGCATATATGTGAACTTAAGATTAAGTTCACATTAAATATATGAACCCTAAAAATTGTCATATTATTGTTAATGAATTAGATTATCAAAATTGTACCATCATGTAGATTTTATTTTCTTAAATCTATAGTATATTTTGCTTTAGTTTTCCAACTTATAGAATATAGATATGAATTCTAAAATTTTGTCCAATTACAGAAATCCTTAAAAATCACATATTCATTCTATTGAAATTAGGTTATAAAATTTATATCATATGTTAGAAAAATAAAACTAATTCAAATAAGTATTTTAAAGTACTTTTTTGTAATTATATAATTTTTTATGAATTTAAATTTTTTTTTGAACTAATAATTTATAGAATAAAACTGACTGCAACATTATTGAAATACCCCATGTATGATTATCGTATCATATAGTGTGACGGAATAAACTAGTTATTGCACTGGGATCCAAAGACCGTGCAAATTATTCTATTTAGAAGGGAGAAAAGACAAATTAACCCTTGAAGGAAAAACAAAGTAGTAAATAAAAATAGAGGGGTAGAGAAGGAAAAAGACACCAAACATTATTCATCATCATTGTTATAAACTTGAGAAATTCACATAGCTTCAGACCTTGGAATCTATGGATCAAAAACACTAAGTTGACCTCCTTAGACCCTAGGACCTTTTCCAGTGAATTCCCCAAACTCAATTAGTCTCAATGGTCCTGATAAAGTACCCTATTGTGGTCAAGAAGCCATTGAATCTCTTCTACCATTACTGGCCATGGATGAAGAGGTCCAAACACTAGATCAAGGAAAACACAGCGAAAACCAAAGTTGTAAAAGCGCCAGAGACACCACCTTAGCTAAACACTAATAAAACATAATGAGCGAAAACAAAGTTAACAAAATACAAATCTAGATTCGAATTTAGGAAGCTAAGAATAAGAATTTGGAAAATAAGCATTTTACCTACATTATTAGAACGGAAGGTATAAATAGTTGTGAAACAACCATCATCAAACCGACAAACAAATCATTACTAATTAAGCAGAATAAACATAATAAGAGGATTAACAAAAATCACTAAAATTTAAAACCATTTTGTAAGGAGATCCTTTTCCAGAAAACACTTACTGAAAGATCCAAAACTCATACATATCATGATCACATTGTACAACATCTCATCTTGAGGACAACATATAACAGTTGCTCTATCAAAACACATACTGGAGCAACATAAAACCTCGAGTCATTCAAGCCAAAATCTCAGGTCATTCATGAAACCAGTACAAACCAACTCCAAGGACCTGAGAGTACAGATACGGCACATAGGACTACTATCTACAAGGCATGACAGACAATACACTCAATCTGAGTTGTCACTACTGCCTTAGTTGTTACTCCTCCTCTATAGAAAGATCTTCACCACCTCGTACACGTCCACCTAAAAAAAATGTGGATCCCATGGGGTGAGACAATTGTCCCAGCAAGAGATATAACACTTCGTCGACCATATTATTATCATAGATTAAGAATTTATAAACTAAGCAGAGGTTCCTTTTATATTAACAGGCAGGATAATTCACTATATGAACATAATGAAGTAATCTTCTTTCTTAAGGAGAACATTGCATCTACCCATGGTAGAGTTATAAATTATCTATCTGTTTTGCAAGGAATGTAAAGAAACATAAATACCATCTATCAACTAAGAAGTATAACTAAATTGCACATCAAACAATATTTCTCGTATTCGATCCTTAAGCAGATATGCTACACAACTGAACATATTTTAACAATCACGCTTATGCCCTGAGGAGATGAAGCATACCCCGTTCATCTCCATCCGACCACAAACTTCTCACAAATCAGTACCATACAAGGTCAATGGGAGAGTCGGTTGCCATGACCTCACTTGTCTCGGTAAGTATGAGACCACTTAAGATTAGTAGGACATCTTGTGTCGACTGTAAATAGCTATGTTAGGGTACATAGGGATCCTCTCTTAGAGCTACAACATCAAATGTACTCTCTTAGGGGAAACATCTACTAACAACTGTCCCCAGTTATGAAATTACTGAGACATTGTGACACAAGCACCATACTATGAGCCACGGGCTAGTTTACCGTGCTCAACATAGAGTCTACGACTGAAGTTACACTCGAGCCAGGATATGACATATAGCCAAATCCCCATTTATTTAGAGTTCGTAAGGGGATCGAATCACGTCTGGCTGTCCGTACTTATGCCCCACATACTCAAAAGTATGCACTCTGGGTTATGCCGCGGGGAACCCGTTTCACCATTCAACAAATCCTAACGCGGGTGGATCTATGGTCAGGGCAACATTTTATGGTTTCTAGTGATATATTACATGCATTACAACATTCTTTTAGCATCAAACAAGTTATCATTATTAATCACAACAAATGCTACAAAGAAAGGTGTCATACATCTTTCACGTACTTTTCAAATCTTCAAACACATGATACTTGGGATCTCAGTCCCTTATCACATTACTGGGAATTCTCATCCCTTCACATCATCATTATCATGATTACTGGATCTGGGTATTCAAACTCTTAGATCATCACATAACATTGTTACCTCTATAATAGGTAACCATTACATTTAGGTTCTCAGACCAAGGTATTCATTTCACTTGTTGTACAAGTATTCACATGGCTCACAAAGCCATTACACATCTTGTCACCTTTCACTAGGCAACAACTTATTCACATGGCTGACAAGGCCATTACACATCTTGTCACCTCTCACTAGGAAACAACTTATTCACATGGCTCACAAGGCCATTACACATCTTGTCACCTATCACTAGGAAACAACTTATTCATATGGCTCACAAGGCCATAACTCATTATACTTGTTATACAAGTATTTAACATGCCTTACAAGGCTTATGTAATAAGAGAAATACAACTTTCCCATGATTAGGGTTAGGGTTTCCCTTTATAGCTAAATAGGGTTTCAAGTTCATATTATTAATGCAAACCCTAATTCATTGCTCCACACATCTAGGAGCATACATTGATATCATAAGTATTCAATCATACTTATTTATTCTCATCTTTTATCATTAAATGATAATCAACACAAAGTATGAATTTCTCTCTCATCCTCTCTAGGATATTGATTACATCATACTTTATTATCAAAGTGCATTACATCTCAATGTAACAATTGACATGACACACTTCATGTGTTACTCATCCAAGTATATTGGATTTAAGGTGCATCAACCTTGAGATGCTGGATGTGGTATTTATCATGCCTTGATGTGTCACTTCCCTTATTGCTTTTAACTTACTTAAGTTCATCAACTTATCTTGTATTAGGGTATATCCCATCCTAATACTTTATGCACTAACACATTACATTTAGCATGTAGTGTATTGGCCATAAGTCACACATTTGAATTACCCAACTATCATCAAGTGATATAGACTCAGCTCGAGTTAAGGTATTGTTGATATACCATTATCAACCACTTTAGGTGTTCTACCTATCAAGCTATTAATCAAACCACATCATTACTTGGTGTTACACTTATCACTCCTAAGAGTGTTTTACCCTCACCTTTACAAGGTGAATCAGATTGAATCATGTATGTCAAGTTGAACACATGTATTGGGTTAGGTGTATATTGAGCTAGACATCATCATATCCCTCATACTCTTACCCATCAAGGTATCATCCTTACCAATCATATGGTGTATCATCTTCACCATACATGAGTGTAACGTCCTCACCTCACATGAAGATATTGGCCACACCATACTTTAGTGTATTGGCCATCACATGTTCTAGGGTATTAGTACCTTACCACTTTTGTCATCTAGTGTATTGGGTTACCCACCATATCATTTTAGAGATATGTGCTCAACACCATATCGTCCAAGAGGTGTATGCTTAACCCAATATCGGTTTATAGGTGTATGCTTGCTACCCATATCACTTTAAAGGTGTATGTATGCTTACCATATCGGGCAAGAGGTGTATGATTGCTTCACACCATATCGGGAAGAGAGGTGTGTGTGTGCTTCACACCATATCGGGCAGAGGTGTGTGTGTAATTCACACCATATCGGGCAGAGAGATGTGTGTGATTCACACCATATCGGGCAGAGAAGTGTGTATGTGCTTCACACCATATCGGGCAAAGAGGTGTGTGTGTGCTTGAACCTGATATCACTTTATAAGGTGATAGCATCTTCTTCAAGTTCTATACCTTTGTTATAACTGTTATAGTTCATGGAAATAGGTCTAAGAAACTACTAGAACTCATAATGTCATCAACTATTTCAGAAAATTTCAGAATTAAAAATAGATAATTAAGTATAGCAATTTAGGTGATGAATAACATGATAGAGTTCAAGTTATATAACCCGCCTTCAGAACAACTTCAAAGCTCCAAGCTCCAAAGCTCAAATTCCTAAGGTTGAATATGACTTATCAAAATTCCAAGGCTCGTTCACAACTCCTTCATATACAAGGAATCACCAAGGATAAGCAATTGGTGAAGAAGAAAAGAAAGGAAGATCATAACCCTAAAATTATGCTTCAATCCAAGGTTGAAGATGATTATGGCCTCACATTAGGGTTAAGTATTGAGATCCTTCTTGCTCCTTAACACCTTGCACGATACCACACTACTCATGCACGATATGCCATCACTTGTGTCCGATATCCCCCTCACTTGTGGTCAAAACACTCCACTATGGCCGATATCACCTTACTAGGCCGATACCACCTTACTTGGCCGATATGAACTTGCTATGGATGATACCCAAGGCCCTATGCATGATACCACTTCACTCCTGCATGATACAAGGACCCTATGCACGATACCTTAGGGAAGGAGGGTGGTAAGATTCAAAAAATTTCACTAATGGGTGAAAAGAGGGGTATATATACTTGAGCACTACTACAGAAATGGCTTATGAAGTCACTTTCCAGTCGTCGGTTATTAACGACCAACCGACGCCTAAAACATACAACATCGGTTTAAAACACAAACCGACATATATTGGAGAGGAGTGGCCAGACACGGGTATCACTTTCTATTTAGCGTCAGTTCTAGAATAAACAACCGACGCCTAAAGTAGCCCACGAAATCCAATTTTTTCGAGCAAAAAAAATTGCGCCAAAGTATCAGATACAATGTCGGTGTTTTACCTAATAACCGACGTTGAATGAAGATAAAATTTTTGCCAAAAGTTACAATATGGGCGTCGGTTGTCTTAGAATAACCGACGCTGATAAGGTGCGCGCGCCGTCCCCGCCAAAAAAATTAGGGTAAAGGAATGTCCAATTAATGTCGGTTGTCTTTTGATAACCAACACCTAATAGTAAAGGTGTCGGTTGGTATGGATAACAGACGCCGTATAGTAACTTAATAGCCCCCACGCACAGTGAACTCTTCCCCCTTTCTCTTCTGTTTCATTGAGATTGTGCGATTTTGCTCCAACAATTCCCGACCCTACTGCGTCGCCGCCGCCTGCTGCTGCGTCGCCTGCCTCCGCGCCGCCACCTACTGCTGCTGCAACTGCTCGCCACCGCCTCCGCCTACCTCTCCTTCTCTACTCACCACCGGTGGCGCCGCCTGCTGCTGCGTCACCTGCCTCTGCGCCGCCGCCTACTGCTGCTGCAGCTGCTCGCCACTGGCGCCCTCTCCTTCTCTGCTCGACGCCGACACCTCTCCTTCTCTGCTCGCCTGCCTCCGCACCATCTCCTGCCGTTGGTGTGCTCACCGCCGCCTCCGTCTCCACGCTGCTACCAACAACCAACAGTAGGCCCTCCTTTCTTCATCACTGGTTCTCCTGCTCTTCTTCTTTTTTTCTCCCTCTCCTTACCAACAGCAACCACGACCGTGTGGGCTGGCACGGCCATGGCTGTGTTGGCCGACCACACGGCCGTGCTACCCAGGCTGCTGCTGGGCATTTTTTTTATTTTTTTTAAGTTATTTACTTATTGGTAACTTGATAAATAACTCATATACACTGATATATGGCAATGCCTTAGTTGATCACTCTTTATATTAGAGTTGTAAGCCTGTAACATTAAGTAATTTTTGAAAGTAAAATAATTATTGACTGTAATATATTGAACTTATATACAATACATGTTCTATGATAAGCCTTAGTAATCGGGTACTGCTGTATATCCAAGTAAATTACATGTAACTAATCATGACATAGATTTTAGAATGCATACTTTGGTTAAATGTACTGCTGTAATTTTTGATCAAGTGATGATATGTAAATGTAGCAATAAGTTAGTAAGGTATCAATGATAAGTCTGCTGTAATGTGATGCAAAATAGTTATTGTATCATGCATATCTTAATACTTTTTTGTTTTATAGTTGTATAGGGTGTTTTATGTGTGACAAGTCTATTGTTTAATAGTTTATCTATAATCATTGTTTTATAGTTGTGTTATAAAGTATTTGGGTGTTTAGTATGGTTATTTAGGGTGTTCAGATATGTATAAAGGTTCCAAAAAGTATAGTATATATATGCATACATGTGCATTTTTTATAAAATTGTATAGAAAATCAAAACCCGTTCTTGGTGAGAATCCTAATCACCCTTCTTGCTTAATGATGAACTGTAATGCATACATGTGACATTCTTTGAATGTAAATGATGAACTTTTCCCTAAATTGCCAATCATGCTTTTAAAGACATCAATAATCACCCTAACTTGAAGAACTAGGATTTTAGGTATAAGAATGACAACACATTATTTGTTGGCCTAGAAACCCGTCCAAGATTTACTCGTTAGGAGTAAATCTTGGATAGTCCCCGGTTTGGGACTGTTCTTGAACACCTAATCTTGCTTAGGATGTAAGTGTATAATGTGTATTGGGTTTTCAAGAAAATTTCGGCAGCATTTCCCCGTTTGTTCTCTAAGTACATATGTACTTGGAGAACAGTGGGGAAATGCTGCCGAAATTTTCTTGAAAACCCAATACACATTATACACTTACTAGTGAGATTAGGTGTTCAAGAATGGGATAGGTGGTACACATTTATTATATATAATAATGACATCACATGTATTTGTTAACCCTAGACCCTAATCTTGTTGTAATATATACTTGTTTTCTCTTTGATCATAGAATGGATAGATCATGGATGTCCATTCGCAAGATGATAAGAGTGTCGTCCAAAACAGTGGGGTCACCCTTCAAGCATCGACTATGTTTTTTGCAAGTGCAAAGGATAAGAGTCCACGTGAAGCTAAAATGTCATATTAAGGTGTCATTGAAGACATATGGGAGTTTGACTACATAGATTTCAGAATTCCACTCTTCAAATGTAATTGGGTTGATAACACCAAAGGAGTTATAGTGGATGAATTGGGTTTCACTTTAGTGAACTTTGAAAAGATTGGAAAGAAGGATGAATCATTCATATTGGCATCACATGCAAAACAAGTATTTTATATCGATGATCCTGCAAATGATAAATGGTCGGGTGTTCTTCATGGTAAAAGACAGTTCATTGAAGATCCTATAGATGAAGAACAGTACTATGATACGTATGATGACTCCAGTCCATTCTCAGTTGGGTTGCCAACACCAGCAAATATTGAAGCTAATGATGACTTGTATGTGCGCGGAGATCACAATGAAGGATTGTTAATTGATAAAAAATCACAATATTAGAGGCATGTTTATACAATGTTTTTTATATGTTTTATTTTTCTGAATGTGAACTTTACAAAGTGAATGTGAACTTTACAATGTGAATGTGAACTTTATAATGTGAATTTTACAATGTGAATTACTTTATAATGTGAACTTTACAATGTGAATGTGAACTTTACAATGTGAATTACTTTATAATGTGAACTTTACAATGTGAATTACTTTACAATGTGAATGTGAACTTTACAATGTGAGCTTTACAATTTGAATTACTTTACAATGTAAACTTTACAATGTGAATGTGAATTTTCAGATGGCTGAGCATTCTCCTGATGACCGTGCTGATGATTACCATGAGGGTGAGGACATCAATGCGTCGCCTCACAATGTAAGTTTTAAAAATATATCATATATTTATATGTATATGTCCATTTATAGTTATATCTTGTAAATGTGTTTATTTTGTCAAATTTTAGGTTGATGATGCACATGTACCATCTGAAGCACTTGAGGCACTTGATCAACAACACCAAAAAGTTGACAGGAGAAGGGGCATCACTATGATGAAGAAGTTAATAGCGCAAAAGGGCAATGGACCCAAACTTGTTGTGGATTTTGATAATGCAGGAAATGCATCTGGTGTGAATCGCAATTCATTTGTTTCATATCTTGGGTATGTTACTCGCAGCCATAGCGGTTTTATGATAGATTCTTGGTATAAAGTTTCTAAGGAGAAGAAAGACGTAATATGGAGGGATTTATGTGTGAGTTATTATTAATTTGCAATTATATTTTGTAGATTACTAATTTTTTGGATACTAGTTAATAGCAATTCTAATTTGCAGAGTATATTTGAATTGGATGAAAAGCTGCATCGTAAATGCGTGATGAAACACTGTGGGAGAGTCCTAAGGAACTATAGGACAAATCTCACCCGAGAATACATAAAAGAAGCTGATAAGAGGAAGAAGACAACCACTGAACAGTGGAACTTCCTGGACAAAGAAGAATGGGACGCGTTTGTTTCTTCAAGACAAATAGATGAATTCAAGGTATTAGGCGTCAGTCCCAATCTCATTAATATATGTTGTATTTACCTATTCAAGATTAACATTTACTGTTACTAACCAAATCATTAATGTGCATACTAACTAGGCCCTCAGTGAGGCACAAAGATCAAGGCGTGCACTGAATGTGCATGACCACACAATGGGTCCAAGGGGGTATGCAGGCATTCGCCAAAGACTACAGTCTGAGGCTACTGCTTAGTCTGCTGCTACTCAGGAGTCCTCCACTGTAGGTAGGACACCTCTGCCTCGCCATGATATCTGGATACCTGGGAGGCAAACTAAGAAGGGAGAAATAAGGAAGCCCGCAACTACTGAGGCGGCTGCAAAAATGGTAAAATACAACTCTTACAGCAATCGTTCAAATATTGATTATTTGTGGTGTTTACTTAATTACAAATTTTTGTTTTGGCGATTAGCGGGAGCTGCACGAGCTGAGGAAATAAGGCAAGTTCATCCCTGAGGGCACAAGGGATGAATTGATAGTTGCTCTGGGTAACCCAGAGCATCCTGGACGTGTTAGGGATGCATGCGCTGGTGTGGGCATCAAATCATTTTTTGGGCCATCCTAGCGCAAACATGTCCCAAAAGTGGGACTTTCACAAGAAGAGGTAACATATTCTTTCTTTATAATGTTACTGTAAAAAGAGAATTGAATAATTAGAAGCTAACGTTTCTTTTATCCATGTATAGGTAGATAAGCTAGTTGATAGGGGTTTTGATGAGTTCAAAAAGGCTGGAGGAAAGGTCCCCACAAAAAAGAACCAACCAATAATTTGGAAGAACGTGAAAGTAAGTTCCCGACTGCAATATATGTATATATTATTTATGTGAACAGTGCTTAATTTTTTGTATTTTTTAATATTTTATATGTTTGAATTTATAGTGTGCCACACAAGACAACGGATGGGCATGTGGATACTACGTGATGCGATTTATGCACATGATTATCAAATATGCCGCAATGGACATCGATTGTATTGCTGAGATATTATAGAGTCTCATTAGATAATATGAAATATATCAATCTTATTTATAGCTCATTAATTATATATATACATCATTCTCTTTACAAGTGTTTACAACTGACCACACTACAGGAAATGCCTTACCAGATGTACATGCTCCCTATACGACGGGAGAATTAAATGAAGTAAGAGAAGAATGGGCAACAACCATACAAGTAGTGGGGGATTTAAGATATAATTGGGATGTTGATAGCGAATAATGACTAAAGAATGATATTTTGTAAATGAATTTCTGAAATATAATATATGTGTGAATGTTTCTACATGTCTGGATGTTTCTACATGTGTCTGAGTGAAAATGAATGAAACTTTTGGTTGCTATATGAATGTTTCTATATGTGAATGTGAAAATGAATGGAACTACAGATTGCTAGCTACATGAATGTTTCTAAATGTGTGAAAATCAAATGGAACTGCAGGTTGCATTGCTAAATGTGTGAATATCTTTGTTGTTTTTTGCAGGTTTGTGGCCTGTTGTTGGCTGATATCAATGGATGTCGTAAAACCTGCAGTTCATAACTGAACTGCAGGTTTCTCATCCTGCGACCAGCAATACAGTAGGTCTGCATACCTACAAAAAAAAGGCATCGGTTATTTGTATAAAACCAATGCCAAATAGTTACAATGTCGGTTTGTAATAGAAACCAACGTCTATTTCCTTAACACCACGGCCGTGGCAGCGGACCAGACACCACGGCTGTGCTGGACAGCACGGCCGTGGCAGCGGACCAGACACCACGGCCGTGCTGTCCAACACGGCCGTGTTGGGAGTTATATGGTGTCGGTTATTAGATAATAACCGACACCTATAGTGCCCAAGTTAGCGCCCTTCTGTGGCGCGAAGGTATATGGCGTCGGTTTCTTAGGTAATAACTGACGCCTATAGTGCCCTGTTGGCACATTTTCGTTGGCGCGCGAAGGGTTTTGGCGTCAGTTTTTGAACCGACGCGTAATGACCGATGCATAATGGCTGGTCTTTTAGCGTCGCCCACATAGGTGTCGCTTAGAAATCGATACTAAAGGACTTAAATAACCGACACTAAAGGTCGGTTATGTACTAGTGGAGGTTCATGAAAAAGTTTATAAATGAGGTGTCATCAATTTGAGCTACTAGGTGTCACGTGTCCATGCATGGTTGACACATGTACATGCATGCATTAACATTTATCTTGTCATGAAAACACTTGAGGATAATATAGAGATGAAATTTCGTCCATTACTTATCCCTTTGAATAAAATATATCAACAAAATCACCACTTTATTCACAACCCGATACAACTTTTCTAAGGAAGTTGTAAACCAATACACTTCACCTCCTTGAGGTGATTTGTACGTCATGGGCTTTTCCAAGAGTCCAAAAAACGATATGAGACTCCTCCTTTGGCTCCTTGGCTGATAGACACTCATATATAAGCTTTTCAACTTGATACAACTAGAGTTAAGGTTTCATATTCAACCCTTTTCTTGGTCATTTCATCACCAAGATTACCATCACTCATAATTTATTCAAACATGGTGTCTCATTCGTTATATCTCCTCTAAATGATATATAAAGGAAGTAGGGACACTCTAGAAGTGGTAATTTACATATCAACCCTACATTTTGGGTAAATTACTATTTGTACCAGAATTGGTTCACAAGGTACTATCATTATTCAAACAAGTTTAAACTTGGAATTTAGGCTTTCCAAAAGCCACCATTTAGTATCATTATCTATATTATGATGCTAAAACATATAGGGAACATTCAACATGTGATATATTGCAATATAACCCCTCATCTTGGGTAAATTGTACTTTGGTCCAAAACAAAGGAACATTGCTCAAACAACATTCAATCAGGACCAAACTTGGAAGATTAGTGTGTCACATGATAACAAAACACTTTAGATGATTATATTAAATTTCTAAGCAACTTACTTAGCCAAAACAAACAGGGTTACCTCATAACCTAGGTCAGGTTCATTACAAGTTATAAACCCCTAACAAGGATTTCATCCCCAAAATCCCAGGTAAAGGGAGACATATATTATTCATTCATTATATCATCAAGTCTCCAAATAACATCTTAATGTCATGGAGATGCCATATAACTTTGACCAACACAAAATTCTTCCACACAGGGTTATCATTTGAATCTGTCATATATATATATTCATCTGCCTTTTCATTATTGACTTGCAATATATATACTGTGTCAGGTAACACCTTCTATATCAAAGAAGTGTTATTCATATTTTAAATGATTCAGGTGTCAAACCCCACTTGGTTTTAACATTTCTTTTTCATTGAGAGATTATGGTTACGTTTTGTCACCCACTTGGGACTACATGTCTTATCATACATTTTTAGCTTTGATAAGCTTTTTCTCAAATGATTCCATAATTATTCCTTCAATTAATATATCTTTATTAAAGTTATGTTTATGCAAAGCATAAACCCCTAACATATGATGTCCATAATATTTTATGTAACTAGACTGATTTCACATTTGGCCATCCCAGGTAACCAACATAAATCATCTGATTAGGAGTTATGTTTTTACTTTCCCATACCACCTGATATTTCTTAGATACCAAAATTCCTTACTTTGGTATCTATCACATGTGTCAAAAACACATCACATACTCATCATTTCCATCTCTCTGTTGTCATTACCAAAGCCACACATATAAAGGATCTTTCTTTCATCTTGGAACATTACTTGTTACACATATCTTTATCTTGGAACCAAAGTCCAAGATGAACTGATACTTTTCTAAGTATCCTTCAATGGATTATTTGTAATCCATGCACATCAAGTTTCATAGTACTCAATTGATTGCCATGTCCCTAAAAGAAGAGAACACAAAGAAACATATTCCTCTTATCACCTCATCATCACCCATGGTTGTTTATCAAAGAGAAGATATTATCATCTCCTCTGAATATTGCATGAACTTTCAACTGTTCATGAGTCGCTTACTATTGTTTCATACTAGGTTCCTTGCCATCAACATAGGAATTATATGGATGATTACATGTCATCACTCATTTCTTTGTTATTATCTAACATGTTCATGGACATTTTGTGATTTTATCACATTTCTCATTTCCACATCATGGGAAAAGATCTTTACTATTCACACATGCTTTATCATACAGGGATCATCTCCCTTGTCTTCATTCTCTTTATCATGAGGATTATACTTTTTACTTCCTCATACACACAGATTGATCTGAGATCATCTCAGATTCTATTTTTTTTACACTTAGAATGCGATACACATGTCCATACCATATTTCTGGTTTCATTATACTCACTAGATTGTCTCAGAATGACTACTTGATCAGAGTAATCAGAAAGATAATAATCTAAGAGTTCCATACTCACCTTATCTTCAATATTTGAATACCTGGACAGGGTATACAAGTACTGAGATTAGGTAGTATGCACTTTGTGTACTATCATATTCCTTACTTTTTGTATCATCACAAACACATGATTTAACATTCCTAGATTTTCTCTAGGCATCACTTCTATATCTCATCCTCTTCCACATAGATAAGAGAAATTATAGAACATTTAAAAGAATACTGAACATAATATAAATTCTAGTTCTCATCATTTCTTCCCTATGTTCCCATAGGAAAATAAATAGGGAGGTCCATAACAACAATCCTTTTTATGATTATCAAATAGCATCAAGATAAGGCATATCAAAATGAAAAATCTCTATCTGGCCATTACCCCTTGCGGTCATCCACCACTTTAGGTTGACTCAACACATAGAGTCTAGCTGTTTCATGTTGTTGCTCTTGCATTTTTACGTTATTGGGTTGTAACTTTCGTAGGCCCTGCCGAGTCTACCTCGATTGTTGAGTTATTTCCTCCCTTCTTTTCAAAGAAAAGAGTTTAGTATGCTCAACATGTCCACATCTGTAACATGTCTTATCCTCATACCATGGTCTTATCGGTCTTATTACCGATGTAGAAACTAAGCCATGGATTCTTACAGGTGGAAAGTTAGGACTTTTGCCTTTACATAGTGATTACTACCCTGGCGCACTAGGCGTTTATTGCACTGTTGGCACCAAAAACTTTGGCTTTTTAGAACAACTAGACAAATGTCTCTAGAATTGTAATGACATTTCCTTAATTCTCAGCTTATTTCCCCTTCTTGGGCACTGCCATCACATATATACTATCTGTCTAAACTTATGGTAGAGTCTATTTTCTTGCCTTATGTTAATCCTTCCCACATTTCCACTGTTCCAACATGACCATGTCATTCAGGAACCCTTTTTAAAGCTCAAAGTTTTTGCATTAAGAACTGATAACCTAGGTTGTAATGCTAGTATCCAGTCTGCTATATGTATCATTGTTGTCTTAACCTGCCCAACAAGAGCATAAAAATAGGATTCTCTATCCTGATTGGGTCAAGATGGAAATTTTCAGGCAGTCATTCTTCTCTTGCCTGATCCCTTGCACCCTCTCCTAGTGCAACAACATTGCTCTTAACAACGTGTTCCTCATATTCTCTAGTCATTTTTAAACTTCACCCTTTCTTCTGTATAAGCAGAAGTCACTATAGGGTGTACTGGAGGACACTAGAATAGACTCAACACCTTAGTCCTATGTCTCTGTAGACTCTACGAACCTTAGGATCTGATACCAAAACTTGAAACGACCGTCATCAAATCGAAAAACAAATCGTTAATAATTAAGTGGAATAAACATAATAAGCAAATTAACAAAAATCACTAAAATTTAAAACCATTTTGCAAGGAGATCCTTTTCTAGAAAACTCTTACTAAAAGATCCAAAACTCATACATATCATGATTACATTGTACAACATCTCATCTTGAGGACAACATATAACAGTTTCTCTATCAAAACACATACTGGAGAAACATAAAACCTTGAGGCATTCAAGCCAAAATCTCAGTGCATTCATGAAACCAATACGAACCAACTCCAAGGACCTGAGAGTACAGAGATGACACATATGACTTCTATCTATAAGACATGACAGACAGTACACTCAACCTGAGCTATCACTGCTACCTCAGTTGTTACTCATCCTCTACAGAAAGATCTTCATCACCTCGTGCACATCCACCTAAAAAAATATAGATCCCAGGGGGTGAGACAATTGTCCCAGTGAGAGATATAACTCTCCGCCGACCATATTATTATCATAGATTAAACATTTATAAATTGAGCAGAGGTTCCTTTTATATTAACATGTAGGATAATTTATTGTATGAATAGAATGAAGTAATCTCCTTTCTTAAGGAGAAAATTTCATCTATCCATGGTAGAGTTATAAATTATCTATCTGCTTTGTAAGGAATGTAAAGAAACATAAATATCATCTATCAACTAAGAAGTATAACTAAATTGTGCATCAAACAATATTTCTCGTATTTGATCCTTAAGCAGATATGCTACACGGCTGAACATATTTTAACAATCACGCTTTCTTGTCATGCAAAATACTTGAGGATAATATGGAGATGAAATCTCGTCCATTACTTATCCCTTTGAATAAAATATATCAACAAAATCACCACTTTATTCACAACCCGATACAACTTTTCTAAGGAAGTTGTAAACCGATACACTTCACCTCCTTGAGGTGATTTTTATGTCATGGGCTTTACCAAGAGTCCACAAAATGATATGAGACTCCTCCTTTGGCTCCTTGGCTGATAGACACTCATATATAAGCTTTTCAACTTGATACAACTCAAATTTAGGTTTCATATTCAACCCTTTTCTTGGTCATTTCATCAGCAAGATTACCATCACTCATAATTGATTCAAACATGGTGTCTCATTCATTATCTATCCTATAAATGATACATAGAGGAAGTAGGTACACTCTAGAGGTGGTATGTTTCATACAACCCTACATTTTGGGTAAATTACTATTTGTACCAAAATTGGTGCACAAGGTACTATCATTATTCAAACAAGTTCAAACTTGGCATTTAGGCTTTCCAAAAGCCACCATTTAGGATCATTATCTATCTTATGATGCTAAAACATATAGGGCACGTTCAACATGTGACATATTACAATATAACCCCTCATCTTGGGTAAATTGCACTTTGGTCCAAAACAAAGGTACATTGCTCAAACATCATTCAATCAGGACCAAACTTTGAACATAAGTGTGTCACATGATAACAAAACACCTTAGAGGATTATATTAAATTTATAAGAAACTTACTTATCCAAAACAAATAGGGTTACCTCATAACCCAGGTCAGGGTCATTACAAGTTGTGTGTGGACAATAGTGAATTGTCCATGACATCTCCCAGCTTCATGAAGGTCGAAAGTCTCATCTTCAACTTGAGTTCTCCGGTAAAGGTGGCTGTTGTCAGGGGCACATTCTTGGGGATGGAAGAAGCTAAATTAACATTGGGGATTGGTTTTGTGGGGGTGTGGAGAAGATCAACGAAAGGTTTCCTATAAGTCCAAAGGCCTTGGTTTGACTAGAGTAGGAAAGGAAGAGGTAAACATGAGAGAAACATGGGAAGAAGCTAGTCGGGATGCATCCTAGGCATGGATGTCATGATACCTTAGTTTATATAGGATCTTTGGGTTGAAATGAGGTAAGAAAAGTGAGGGAAAGGAAATGTTAGAAAAGAAAGAAGGAAGAGGGAGAGAGAAGAGAAAGAACTGAAGGAAAAGAGATTTGTTGTTCGTCTACTTTTCTTCTTCTGACCAAGGTGGAAGAAAATTTGGCTATGACATGATTGGAATCAAGTGGATAAGAGGGATTATGCATTCGGCTAAGATAGGAAATATCAGTGTGGTAATGTGCAAATTGTGAACTATAAGAAATCAAAGCTATAAATTTAAATATCCATTAAATTATATCATATATAAAACTTTTTTCCTAATTTAGTATATGGTTGAAACAAGGTTCAATTAATACTAAATCTGACACCTAAGCTAATTCAGGCACAAAGAATCAAAATTCTACATTAGTTTCCTCTTTTTTGGTCAACTATTGCTATATTTATTATTTTTTTTACTTTAACCTATATTTTCTTTCCTTATTATAAGGTATCTGGGATCACTCAATCAATGTGAAACTTATGCCCTAAGTCGAATACAACATGAAAAATCTAAATCTCATATTGGTTTCGAATTTTGTTATTATTAGTTAAGGTATCGAATAGACTAGGGTTGTAAGAGGTCTGTAATATACCCAAATCTAAGTATATATGTTAACCCTCCTTCTAGGACCTTTTTAATTGGTATAATATTAAGTTATTTTCTCCCATAATTTAGTTTACACATGTAGTGGGTCACATTACCTTGAAAATTGTTACTTTACATGCATAAATAGTTACATTTATATCAGATGTACAATTACATATTTGTTCAAAACTTTTACTGTGTATTCTGTCTGATTATACTTTTTTAGTCGAATAATTTCTTTTTTTTTTCAACATAGTTACTCCTTTGTCTAGAGTTTTAATTTCCTAACCAAATAATTACTTTTCACACGACATGGATAGTACACTCCATGATACTATTATAGGTATTATATTTAATGCCTACGCAGGTAGCTACCCGCTTCATATTTAGTTACTTTTTCTGAAGTTTTTTTACTTTACACATATACATGGTTATATTACCTTTCAAATGGTTACTTTACATGCATAAACAGTTACATTTGTAACAAATATATTATTATATATTAGTATCATAATTTTTACTGTGTATTCTGTCTAGTTTTACTTTTTAAATTAAACAGTTACTTTGTTAGAAATATAGTTACTATTTTATCTAGAATTATTTTTCAGACCAAATAGTTTCTTCTTGGGAAGATTAGGTAGAGAAACCCAGGTTATCTACGCGGGCAACAAATAAACGATCATATATGTATACATATATACTTATAAATATATATATATATATAGAGAGAGAGAGAGAGAAAGAGAGAGAGAGAGAGAGTCAGACTGGAATACACTCGAGTGTACGGATCACGCAATACACTCAAGTGGTGTTTGCATATCAAGACTATTTTTTTACAAACTATAAACCATTAATCTTTATTTCCTTACTATAATTAGGCTACATACAAATTTTGAGCTCATTTGGATGAGTGTAAGTCACTCATCTGAGGATAACAAAATTGACACACGAAACTAATTTGAAATGTATTGTTTGTGACCTTTGTAATATGACCTTTGTAAATGTCCAAATGGGCACAAATTTTATATATAAGCTATTCACAATATGTTTAAGAAGATCAATGGATTAGATGTTTAAAAAAAATATTGCATCATGAAAAATTACTTAAGTGTATTAAGCTTCGAATATACTCAAGTGTATTCTAGCCTGACAATATATATATATATATATATATATATATACATATATATACATATATATACATATACATACATATATATATGTATATGCATATAGGATTAGGGACTGTGTACCAGTCGATGCATGCAGCTTGTGTAGCTGTCATTAAAATGACATACATGGAATTTTTAATCAAATTCAACCATATGGACCGGATCAACTCTATTTATATTAGATGTGTTTAAAATATTACAACTATATCACATGTATATTTTGAGATATAATAATATTTTATTCAACGGTTCCTACATTTTCAGCAACTTAACATTGAACAAAATATATACTTTTTCTTTAATAGAATGATCTAGGAATCACACATTGAAGTAATTTTTGATACACATGTTATCTAAGGAGGTAAGCAACACAACCATAATGGTATATTATTCTAAAAAGTCATACAATCATCATAAATACTAATGCACTTAAGATATATGTACTTAGGTACATTATTGTTTTAGCCTATATATACATATATATATATATATATATATATATCTAAGAAATATAGTGAGAAACATGCTATAGTTAGAGAATGAGAGGCATTTGAATAATTAAAAATATATAGATTGGTTTTAAAATCCAACTGTATCGATGGAAGGAACATCAATTCACTACCTTCCTATAAAATAATATTGCAATAAAAAATCTTTTACGTGTTGAAACATACAATTTATACTTTTGCATCCAATTGTCATCCTAAAACTTAATTTAAATCTTTGAAAAGTATTTGATTTTTGTGGATGCTATACAAGTCTGATGGTGATGTAATTTTATAGATAAATACATATTAAGGTATACTTTGCCAAAGATGTGGCAACTATGTTGGTAAAGTTGAGGTTGTACGACCGAGAGGTCAAAGGTTCTAACCTGACGATGGGATGAATAAATCATATTAAGGTATACTTTTGATCCATGTGATTGGAGAGTAAAAAAATTGATCACTATATCGATAGTTCTTGAAATGCTACTCATGCTCTCACCAAATCGTTATCCTTATATATATATTATCATTATATATATATATATATATATATATATATATAAAAGGATAATATATATATACACACACAACATTAAATTTTACGTATTGACAAAAGTTTGTTAATATGTGGTACTGTAGATTAAGACTTGTGAGCTAACGTTTAAAATAGTAGCATGCCACCACATTGGAGACAAGATACTACGCACACAATGCTGTAAGTTGTATTTATTATATTACTAACCTATAAATATGCTTTTTTTAAGTTTCTCATTTTTTTGGGAGGGGGTAGGGACACTGTTCATGTTTACCCCATGACTCTGTCATGGAATCATCACTTGGATGAGGCATTTAAGGATTGGGCATTTTCTTTGTAAGTCATGTTATCTAGAATTTTGACATATGATCTGGCCATGTGGAAGGGGAGCAACATGATTAAGGGGTTAATTCTGACATGCATGGCGTTAAATTTGCATGTTGATAGATGATTCAAAATGAACCTTGATAGAGTATTAGACAAATGCAACAACGATTAGACATGTCAGCTTCGTATAATGTTGCCTTTTTTAACTTGTTCAAGTCTGATTGAAGCTATAGCACACATGAAACAACTCAGATGAACTAGCCATGCAAAAATCTCTGACAACCTAACCAAATAGTTAGTCGAAATGTCTTTTTGACAACTTTTTCATGGGTAAAAGAAGAAACAAATGAGGAGATGGCGAGAAAGAACCCATGTCAATCTAACTGTAGAAGATGAGCAACCATGATGTTTGTCTAAAGGGCAGACGACCTAGATCAAATTGTAGGACTCAGTGAGAAAGAAAACACCTTATGCCAGGGAATTAGAATCGGCTTAGACGGTGGGTCTAGGGCTTTGAACGGATCATGTTACATCCACATACCCTTATATTAGTACTCTTTAAAATCTGTCATGGGTATGCAGACATGTACCTTTTAAAGCTCTATTTAAACCGGTCCACTATTGATGTATGATTTAGACCATATACATATATATACATATATACATATATATACATATATATATATACGTATATATACATATGCATACATATATATACATATATACACATACATACATACACACACACACACACATATATATATATAAATATATATATATATATATATATATATATATATATATATATATATATATATATATATATATATATATAATCAGTAAGGGAATAGCCCGGTTGGCAAATTCCGCTGGTCCCCAATGAAGGGACCCGGGTTCGAAACCACACGGAGAAGCATCTCTTGATTTAACACCCTCCCGGGCGTCCGGCCTCCGCCACGGGTTATGGGAGAGGGGGAGAGAAATCTTTCTCTCTTAATCCCATATATATATATATATATATATATATATATATATATATATATATATATATATGCATATAGGATTAGGAACTGTGTACC